>VWYP01004750.1:5155-68158 GCA_013400435.1 Pycnonotus jocosus
AAAAAAAAAGGGATTTTGCCCTGTAATGGCATGAAGGAACATAACTGTGATGAGTATTTCAAAGAAAGGATTATATTTCTAAATTTCTTATGCTGTGGCTGAAGGCATACAGATAAATATTATGGAACACTGCAGACACAACAGCATCTGATTTTAGAAAGTTCAGCAAATAAGAATAATAACATGCAAACTGCATATCCTGATTTTCGGTTCAAAATGTACCCCAAAGCATGATTAGAGTAAAACTACTGGAAGCTACAAAAAAAGAGACTGGTTTTGAAACATTGCATAAACTGGATTAGGTTTATTAGCAAATTTATCAGCTCTCATGGCCTGAATTCAAGTCTGCAGACAAAACTGAAGTCAGCTGTATTTTGCATTCCTTATTCTTTCATTGTGAATGTCTCATATATTTCCCTCTATTTTTCCTATAAAAACCCCTCACCAAATGGCTTCAAAACAGTATCCCAAAATAAAATATCTGACTTCTGTAATACTGAAAGAATTATTAAACAACAATCTAAAACTGGCAAACTGGGAAAAGAAAATAATGTGAGACCTCATCTCCTTTTAACACATTATTCAATGTCTCTTTTTTTTAACATAAGTGAAATGTCCCCCTGTACTTTTCAGCACTTCTTACCTTTTTAAAAGCAACTGACAGTTCTGTTTAATACATTTTAAAAAGCCACAACAGTTTTTTAGTGATACAAGAATAAATAATAAAAAGTAAAAAAATAGTGTAAAAGAAAAAAACTGCTATGAAAAATAACCATATATTAAGCTGGGATTCTTCCTACACTATTGCTTTATTTCACTTTGTGACCTGGACATCAAGAAATAATATAAACTATTTAGACCCCATTGACCTTTTCATAAAGGAAGGATATTAATTAGATCCTGGAAACTCCTCTTCTTCATTGGAGATGCCTCAAGTACGTGAAATACCCAAGGCCAGGTAATATATAGGACTATGTGTGGAATGTAATTTTCTGATGGTAAAGCTCAGCAGGAACACTCAGAGCACATCATCAGGTCTTGGATGCCAACACAAAGGACTTGATTCAGCTCATCACTCACAGACATCTGAATCTGTCCTTTTCTGGATGGACTAAATCTCCATGACCTGTGCTTGTAATGGAAGCTTGGACACACAGGTAAACATTTAAACTCAGATTTATTGTTTTGAAATTGACCCTTACTTTAGGTTTGGCCATACAAATGCCATTTCAGGTTATTAACTTTTATACCTTAGCTCAAGTCTTCTAGGTGGCTTCACGTTGGCTTAATACCAGCCATAAAACATCCTTATGAGGTATCGTGAAAAGAAATATTTTTAATACTGTGGGTTTTAATGGTAATGGAGCCTTTATAGTTAAATATTTATTGACTGCAATTTTAGAAAACACAAAGCAGCACTTTCTGCACAAGGAAGCCCTTGGTAACCACAGGATTGGGCAGCTCTGCTATGAAGAGTCAAAATCTTTCCAGCCCCATGTCTGAATAGTTCTGTGCCTTTATGGTCTTGAGCTAGATTTACATATCAAGTGGCAAAAATCTGCAATTTTCACAAGTTTATATGCCTCATTCTCTTTTTATGCTCTTCATCATATTATGCACTGCCTGAGCTTGCAGGGTGGGTGTGATGGAAATCACGGCTTCTCTTCTGTGCTTTTTCTGAACCCAGCATGAAACAAGGCCTGCAAAAAGCTGTGTTACCATTGCAGCTGAAACACCTGCAATCAAACTAATATTGTGGCAGACATAACTTTTGAAATCAAGCATAAAAACATATTTAGCAGCAGTAACTGCAGAGGGGTGAAAGATGCTATGTCTTCAAGTATTATATTTACATATAAGAAATTAAGAAGAAATCCTTTACTGTGAGGGTGGGGAGGCACTGGAAGCAATAGCTCTTAGAAGTTGTGGCTGCCCAGTCCCTGACAGTGCTCAAGGCCAGGCTCAATGAAGCTTTGAGCAACCTGGTCTAGTGGAAAGTGTCCCTGTCCATGGCATGGGGGTTGGAACTGGATGATTTTTCAGGTCCAACCCAAACCATTCCATGATTCTATGGTGTGCACTAAGGTTAGTACATCCCAAGCTCTGATAGGACAAGATCAGCCACTGGCAGTGGTTCTACCACCAGAGGCCACCCAGCTGGGCTGAAAAGTTGTTTGAAATTGCTCTTGTTTGAGACTGTCAGCTCCATGCTTTTGCTGTGGCTGCTGTGATCAAATCTCCCAAGACTTCCATTGCATTTGTAACCTCAGTAAATGGGACAGATGGATGCCAAAGTAATCTCTGTCTCTGTGGCAGCTTATCTAATTAAACATTTAGACAGAGAAAGGTATAATTGCCGAATAATCTATCTGCTTTTATTGTGTGCTTTCCCTTAAGACACTCCTGTCTTTCTGACAGAGAAAATAAACTTTGACAGATGTTTACTTTCAAAGTAAAAAAGATAGGGGAGTTCTATTAACACAGACCATATTCAATAGTGAAGCTGCTCCTTCACTGCACTCAATGCCAGCATTCTTTGTAGAACAAAGATTTTGGTACTGAGTAAAATTTGATTTACATGCCTGGGGGAATAATAAAAGAAGCCTATTATGGAATGAAATGGGCTGTAATCACATTGAGAGGATAGAGATTGTTCCTTGGGTGAAGAGGGGGCAAGGCTACTGCCTGGTAAATGGCCTATTGAAGAAGAAAAAACAGTGTTATCCGAAATACAGCACACACCAAAGTTTGAGGAATGACATGTGAGATTGCTGCACAACCTCTCCATCACCTGCAGCCAGAGATGATGTGCACTGAGTGTTCAACACAGGGCCACAGGCAGGGAGGCACAGCTGGACATGGAACACCAGGACACAACAACAAAGCCTCCCTGCCCTTCTCACTGCATAACACCTCAGCTAAAGTTAACTCAGACCGTGCAGAGGGTCAGAATCCAAGCCCAGGGTGGGGCCATTCTGCCCACAGCACACAAAGCTTGTGCAGCAGAGCTCTGCTGCTGCTCCCCCAGCCAGGAGCCAGCCTCAGCTGCTGCTGGGCTCAGCAAAGCCAGGCAGAAATTATTTCAATTACTGGAGGAACAGCTGCTGCTCCAGAACACATGGATGAAGCCAATCCCTTCTCCAGGAGCTACTTCAGCTGGCCTGCAGGCTCACAGCACAGCTGTACAGTGTTATTCTCACATATGCACAGACCTGAGCACCACATCCTCCCTCTGTCTCCACTGGCACTATTGCCAGTAAGAACATTGTACTGAAAATTCAGGATGCTTCCTGCAATTTTAAGGGTGTGCATCACCCTCTGCTTCTAAGCTCACTGTCACACACACTGTTCCCTTTAATGACATTTCTGCTCGGGTTTAGAGACAGAAATGCTGAGCTCCTACAGGTTTTCTAACTCTCCTTCTCACTGCTACTCATGACAGGCCTGATGTCTGCCCCTCTATCAGCTCATTCTGCTGTAACTTCACAAGGAATTTCCTCCTATGATTGTGCACCCTGTAAATTCAGTTCCAATTATATAGAAATTATCATTCTGATTATACAATGATATGTATCACATTTTGAGGCAAATGATGGATGTTACAGAGGGATATCAAAAAAAGATAGTAATGAAAGTATTTCAGTGATAAACACCAGAGAAGAAAAAGCAATACAGCAGCAGATGCTTTGTGATTTGAAGATTTGAATCGTCCTTGTTCCCAATGTGCTACAGAAGCAATTGCAGCTGACAGCCACATTTCTTGTGATAGGCATAATGTCATTCACTGCTTTATACTCGAACGACTCGGATACCACACAGTCTGTCAAGTCTAAATCTATTTAAGTCATGACAATTTATGTTATACCACAGTACATTACTTGTTTTGATCATAAGACTAAAATCATTCTTGCATGAAATTAACTGGAACTTTAAAATAAAAACCAAGCTCTTTTCAAGGCAACTGAAATTTTCCTGGGTCTGAGATGGACCAAAAAGCTACAAATTCAGAGGAGCAATGCAGGAAACTAAACTTTGCTCCAGCTGCATCCTGAAGCCCTCAGACAGGTGTGCTCAAGGCCCAGAGGCTTTAGCCAAATATCTCTCAGTAGAAAATACACTCTGGTGTGAAATTTGGTGTGAGAACACAGTTACCTTTAAAGTACAGTGTTTGGATTATTGGCTTTTGTCAGAATTCAATCATTGCACTCTGGGATTTTTTTTATTTTTAAAGGTTGAAAATTACTGAGAGATGCACAGGGCAAACACCTGGGATAGGTCTTGGAGTTCCCAGCTGTGGGGAAAAGAAAAATAGTGGGAAGGAAAGGGAGAAAAGAGGAAATCCTTACAAATCTTGGTTCTATGAGGTAGAATTTTTTTCAGCATTGGGTTAATTTATTCCTGCACTAAAACTCCTAAATATTTTCTTTATGTTTTTTTGCAAGATAATATTTGATATGCAACCCTTTATTGGAACCCCCTCCTACCCAGTTATTTCCAGACACATTTTAATAAGTTTTAATGAGAAAATAAAGAAAAAGCTTCAGTTTTCTATGTGAAGTTCTCCTGTTACATTTTTCAAAAAATTTTCCTGACTAGTTCTTTTTTCCTTTTTTTTTTAATAAAATATTATCTCTTCACAAAATTACGTTTGCAAATTTATGTTTGCAAATTTATGCTTGGTTGGTTGTTTGGGTTTTTTTCTTTCTTTCTTCTTATTTTTTGTCTAGGGTGAATAAAGTGAAAACAGGAGAAAAAAATAGCTGAAGAGATGAGAAGTCACCAGGTTCTAGAACCCCCATGTGGGAAATGAGCTTCTCACCACAGACTTAACTTAAATCATATCACATTACCAAATTATTTTAATCTCCAAATATATGCTTAAAGATTATTGCTCACTTTATATTTTTGAAATAATCATAATCCTCTATCAATTTCTTTCCCAATAGCAAATATATTAATTAATGCAAGAACATTTTTGCTGTATTTGAGGGAAATGCCTAGATTTATATCCTTTCACCCTCACTCTCTTTTGTCCCTTTCTCTTATACATTATTACAAGAAGAAATAATTCCTTTTCAAATCTGGTTATATGCTTAGTTTACAACAAAAATTAAAAGAAAAAAGATTGGAAATAGAATGCTTTAATCAGGGTTTGCAATAAGAGGATAAATTTGGGAAAATATATCCATGAAATTTCATTGTTCAAACATAAACCCAGATACCTTGGCATGCCAGGGAGATCAGCAGCAAATCCTATTAGCAAGGTAGTGGAAGGAGAGGAGCTGTGCTGTGCAACTGCTTTTAACAGCTGCAATAAATGGATGCATGAGAAAAACAGCTGCAAATGATGAAATATGCAGGCAGTGCTGTATTGAGAAGTGTTGTGAATACCCTTAAAAACAGCTGATTTAGATGGGCATGGCCAAAAAGGTCAGCATGAGGTCTCAAAAAAAAAAAAAAAGAAAAAAGGGAAAAAACAGAGAATACTGTTCTCAAATGCATATAAATATATCCAAAAATATTAAACAGGACTATCTAAGCAGGGAACAAAACTTGGTGATGCAAACCTTTGCAAAGGAATTCAGATTTAGAGAGCAGTGAGTTCAACATGAAGCCCTGGTTTTCTCTGGTGGCAAAACTGCTTAAGACATTCACACCATCCTTGCAGCCTCCACCTGCCCATTTTCCTTCCTCATTCAGCAGGTTCCTGCTCCCTCAGGTCTGCCAGTGACTTTGACTAGTGGAAACCAGAGCGCTGAAACCATGAGTTCAGAAAAAAAAGTACAGCCTCTTTCCTTTTAATAGCCAAAACAACTTTTTACCAGCTCCATTTTCTCCTCCAAGAGTCCAGGATTGGCCCCACAAATGATTGCACCAACTCATCCAAAGGAGGAAATTTGTGGGTCCATATTTTGTGATGGTCAAGAGCAGAAGGAAATTAGACTCTTCTGAGGAAGATTTTGCTGCTGAGGGAAATCCAGATGGCTTTTTAGGTGTAGAAATCTCTGAACTGATGGACTTGTGCATGACAGTAAAACCTGGAAGAGACAAATTGGTTGGCCCAAAATCAAAAAACAAGGAATGTGCTTGTCTACAGATACATGTGTAGTATTTAAAATCAAAGTTATCTCAGCATGATATAGACAGAAGGCTTTTCATTAAAATTATGACAAAAATGGAGGGTTTAATATTATGCAGTACACTCTGAAGGGTTTCTTTTACACTTTCTTAGATGAAAAAAATCATATGAAATATTTACAAGAAAAATCTCAAGGACAATCCTTTATTGAAAGGAACTGACTAGTTAAGGATCTTCTTTCTTAAGCTGGCCAGTGAAGCAGTATTTACAAATGAATATTTTATTGTATTTAATTAGTTCTTTTAGATTACAGATATTTTGTTTTAGATGTAACAGCTGCTTTAAAAGTACATCACTTTGTTGAAAGCCATTCTACTGAAAGCAAAGGAAAGGTGAACTCTAAAATTATACTCTTTTCATGAAAGATGAAATTAAGGTTCTTTAGAAAAGCATGAATATGTGTTCCAAGTCTTTAGAATTTTCTTTTTTCATTTGTTTATTTTTCAAAATTTGAGCCAGGCAAAATATTTCCTGAAACTGAAAGACGAAAAACCCAAACAATCTACGGAGGAATTGATCTGAAAAAAGAAATTAAGACAGAGGGATGGAAAACCTTAAAATAATATTTAGATGTTTAAAAAATAAAATATCTTCTACTGGGAAGGTGGTTTATAAATTGCCGGGAAGACTTAGTGAAGAATTAAGGTACGATCAATATCCATCACATTAAATAGGATTCCAAGTGTACAGAAAAAGCTTGTTTGGAGTTTACTTTTAAGCTGTCTCCTACTGAATTTGTCTCAGAGCATTAGTTGCTCGAAAAATGTGGGATTTTAGGTTTTAGGGGCCACCAGGAGCAGCCTGGCTGCAGCCAGTGCTACATAGCATGGGCAACACTGGAGCTGCTATGTGATGAAAGCCTCCATAAGCACAGAAGGAGACAAGGAAGGAATATTTGTAAGGAAGGGATGGAGTGAATTCTCCAGTCAGCACAGACAGCACCCAAGCATCACACTGGCACAGTGCTCTGCACCGCTTTACAAGCAGCCTGTGTCTTACAAGGCTGTTTATAACAGCACCTTAGAGCTATGCTATTTATAGGCTCCTTCCTCCACGGAAAAAAACCCCACATGTGAGAACATGATGGACAATTTCATATACAAAGCTGAGTTAACACAATCAGCCTTTCTTCGATGTGAAATCAGAGAGGAGGATGGGAAAGAGAGGAACTCAGTGTGTCAGGTTGTTTTCACAGTCATTAGCAAACAGTTTATCTTCTCCTCTTTATCTCCCATATAAGACTCTGTAAAAATGTGGCAGAACCAGGGTTCTGGGAATGGATATCTGGGCTTTATATTAGTGATTGTATTGCATACAAAGCCAGGTTGTTTCCTCTCAATATGTAACAGAGAGAGAATCATTTAACTGCTGGCATGGGGTTACCTTCTTTCTAAAATCTTGAGTTACAGGCCTGCTAAACCTAAAGATTAAGATGGAGCTGTTCTGACCTTTCTGCTTTTCACCACACCAATGTGCAAAATTGCCCTTTTGGCAAAAATGTCAGGAAAATGATGTAGAGTCTGGAGGGGAAATCATGTGAGGTTGAGTTCACTTAGAATGTTCAGCCTGGAAAAAAGGAGATGGAGAGGAACCTCACTGAAGTTAAAACTTCCTTGTGAGGGGAAGAAGAGGGGCAGACACTGATCTCTTCTCTCTGGTGAACTGTGACAGGAGCCAAGGAAAAGGGTTGCAGCTCTCTCAGGGGAAGTGTAGGTTGGATATCAGGAAAAGATTCCTCACTCAGAGGGTGTTTGGGCTCTGGAACAGGCTCCCCAGGGAAGTGGGCACAGCCCCAAATCTGACAGAGTTCAAGAAACACTTGGACAATGATCTCGGACACATGGCAAGATCCTTGGGGTGATCCTGTGCAGGGCCAGGAATTGGACCTAGATTGACCCTTGTGGGTTCCTTCAAATACAGAATATTGTATTATTTTAAGTGGGTGTTTCCACAGCTCTTACACCCTCTGACTGCACTTACCCACCTCCAGACTCTCATCTCTCACATTGTTTGGTTTGGTCCCAGTCTGGAAAATCAGACTGGACTAAGCAGCAAGATTTGGGTGAGAACTGACAGCTACAATACTTACAAAACCCTAATTCTGTGTAAAAGGCAAATGTGTGTGTGAGCACTGTTCACTGGTGGGTAAAGTGTTTTCCAGCTTCTCCATTAAGAGTAACAGGAAGCATTAAGGACATTACACTGTGTGAATTTACCAGAAGATCTGCAAATTAGAGTTGCCTTGAAGAGTTAAAAAAAAAAAAAAAGAAAAAAGAAAAACAATCCACATATATTGATGTTTGCTCACTATTATGCTGCAAGTCATCTTGTTTATGCAGCCATACTGAGTTTATGCATGTTTAGCTTCTGTTATGAGTGCAACAGAAATTTTACTGTTGTTGCCTTTGGAGGCAGATAAAAGACAGAAGGACAGGAACATTGTTCCATTGTCATCGGCATCTTACAATAATATGGTCTGGTTCATTTTCCCTTGAAAAATAAATATAATTAAGGCATAGAAAGGACTGTAAAACTTAACAAATGCAATTCTGTCTTTGTATATGTTGCACTTAAGACTGAAATTTTTTTCACTTATTTTAAGACATCTAAAAATTTGGGCTTTAGTTTATGTCACCCAGCTTCCCTCTGTCATGTGTGGAAATAGAGGTGCTTCCACAATGTGTTCCACCATTATCCTTCAGCTGTCTCTGAACAGGACAAACTGTAGAGGAGATAATCTCTCTGCTGCCTACCAAGCAAATGCTACTGACTAGTTCAATTGACTAAGATTTGAAAGATATGAACTGCTAAAAACATAAAAGCATTTTCCTTTGGAGAATATTCATCAACACTTCAAGCATTTTCTTTACTCAAATACAAAAAAAAAAAAAATCGTGTCATAAATTATTACTTTCTTACTGAAAATAGAATGTTTTTGAGAAAAACAGCCACTTTCTGCAGACATTTTTATTCAGCCTCAAATCAAAGCATCCAAGGATGTAACGCACAATGTGAACACAGAAATATTTCAAAGATTAGAATCTAATCCTTTCATTAATTTGAGATACTTCAATAACATGAAATTTAAAACTGATAAAACATCAAGTTTTTGCATGAATGGGGAGCTTGCTTAGCTTCAGTTTCTGCAAATTTTAATTGAGTGAAAAACTCTCTGGTAAATGTAACTGTTTCTGTCTGAATGACATTTTTGTCTCCTGTCCAGGGCCATGTGGAATTACCCTGACAAAGAAATATGCAGGAATTAGGAGATCTGATGTAAACTTCTCGTGATGCCCACAGATGGAAACAAACTATTGGTCAATACAGACCATTGATGTGATTTAAAATTGGACTATCAAAGGAATCCAAGCCTGTCCCAGTAGAAGACACAATAGAAGATGAATATTTTACCTTTTGGGCAACCAAGGAAAACATCTGCAGACCTGGACAGCAGTGAGAGGGGCGCTCTGTGCCATGGACAGGCTGACACGGGAACCCCACCGTGTGTCACCTGCTGTCTGTCCCCTCACCCAGATAAATAAAGGCACAAATCTACCATCTCCTGTGGAAAGTACTGCTTCTGTATTGGTATCCCAAAATGCAGCTGCTCAGCAAAATTTCACACAAAATGCCTTCAGAGCAGAAAAGCACCTGTTAGGAACTGGACTGATTTAAACGAAACTTTTCTTTATTTTTTTTTTCTCTACTCCAGGCCAAGACTTGTTGCTATATTAGAAATTAATCAAAAAATAGAAATTACTCTTATGCTTACAATGTTATTCTAGGAAATTCCTATTAGGCAGGAGAAATTCCTTTTTCCTGTGCTGAATCCAGCTGACCAGATTTTCATGTGGTCTCTCCTGGTGTCAGCCAAATATCTTGTCTTCTGACAGCTTCTGAAGGCAACCCCTTCCTTCAGAGAACTTTAAAGGTTGCAAGTCCAGATTAGAAAACATTTTCTTTTTCACTGTTGATGCAATACCCCAAGGACAGGAGGGTGCAACTGTGTGTAAACTGCAGACCATGCAAACTGTTGAGTAAATTCTTATTCCCCTACGGACACCTCTCTTGCTCATTTATGGCTGGTGAGGACTGAAACAGCCGATTCACACAAAAGTTTGTCCTTAACTTCCTCTCAAATTTCCTCACAGAAAATATCTTTCTTTTCTTACTCGTGAGCTACTTCCTATTAAAATGCTACACTGTCTTTCTTAAAAAAAAATTAAAAACCAGGAAAAAATCTGGAGAAAGTTGGCATGATATCAGGTTTGGCAGAGCGGTCAATCGTGCTGCTCAGATGAATTCTTATCCAAAGCCATTAAAAGTGATTCCACACTTGACACAAAGCTCTGTTTAAGAGGGGTCAGGCTGGGCTGGAGTCTACTCTCTGTTTCACCAATCTCATAATGAGCTGTAGCAAGAGCTGCTCTTGATTTATGTTGGGTCAGGGTCAGACTGGTGACTTTTCTCTCTTTCCACAGTGTTCACATCATCTCATAAACAACTCCAACACCCAAAAGTACAGCAGTGAAAGATCCAAGAACAATTACTGCAGTATAATTCTAGAATGCAAGCTGACCCCCATTACTGACAGTTATTTTTAGAAGTACACTCTTGAAATAGTCAAAAACAATAATTTATTTCCTATAAAAAGCAGGTTGAGAAAAACTGAACTAGTGCTTAAAATAATTGTTTGGGATTTTTTTTTTTAATTCAGAAATCCCTCATAAAACCTCAGGATCCAGTGAGATATAACAGCATCTGTCATAGACCTGCAGGCAAATGAACTTCAAATTGACAAAGATAATGTTAGAGTAAAATCTCCTTGGGGCTTTAATATTCACAGCAAAAAAATTATTTGAGACAACAATCAGGTACTTGAAATGCAATACTTTGTCAAGTATTTGATTTCTAAGTGGAAATTTGGTAAGCCTTTTTTCTTTGAAGAAGAAAACATTTGAAGAAGAGTTTAAATGTGTATATGCAACAGTGGTGGAAACCATGATAAAATTAGAGTGAACAGTTGGCATGAGCAGGTAATTTACTCGACCAGGTTCTTCATTTATCCTGTTGAATAACACTGTGTTACTGAGGATTTGGGCTCTTTCTAAATCCAGCATCATTATTTAGCCATAAACTAAACAACTTTCTAACAAGTGCTGACACATATAATGCTGCTTTTTATTGCTTCTGAAACAACTGAGTTGTAGAAACTCTTGTCAGGAAGTGACCAAATAACAGACTAAGAGCACAGTGGTTTTCCTTTGGCTTTGGGCTGGGACTGGGGGACAATTTTCCTTATACCTTAAAGTGTTGTGAGTTCATGGGCTATAATGCTACTGCTACACTCATAGAGGGGATTGTCTTAAGTGATGGGGGAAGCAAGGGTCAAGGGCAAGGGCATTATCAAGGGTCAAAATGGGACTTAGAGATGTTGGGAGTAAAGCAACCACCATGTAACATAAGGAATCCAATTTCTATCCTGATTCACAATAGTAAAGGTAACTGTGCAACCTTAAGGCATACTGGTGTATACAGGTCTATTTTGAACACTCAGCTCCACAAAGAAAATATAAATCATGGAAGCAGATCTTTTCTTGGTGGGTTGAGAGTGCTGTACACATAGAGGTGAGTTCAGGCCCAGAAGCTGACAGTACTCATTTGAAATCTTTCTCCTTTTTTTGAAATCTTTGCCATTGACTTGCACAAAAGTGAGAGAAATACAGAAAATAGGTAAAACCATGTCAGTGAAAGCAAAATTGGATGTTCAGTTGTGAGCTGTGCAGGTATATGGAGTATCTGGGTCTGAAGACCAGCCCTGGAACTTGAAATCACTGGGGCTGATGCAATAAAGGCTTAGACTAGTCCAGATTTCAGGAATCCAGCAGACAGAGACCATTAGCTATGCTTTTTCTTCTTAAGCAGACAGTTTTATTGCTCTTTTTTAGCTAAATTAACAAGTAACAGTGCTACCTCTTTTTAAATATGCTGAGTGCCCATAGGGAAGGATTATAACCAGATTTGGTTAATTGAGGTTTAGTTTATCTACATTTCTGGATACAAATAGTCTTATGATGAAGATACCCTGAAGCAAGTATATAGTGTTGATTTCCTATTCATCATTTGAATAAAAATGAGAGACAGAATTAAGAATAATTTTATACTCTTACCCTGAAGTTTGGGCAAGGGTACCATGCTGTGAGATGTTCTTTGCACAAGAGCCCTGCCTCTGCATTCAGTCTGATAGATAGAGCTATAGTCATAAAAATCACATCAAACTAAATCAAACCAAACCAAAACTAAACAAAAAACCCGCAAAAACCACACAACAACAAAACCCCCACACCTCCTAAACTTGGATTATGATGAAAATTCTGGGATAATTTTTTGTTCTTTCAAAGTAATTTTCAAAAACTAGGATAAACTGGGATTCTCTGAAAAGATGATGATGCTCTAATCAGAAATCATCTAATCTAATCAGAAGATGCTTGATATGTAAAAATGTCCACATCTTCACAATTTTCTGTATGGTGAACAGAATTGAAAATAATAACTAGAGTTGAGAGAGGGTTGGAAAAATTAATGCTCAGGTTTGGAAGTTGATAGGAATTTAGGGTCTTATGTGGTGCAATTTAGTTAGATCCTGTTTTCTGAGCTCAGCTCTTGGCTTTTCAGTTTCTGCACTACTCATTGATTTCTTCTGGGCTTCTTGTACAACTGAGATGGTGAGTGAATCAAGTTTCTTTGTTAGCCACACATGAGTTTCTCAATCACCCTCACAATAGAAAGCAGCTCCTCAGCTTTAGGTGCCCAAGGGCTTGGGAAATTCCAGGGAGACATGCTAATCTGCAAGTGTTTTCTTCATTATCATCAATACTCATCATGATTATTGTTGTACTGTCTTCTATCAAAGTTTTCCTCAGTACACTGAGCAATGACTCTGCGGTCTCTCTGTCCTTCACGTGGTTTCTCAGAAATGTGAACTGTGGATGGAGGTAGCTGTATCAGCCAAGAGAATGCTCTCCTCCATGCATTAGGGGAGACTCAGACCCCTCAAGAAGTGTCCAAAGTCAGGACAAGCCTGCAGCTCCCTTTGGGAAAGGGGCTTGAGGTGTGCACAACCATGTGAGTGTTCATTTTCTCTTCACCTGTGAATTGTGGGGGCTAGAAATCTGTCTGGAGGATATCTGGAAGTCACTAAGTCCTCATGGCTTATTTGGTAAAGTTGAACTACACTTGAGCAACATTTCTTTTCTGTCTTTGTTCTTTTTCCTCTTCTTGACAGTTTTCTTTAGTTCTTCAGCACTTGGCTTTTCATGCTTTTATGCTGAACTCTGAAATTAGGAGAATTAGAAAGCTCTGGACATTGGGCTTTGAAAAATAACACAGCATAACACTAATCATGGCAATAAATGAAATGGTGGCTTCCCTAGTCAGTGAGGAGAACAGTGGCTGTGTGTGCTACATCACCAATGAGGTCAATGTCTCAGGAAATATTGGAGATCATTCACCATTCTCCCAAGGAAACACATCTAGTCAGAAAGCAGTATGATTCCGAACACAGTTTTTCCATGACTCTCATTTGGGCTTTTTATAAAATCTATGTAAGAAAGCTTTGAATTTTCGGAAGTTTTGAGTCCCCAGCTACAGATTTCTTGTGAATGTACATAAAACCCTCTCAAGTCACAACTCCCAAGGGACAAAGCTGAACACAAGACCAAGGAGACATGAGAATATTCATTGAGCAGCCAACAGAATCATCTCAGCTAAATCCAGCATGTTCTGTACTCTTTTCAGCACCAGGCACATTCCTCCTGGACCTCAGAGGATAGCTGCAGAACTAAATATTCTAGGAAAAAAACCCAGTCTCATTCACAGTGAGTCAAAAGTGTGTGTGGATTTAAGTGAATGGAGTAAGACTGGCCTGGTACCAAGTGAGATGGCTACATCCTTTAAAAATCTCCAGCAGTCATAAATTCAGCTACACTTTCTGAATTCTTGCTATACCACACTCCATTGTCTCCTCATTGATGCAACTTTCCCCTTTGCAAAATAGGCCTGAGAACATGTGAGAGGTTCTGCAGCAATGCTTAGGGTTTTTTACTAGCTGCAAATTGAGTCTTCACCAAAATGGCCAAACCATTTACTATCTGCAGTAAAAATATAAACCCTGCCTTCATCTAACATCCAGCTATGGGATTGAACCTTCTCCTCATGGAAATCAGATCTGACGGACTTGCCCTCAGATATTAGTTCATCATGGAACAGATTGTGAAAAATCACACCTCCAAGAAACTCTAAAATATTTTTTCCACTGATCAGACTTGATTATCGAATCAGTGTTGAGGTCTCTTATTTAGGTGTGTTGCATTTTTTCCTCGCTAAAACTAAGCTAAGTAAGACATTTCTGTGTTATAGCTTCTGTTTGCTGGATGCATCAAGTTGAGATCACAGCATCCAGTTTTCCCCTCATTCTTTGTGATGTGGAATCACCCCATACACCACAAAAGAAACAGCTACAATAAATAGCAGAAATCAACCTATTTCTGCTGATCATTTGCTCTGGTGACTAGCAGATGGTTCACCCAGCTCTTCCAGTGTAAATCAAGTCTGTAAGTAGACACTGAGAATGAGTGTGGTGATCTGGTAATCACCTACACCAGCCTTCAGGGCAGTTGTTTTTCTTCTGTGATTACACCTCTAGAGGAGGTAAAGCTGGAAAGAAGGGCAGAACTGACCAGCTGATTTGTGTTTAAAGATGTGCTGTAGGAGATATGAAAGTACTTGGTGAAGCCCAAATCCAGTTCTTTGTTATGGCAAAGCCATCACACACCCTGTTCATGGGAAGCACTGGGCTAACAGCCCTGGACAAGATTCACTTCTTTATTCATTGGCAGAATATCTCAGTAAAAAGAGAAAACACAGTCTCCAAATCCATTCAATCAACTCACTCTTGGCCACAGCGGTCCCACCCCTGGAGCAACCTTGTTCTCTTGCCTGGTTTATCTCCCCAGTTAACCTCTGTACCCCATAAACTGCACAATAATTTCACTCTCTTACTGCTCATATCATTGAAAACAACATAAAAATACAAGCCCCCTGGAGCTTGTAACAACATAAAAATACAAGCCTTTTGCTGCTTCACATCTGCAATGAAACAATTCCAATAAAAAAGTTTCCTCTGAATGATTCTTCTCCCAGGGAATGAACTCAATTACATCACAAAACCCTCAAACTACTTATCCTTTTAAAATTTGGTCTTCTTTGTCAGGTCATTGCAATCTTCCTGGAATTTTTATGCAGTATAAAAAAAGTGAAAATACGATGTTATGCAGTGCGAAGAAAAAAGTAAAAATCCAATGTTTGCAAGCTGAGTAACTTTCATGCTTATAATGTTTGGTTGTTTGTTTCATTAACTGTTGAGATATTCTAGAAATTTTCAGCTAACTATCTCACAGGAACAATCCAAATGCCTAGAAGGGTAATAATGTAATATTCATTACAGAAATCTTATTTATTATATTTATTATATGACCTTAGAAGGGTAATAAAATAATATTTACTACAGAAGGGAAGACTCTAAAAAACAGTTTTATAGAATCTAACTGTGCTCTTTCTTCACTTTTTTTTGTTACACGTTTTGAAAAATGCATGCAAACATTTTATTGTTTTGCGGTTTATACACAATCTGTAATAGAAACTGTTAATGTCAAGGATGCAAAGAGACTGCAAATGTCACCTCATAATTTCTGACATATTTCGTCATGATGCAAGCAAACCAAATTGCTGCTGCTTGGTTTTATCAATGAATAAGACAAATATCATTGGACAAACAGGAGAATCATGGATATAATATCATAGATGTGATCTTATTTTTTTGTTTTGGAAATCTGCTACCAAACAAAAATTAAAATATTTGTGGCCACTTCAGTCAGAATGCTAGAGAGGGGCTTCTAGGAAATGACTATTACCATTAGCTGTAAAAACAAGTCACAAAACTACCTGGAGTGCAGTCTACTCTGCAATGGGCAGCTGGGTCAGGACAAATGAGTTTGAGTGCTGGAAGCAGCTAAATGGAAGCTGAGATCCTGATGCAAGGTCATTTCTTGAAGCAGCATAAAAACCTAAGAGACTTCTTAAAATAATTCTTTTTAGACAGTTTAAATCTTTATATCCATAGAGTTATGAGGAAGGGTTCTTTCAGATTGGTTAATTCCATCCTGTTATGTTTCTTCATAGAGGTGGGAAATTTAGTCATCTTTACAAACTTTGGCCTCATTTTCTGAGCTGTGTCCTTGAAAGTGCTTTATTGTCTGTTATTAAACTGAATATTCAATAATTTATGTGAATATAGCACAGTCATAAAATGCTATAAAGTGTTACTCATGTAACTGCTTTGGGAGTAAACATGGATATTAATTTGGAAACTTTTCTTGGTTACAGACACAACTTCAGAAAAGAAAGCCTCTGACAAAAATTCATATCATCTTCCATGGCTGCTTACATAAAAATTGTGCAGAATCAAGCTTAAAAGTAGTTATAGGGGGAAAAAAATGGTATTTGACCTATTTGAAAGAGTTTCACCTTATATAAGCCCCTGAGAATACTGGAGAAATACCTCAGAGAAGTAGGTTAGATAAAAAAACCAACATGCTGATAAATTCCTGCAACAAAGGCAAAAACTGAGTTCCAGCTCTAACGTGAATGTGTTATTAATTTACATAAAGCAGTTAATATGATCTGGGAAAGAGTTATACAAACAGGCCACAGATGTGGCAAAGCCCTACAAGTTAAATTTTTCTCTTCCAAAAATAGTGCAGAAAAAGATATATAAAAGCCCTTAAGTGTAAAAACCCCTTTCCTTCCTCAGGAATTTTATCTCATCTTCACATCCTCTGAACTCTGCTCAGCCCAAGTACATGGTTAGTGAGAAAATAACAACACAACAAAATGTGGGGGAAATAAACTTCACATTTAGGACACGGCACTTTTAACAACATTGATGGAAAGACAATGCAAGTCTGGTTGAGAATTTTATTTATGTTTTTCCTGTAACCAGATAAAAACAATTTGATCAAAGATAATGGTGTCTCTGGTTGAAAACCACAAGCTGTTCATTTAGATTATGTTTTCCTGTTACGGAGAAATCATGTAATTCGGGCAATCAGAGATAAGTAATATTCCATACAGGTTTTAAATCTGTGGTGTCTTAGGATGCCTTCTTTTGGATGCACCTGAATTTAATATTGCAGTAATTACAAAATTATCATATTAATTAGTTACTCCTGCCATTTATTAATATTTAAATTATCCATGGTAAGTTTATGCTTTTTACAATACATATTGGCATAAAATATGGACTAATTTTTAATAAGGCAGTTTCTTTTGGAACTTCTCCCCACAAGGACAGGTGAAGAAATTAGAAGCTAAAGTTCACACTGTCTATTGTTCATCCACTGTTTTTTCCATTTTCCCCACTCTTATCTTTAAACACAACACAGTTAAGACTAATAATTCAGGATATTTTTGGCTGTCTTTGATTACAATTTCCTCATGTACCTGGCAGAGAAACTTATGTGACAGAAATAGATTCAATGAACCTGCAAAGGCTTTCCAGTATCATTAGAAGAGAGAATTGTACGTGACTTTTCCTGTGCATTGGGGATCTCCAGTCCCGTGGGCATTTTCCTGAGTAAATGCTGTGGGATTAGGTTGTCTGTCCAATACAGAGTTTTGCTGGGAAAAGAAGATTTCCTGGTTTAAGCAGTGTATAGAAAATGAACAGGCTTTGTTTATTGTATTGCTTCCATTTGAACACAGAAGTAAAACTAATTTTTATTTCCCAAGTATTTATTGTTATCTCTTTGACATGATGGGCTAAGGGGCAAGAGAAGTTAAATCATCTCAGCTAAGTGAAGGTGACATTAACCAGTTTTACTGTGAAAGGCTTGTCAGACATCATTAAGCTTTGCCTGAGTCCATCAGGGCTCCAAGCCTGTTAATAAACATTGCCACCAAAAGAAGGGAGCAAAAATTACTGCAAAATGATTTTTCTGTTTCATAGAACATAAAGGCAAAGATTTGTTCCTTGTCTCTATTAGGTTTGTATGTTGGAAAACAAACAAACAGTGTCTTTAAGAAGAAATGGGCCCCTTCAAATTATCTTTCATATTTTTTCAAGAAATTTGAGCAGTAAATACAACAAAATAGTTGGAAGACTAATTTAATGTTGCCTTCAGGATGCCAAAATCTCAGATCACCTATTTAAACCATTCATGACAACACATTTTACTTTTTATGCTCCCTGGGCACATCACTTTCTGAAATATCTGCCATTCCCAAGGTGGAGTTATCTGGAACACTCCTCATAATGTGTTTGAACAGTTGAACTAGCCTATAGCACTATAAGTTTAATGCATTATAAATGAATCACTATGGATACAAGATGCCTTGATGATCCCAAGTATTTGTCTTTGTACTCCAATTCGATATCTGTGATGTTTGCTTACCGAGCAGAAAAAAATCAAGCCTCATAAAATTTGATTATTTTATTAGAGCAGTCAAATTAAAAAGTTAAGGGGATAATGAAATATAAGACAAATTGAAAGAGCAAAAAATTTGCCATCTGCCCAGCTCTCACAGGCAATGCATTCACAAAACTCTTGGCCAGCTGAGAAGGGTCTGAGTGGTCAAACCCTGCAGCCTGTATCCAGGCCTGCCTTTTGGAGCAGGATTCAGCCACAGCTGCATTGCAAACACATCTGCCTCCCACACGAGTGGCCAAAGAAAATGGGAATGTGTCCTGCAAACTTCCAGCTGTCATTCCTGCTGTGTGCTGACACAAGTGCCAAAAGCCATCTGTCACACAAGAGCAGTGTGGAGTCGATTTCAGTTAGAAAATGTGGTTAAAAGGCAACTGGCTCTTCACCCTGACTTTGTATTTTCTTATCTAGAGCTTCCTCTGATTTGAGGGAGAGGTCTGTCTGAATGTTTACTGGGCAAGGCTGCAGGCCTTGATATCTTGGCCCAAGAGATCATGAAAATCAGGTTAGAAAGCCTCATCTCTAATTACAGTGGGCAAGGCAAGGGTGGGTGGTTGTCCTCTCATCTTACCTCCTACAGCCCTACTGCCACCATGGATGGTTGCCATACACAGACCTCTGGTCATGTAACAAAATGACACTCACCCACCTGGACAGCCTCTTTCCCATGCAAATCAGCATTGCATCTTTTACTGCTTAGGAAATGACCCCCTCAGGAGCTAATCCAACACCCACTAAAATTCATGGACTCTCTCCAAGGAACTGCAGCAGATGTAGGTAGGAGATTTAAAGAATCACTCAATCAACTGCATTTCCAGGGTCAGAAAACAAATGGTTCTTACAGTATGAAGTACCTATAGAACTCATTGAATTTTTTACTGAAATTTTATGGATTGAGACTCCTTTAGGAAGGGAGATGTTGGCTGTAGGAAAGAAACCACACAGGTTGTAGTTTAGCTGTTTTGCAAATTCAAAAACTGCATGGAGGTCATAGAGTTTAGATTAATGACTTTCTTCACATCCAAGATCAAATGAAGGTCCTAAAGAGCAGCTTCAAATTCACATATTCTCCTGCTATTCTTCAGACAAACCCAGAATCATAGCAGCCAGATTTATCTTACTGGCAAGGTTTTTGTTCAGTTAGAAATATGCAGTATGACAGGACTGTTGCTGCCCCTGTGTGTAACAGATTTAATCTGACAGAGAATTCAATACTAAGTGTGTAATGACTTCCATCACAACCAGTTTTGTGCTCCTGCTTTTCTTATCCTCAATCCCTTCCAGCCCATCTTCCACTGAAGCATCTAAAACCCCTCAGATTTTATAACTTCACACATATTTGGACATGGCAGCTCCTTGTGCTGATTGAGACCACTCAGTACAATTCCTTCACAGAAGGTGTAAAAGTAATAATTGTTCTGGTTTTACTCTTCTGTTCATGGCATGAATAAAGCTTCCTGTATTTTATGTGTGTCCTCCATTTCTTCTGTTGGTTCTGCTACAGGGAGTCAAGCCAAACTTAAACTTGAGTCCTACTCACTTGTCTCAGTTTGATTGCCAGTATTTTCTTGGACTTTCACATTTTTTCAACATTTCTTGCCACAGTAATAATCTATGAAGCTATGAAGTAAAGAGAACTTACCCATGATCTAAAACCAGGATCTCTTGAAATGCAGCCCCTTCTATTGAAGTACACAGTTGGCCTGGGTGAGGATCACAGCCACAACATTGAGCTCCACTGCTTGTGTTTTTTCTTCCTGCACCTGTAGCTCCAAAGCAAAAACATAAATGATCCTTTGACTGCAGAAAGAAAAATCTTCCCTTTCCACAGCCAAGGATCATGTTCGTGTTTTGCTCAGAGTTAACACCTTTCCCATGGAAATGTATTTTTTGAGCTCCCTGGGAGAAACAAGGGCTGATAAAATAAATGAAACACAATGAAGTGGACAATACATGATCCTCAGATATGAAGCAGGCAAAAAGATGTGAAAGAAGGAGTGCAAGGATTGTAATTTCTTAAAGAGTTAATTGAAGCTCATGAATAAATAAGCTATTTGTCCATGTCAAGTTTTAATGTGGTACACTCCCTTGGTGTTATCTTTATTTTCCTGTGGGAGGGGGAGATGCTTTTCAGACTGTTTAGTATTTTATATAATCTCTAAACATCTTCATTCTGGTTATTGGAACCTGCTCCACACCTTCCCTGCTTTATCTCTTCCAAATCAACCAAACCTTCATGGAGGTCACACCTCCCTGTTGCTTTGCTCTGTGGAGAATCCTTTTTGCCATGTTACTTGTTTCATTGTCTGCTTTCTGAGTATCATCCTCAGTGTGTCATCAGAAGTCCAGAAAAAACTATTGATGTGGGAATGGGAATTATACCAGTCTACTGCTCTGTTTCTTCAACTCTGTTTTTTGTGGGACTTGTAATTTCACTTTCATTTTTTAACCTTTGTTTTTAATGGAAAAAAAAATCTACAAAAGATTCTTCACTTTTTTTTTTTTTTTAATCTGAATGGTTTTGTCACTCTGTTATACTTTCTGAGCTTTCTTTGCTACAAGACAAAAAGAACAGAAGTGTGACACCCTTCATAAGAGTCAAAAGGAGAGATGCAGAGCCTGTCGATTAAAGACATCCCTGGAGAAATTAAGCTGTCAGGAGCAGTTTGCAGCTGGCTCAGTTTGTGGGGAGTGATGCTCCCTGGGTGATGTGCAGGCCATCATGGCTGGGCTCTGAAGAGGGCTCCTGTTCCTGCCTTGGCTCAGACTCCTCCTGCTCTCACATCTGCCCTTTATGTGTCCCAAAGGAAGGGGCAGGGGGGCTCTGCAAGTCCATGTCAGAAGAGAGAGATGTCTAAAAGCTAAGTTTATTGCATCATAAATAACTCCAACAAACCAACAGTGCATGAAGCACTACTTACCTGAGGTTCCTGCAGTGCTGTGAGTACTGTAAATACTTCTTTTGGAAGGCTTTGAAGAGGTAGATCTCTCTGGTTTGGATGAGGCATTCAGAGAACTTCAGCTGGCTTCATGACACTGATATGTTTGCTTTTGAACAATCCTTGGGCTTCCCAGCACCTCAGCAGAATCACATAAAAGGTTTGTGAGATTTGGTAGCAAACCTACTTTATATAAATCAGTATGATGAGAGCAGCAATCAGTACAGACACTGGAGGACTTAAATAACTTTAAGAAAAACAATTATTTGTTTTAGTTATGTTTTCCCAAAAATCCAGTAGCCAGAAGCTAATTTATATTTCTCTGTAATCTTCTCTGGAGAAAGCCCTTTCTTATTTGTTTAAAGATACTCATAAATTCTTAACTTACCTTTAAAATACTCTAAAGGGAACGACACCTCCAGCTGCCAAAGGGCAGTTATGTACAAGGGACAAATGTTGCCTAGAATATCCTGCTATGAGTAGGACATCTGGGCAGGGAAACACCCATGAAGCCTCACAGAGCACTGAGCTATTCTTATTGAATATGATTTAAGGGTCTTGGGTGGCCCTAGAGGTAACCAGGAGGGTTTAATCAGCATCACAACATCATCCCAGTCTGGCAAAGTGCTGAGACGCATGGTGGACTACTGTTCACTTGAAATATGTATGCTCTGCTCTGTGCCTCAGGTTTCAGTGCCTACATCACTCTTCATCCCTTCCAAAACATCTCTTTTGCTGCAGTTCAGCCTTGTGTTTATCCATAACATGATCTGGTCAAATAATGGAAGCAATCACATATCAAAACCTTCAGAAGCAGCTCTTCCTTGTGAGTGATGGCCAACTTCTTTCTGAGTACCAGTTAACATTCCTGAGTAAAAAAAGATGTACATCTGAAAGAGTCAGGGATTTTCTCACTGTATTCTGAGAGAAAATCACCATTGGAGGGCCAAAAAGGATTTGAAACGAGAAGAAACTGTTGCTAATAACAGAGAAGTCAAATGTCTGGTTATCTGCCTGGCCTGCCTTATGCTACAAGTACTAATAAGCAATTGTGTTGCAAAGCCAAGAACAACTCCTTTGTCTTTTCCTACACTTAAAAGAAGTCATTGTCTGAGAGTCATGCTGCTAATCTTGGCAGAGGGTTGCAGCTCAGCTCACACTGAACTTCAAGAACTGGAAACAGAGGGATATGGAGCACCTAACAGGAAACCTGCTTTTCCCTCCTTACATTGCCCCTTAGACAGACACATCCAAGGGAGTTACCTCCTTGTATTCATCCTTTGAACAAGCCACAGTCTCAGCATTGTTACATGACCTTCTAACCACATACACACAACAAAGGATTGCCTGATGCTTTACAGATGCATTTCCTGGTCAAAATAATAGTTCGACTCAGAAAGAAAAAAATAGAAAACCAGTGTGTTTCCCTTGTCTACACTTTTTTAAAAAGGGTAAGAGGTTTCTCTCACTTTATCTTTAAATTTTGTGATGGCTGTTAGCCGTTTTTAAATTGGAAGCAAAATATGATTAAAAAATAAGTCTGATCATAACATCAACATGATTACACTGTAAAGGCATTTCTTGAGTCCCTGGCCAGTACGATCTTACTTTAACAGCCAGAATTCTGTGCCTGGCATGAGGATGTGCTCTTCAGTCTATTTCATCCCACCTCCTACTAAATACAGGGTAAGAAGTAATCCTTTCCTTAACTCACATTAATTAGCCTGAAAGCTATTTGTTAACTGCTGATCACTTAAAACCCAGATTTCATCTGTTACATGAGATGTTGCAACCCATACTGGGTGCACACTAATAATTCAAATAAGAAATTCATGAAGGTTGAAATAATTCCTAGCATAGCATATATCTTTTCCTGGAAAATGGAACTACCTAGTGATAGATGTAGCTTCCTGTAAAATTCAAATAACAGGAGTTTTAAATGCTCACTATTTCATTGGAAAGCTGTTTACTGCAGACCTGTAACTTTGAACTCTGACTGCTAAGCCTTCAAGTAGTGATTTGTGTAAAACTCAGTTGCAGTCTGGAAAGGTTTAAATTGCTTGACTAAGTTATTCATAACTTTTAGTTTAGACAACTGGAATCATTGCACTTTTCTATCAATGTTAATTGGTTTCTAGATTACACTATTTTGCTGTGTTTAGCAAAGAGAGAGCTGGTTTCCTGCTTCTCTGCATGCTGTTCAGTAGGCACTGGATCATTAATGTGAAATACTGCACAACTGGTTTACAATTCATCTTAAAGATGAACTGCAGTTCCTTAATGGTCTTGAACTTTTAGTTTAAGAAAATAAATAATATAAATCCTTCGATGTAAGGGGGAGGGGAGGAACCAAAAGTGCCCGTTCCTGGCAGTAGGGTTATAATAAACCCCTGCTGGAAAATGCCTTTCTTCTTATTAGACATTACTTATTTCCTGACATCATTTCTTGAAGTGGATTTACTGTCACCAGTCAAATATTTTGCACAACACAGAGGGTGCCAAGGAATTATCTGAACATATACTTCTGTATCTCTGAAAGTGGCCAATGTAACTTGGAAATGCCTCCCGAAATTCTCAAGCTAAAGTGACACCACAATATCACATGAACTTCAATTTTTCTTTTCTTTTTCCCTTGAGTATGAAATCCTCACTTCTTTATAGCCAGGTTCTTGTTTCATGGATATTAGTATCATATTTCAGAGCAGTAGGCAATAAATTGTTTGAGAGTTTAATTATTTTCCCTCTATTAGAAAATTTTGGGCCAGTGCACTGGAAAATCCTGACTCATGACCAATACTTCCTAGGGGATTGTTAGTTAAATTTCTGCACAGGACTTAGAAAATACCAGGAATTTGCTGTCTGTACAGAACCTTTCTATATAATGCTTCCAATTTTTGGTGTCTGATTGCACTATCATTGATGATGACAAAATATCTCACATATGTTTCAGTAGAAGAGGAAATTAATTTGAAAATAATTTTTTGATATGTTGCAAGTCTGAAGAAAAGCAATTGCCAGGTTCAGTGTGAGGGCACACCACCATATTCCTGGCAGAGTCTGATAATCTGTGACTGGACTGTCAGCAGGAGTTGCATGATCTCCTGGGAGACAGCTTTGCAATGCATCCCCTAATATGAGAACAGGGTCAGTCAATTAAATGAAAAGAATGGAAAGCTTATAAGATATGAAAATCTCTCTTTTTGTGTAGGTTAACATAGGCTGTCAAATCCATTGCACGGAGAGTCAGCAGGTCAAACATAATGGCTGGATATTTTAAAAGTTTGGAACA
Organism: Pycnonotus jocosus; assembly: GCA_013400435.1. NCBI lineage: Eukaryota > Metazoa > Chordata > Aves > Passeriformes > Pycnonotidae > Pycnonotus > Pycnonotus jocosus. Next base: position 30,065 of record VWYP01004750.1, read on the forward strand.
TATCCTGCCAATTTTACTGCAGTGTGATGATAATTAGGCACCGTCCTGATGGTCTTCATGTTCCAAGAAAAAGTTCTTCCTTTGAACTTCGCTATGTACTTGGAGAGTTACAATAGAGCTACAAGGACTGAGAGAGGAGGAAAAAATCCTCAAAGGTCAAATATCTAGAATGAAGTGCAGCAAAATTCCTATTCCTCCTGACTTCCCATGGGAGCTGGGAACAAAACCCTCAGCGGTGACCCTGAGATTCTCCTACATTGCGTTTTGACTATGACTAAAGGGCATGAAAATGAAACTCCTGTGGGAAGTGTTCTGCTCTGTGGGAAAAATTATCAAATGAAGGAAAAACAAAATTTAAGGAGCGTGGTGAGAAGAGTGCATGCTCTGGGCCAGAGGCTGCAGAGGGTACAGCCCAAGTTCCCAGTACAAGTGGGAAATAAACGTTTGTGAGGAAGAAAATTACATAGAAGGAGGTGGAGAGGCACCATAAAACACATTACCAAATTAAGAAAAGGAGTGGCTACTTGGTACAAAAACTGAATATCAAAGAGAGAAGAGTGAAACTGATGATACTGAGTGAAGTCATAGAATAACCCCAGGTGTGGCTGGGGTTTCATTACAGATTTGTGTTATGGATGGATATTTATTGTGGATGAGAAGCCTTCATTATTAATAACCCAGACAATGTGGCCAGGTGGAACTCCATGCAAGAGATCATTTAGATAATTTCCCTGATGTGTTACACAGTGACCCACACCATTATCCCTGCCAGATTTTTTGACTACACTGTTTGTGAATCCCTACAGTGAAGAACATTCCCTCTTACATCAGTTTTTCTGAGGGCTTTCCTCCTTTCTTTCAGGAGTGTTTCCAAGTGACCTACCACAGTTTCTCTTACTACATGTGGAACCCACTCTTTCTTCCTGTACAAACCATGGATATGGAGAGAAGATGGTTCCAACCCTCTTTGTGTGGGGATGACAAAGTGTGGTTTGGCTTTCATATGCCAGGCTGAGCTTTCAGCCTTTCAAGTGTAAAATCATCCATTTCATTAAAAAATTTACCATTGTTGAGTTACATGGAATTTGTTATGTCATTTAAAAATATCTCCTTTCAGATTGGAACCATATGTGAAACATGTGGCTTCTCTGTGACCAAACAGTAAAAAAGCCCTACACAAACAAGATCTGAGAGGCTGTGGTGAGATTTGTAAAACAGGAATTCCAGGGTCTGGAGTTCACTGCAGCAGGAAACGTGCTGTAAGACATGCTGTGATTGAACCGTTTTCTCTACTAAATTTTCAGATTGTTGTGACAAGACATTTCAATTAGTGAAAGAAAAGTTAAAGATCCCTCAAGGTGTCAGCACAAAGAAGTGTTTTATATGCATACCTTGAGGGTATTTGAATAAGGAAATCAGTCTGCAAAAGCAAAACATGATGAAAAAGTTCTTTTTGTTACTGCTATTTTGTTCTCCACCCACTTATAAAGTTTCTATATCACTGTAGCATGAACAGCTTTTTCTTTCCAGTCATTCAGCTGTACTCTATTCAAACATCCAAATGAAGGGATCTTTCAGAGGAGACTTTTTTTTTTTTTTTCTTTTTTTTTTTTGGTAATAAGACACCTTACCAGTCAATTCCTATGGGAAGTTGGCTAACCTTTTTCTCATGGTAAAATCCAAATAATTTGGTCATATATTGGGTTTACACAGCCAGATTCTGGCAGTGGCAGGGGGGGATGCAGGGGTGGCTCCTCTGAGAAGCTACTAGAAGCTTCCCCCATGTCCAGTGCCAGCCAGCTCCAGGATAAACTCACAGCTGGGCAAGGCCAAGCCCACCAGTGATGGTGGTAACACCTCTGGGAAAATGCATTAAGAAAAGAGGGGAAAGTCCACAACTGCTGCTGAAGAGAGGAGTGAGAATGCATCAGAGAAACACTTTGGTAGTGCAGGAGGGATGGCAGGAGGTGTTCCATGCACCAGAGCTGAGGTTCCCCTGCAGCCCCTGGGGCAGCCCATGGTGAGGCAGCTGAGCCCCTGCAGCCCATGGGGGGAGAGAAATCCACCTGCAGCCCCTGCAGGACCCCATGCTGGAGTGAGGAGATACCCAAAGGATATTGTGACCCTGTGGGCAGCCCATGACTCTAACTGCTCAGTGATGCCTCCCTGTCCTGATCCCAAAGCACCTTTTATTCTCCTTTTCCTCCCCACTCCAGCTGAGGAGGGCAGTGACAGAGGAGCTTGTTGGGTATCTGGTGTCCAGCCAGGATCAATCTGGACAGGTTGACAGACTGTAAAATGAGACTTCATATTACACCATGTCACAAACTATTCACAACAAAGGAGACAGGCAGGCACCTCTCCTGCCAGCTACTTATGGCTTTCTAACCCAGCTCACCTCTGCCTAGACTTGGCACTTCTAATCATATCTTTCAGAGAAAAAAGATTGAGGAAAAGTATAGGTGAGAAAGTGATTTAGCTACCTTTGCCAAGTTCAAAATCCTGCTGCAAACCATGAGCAAGTTGGTGTATCAGGATAAATTGCTGCATTTAGGCTGCATTTACATATTGCAGTTCAGATGTACTCAGAGGTTCATTACTAAAGACAAAGGAAGCAGCCACCTCAGACCTGGCATTTCTGGGGCTGGAACAAGTTTGGATTGCTCTTAGAAGTGTGTTGGGGTCTCAGAACTTAGATTATATCTCTGCACTCTGTGATGATTGCCTGGGAAGTGAGACAGCACAGCCTGGAGAGAGAGAGAGAGAAGAGGCTGGAGTGACATGAGAAAAGAGAAAAGACTCAAACAGCCAGTCCTGACAAGGGGAGATGCTGCCACCACAGCCCATACCAAAAACCAGGTGCATGGGCCACTCCACTCTGGAGTGATACCTCACCCATGAAAGGGCTCCTTCCAATCTAATGTTTCAGCCAAGAGACACCACTACTACACACACCAGTGCTGACCTTTACTTCACATTCACTGCTCAAAGGCAGGGCACAGACCTACAGGGTATTGTCCATATGGAGCCCATCCAGGAGTCCCAGATCACTGTGCACTGGAGGAGCCAGGAGCACATTGAGCATCAGGAAGCACCAGGATGGTGATCCATTCTCTCTGAGGTAAGTCTGTACTCTCCCAGATCTTGCTGAGAACAAATATCATATTCTGTGACCATTTTTGGCCAGCATGGCCGCCAAGAAAGAGTTCCATTTGTGTCTTCACAATTTTTGCCTTCACTGTGACATCTTCACTCTTTCCCAGGCCACCATAAGTACTCACAAAGGGTTGTGAGTTCATAAGCACAGATGAGTTGGAATTCATATCAAGAAATGAAAAAGGAAATATGTAGACTGAATGGTGTGAGGAAGGGACAAGACATTTTCATGAGTGCAACACTACCTTGATCCTTCTTCTGTTGCATATTTCTTAACTTTTAATTTAAAAAAAAATATAGGTGATATAGGTTTGTTTTCTTTAAAACTTTGGTTTTTTAATCTCAATTTTGGCTTCAGAAATGTTAGTGAAAGTTCAAGCTAGTTAAAATAGATTTTGTTTCCTTAGAGATGCAAAATGCAAGAATCAAAGTTGAAACACAATATTTGAGAATATCAGAGTATTTCCAATTGTTTAGATAACTTGATGATCCTCATTCTCATAATCTTTCTTTTTCTCTCTAAGTTCTCTTTTTAGTTCTTTTTAAACTCCTTTCTCTCCTTTTTCTTTTGCAGTACAGGCAAACTAGTTCTGCCCAACTCATCTGGAAAGTGTGTGATTTCTTTTTAGACAGATATTTTCAATAAACTTGTCATTTGCAACTCAACCTTATTATATATTGCCTGTAATTTCATAATGTCCCAAGCAGTGATTTTGCTGTACATATTTTATGCTTTTTCTTCCAGTATTTTTACCATTTAATGTTGCATTGCTTTCAGTATGCCTTTCCTATCTTTAAGCATAATGGTTCTGAAAAATTAGGAAGGGCATGGGTATTAACTGAAGTCCTTACTTGTGTAATAATTTGGGTGGGAGGGGGTGGAATCTGAAATTCCATTAATTATTTCATGAAAACTACCCTGGAAATGTTGGCTGATCCCTGCTCACTATGGAACATGTTCTCCCTTTTCATTGGAGCATTAACACATGGCTCAGTCTAAGGCAGTTATTTCAGGAAGGTGTGAGGCACACAGCCACTGTTAATCTAGGTGAACAACCTGGAAAGAAAAAAATGAAAAAATTGTGCTCCTGAAAGTTTGATTTAGTCCTCAACAGTATTGCCGAGTCTCATAAAATATATTACCTTTCCCCACAAATCATACTTTTCTCATTAAAGTGTTACATGGCAAACTTAATTATTGTAATCACACTGGGGATGCTGGATTAAAAAGCCTACAGACATTTAAAGTAGGATTAATGTCTTCATGTAACAGCAAAAACTGATGTAACTTTCATGCCACTGGGAAGCAAATTTGCTGTGGAAATAATGTCATTTTAATTCCTAAAACTTTGAATGTCTGCTTGGTTTGAGGAAACATTCTGCTCGCTAAATTTTTCTCAGCTTCAAGGTTTTTGAGTCTTGTGCAGGAATCATACAATAATTGGATTCTCAGACTCGTTTCCTAAGGAAATGAACCTTTATGTATTCCTGCAGTCTATCTATCAATCTCTTGGCTTCTCCCTAAATTTTGAAACTACTAGCCAATTTCAACCAAATTTAGAGCACTTCAGGCATCTGAAAGATATTACATTGCTGAGGCTGTGCAGAAATTGGGAGCTGAACAGAATAGAAAGATTTAAATTAGAGCTCAGTGAGACAGAGGCAAAGGCGTTGGGCACTACAGGCAGTGCCTGGCAGCAGCTGGGTGTGCCAGGATCTCACAGACCCAACCTGTAAATCTGCACCAGCCCAGAGCACCCCAGCCTGCCCTGGAAATGGGAGGGAAGGAGGAGCTCTTGGACCAGGAAGGATTTAGGGCACCAAAGTCATTATGCAGGTGGAGCTGGCTGTGCTGTTCTGATACAGCTTTGTCTGTTTTATCTGTAAATGGACAGTGATCATCACTGGTCGGAATTTCTGAGCAGAACCACAACATGTCCATTCTTGGAGGTTTTCAGGGCCAAACAGCACAAATCCATCAACAATCCTGTCTGGTCCATAGCTAACCCTGCTCTGAGCAGCAGGCTGGGCTAGAGTAGCCCTTGTAAACCTGAATCATCCTTTGATCCTGTGAGTCTCTGGACACAGGTTTGCCTTACAGTGTTACCAAAAGCAGGGTAGAGACAAGTTAATTTAGTCCAGATTTTATTATCTGCCAACTACCTTTTGAAAGGCCTATAGATTTTTTCAATACAAAAAAAGGGTGTTGCTAATGCTTAATATTTATAATGTGCTAATAGCCAGAAATGTTAGCCAAGGTCAGAGACTAAAAAAAGAATGAAGGTAATTTAGTGGCTAAATCATTAACCTACAACAGAAGAAATCAGAGTTCATTGGAGTCTTCCTATATGAGTTTATACAAGCAATGGTGAGTGGGAGTCATCTCATGCAATTTTAGCCCTTCAGAAAGTAGGTAGCTAATTTAATGTGTTTTTTCAGATGCCCTCGTGAGTCAACAGAGAGACCAAGTGCCCAAAGCTGTTTCCTGCCACATATTTTGGTGGGGTGGACATTTTCTTTCCATTGAGGGAGTGAGATAATAGCACTCAATGGGGAGCATGGAGGGGTTGAGGTAGACTGATATCACCAGATCGTGTTAAAACAAATTGTTATACGGCTTCATTTTATTAGTTTAATAGTTGCAGGTCGCAGTGTTGATTTATTTGCTGTCAGGGGTTTTGTGCTTGTTTTCAGAGCTGCCTTATCTAACACTTCACTTGTTGTATGTGTTCTCTGCTGTGCTGTTTATCATCTCTGGGGACTGGATTAAAGTTATAATCTTCCCACACTGTGTAACACTGGCTTATATGATAAAATTACTGGTCAGGATACTAATTTGGTAATTGTACTTAGCATTGCCATCATATCCATGCTTCAGGAACCATCTCTCAGGAACTGTTAACAATTACACTCTTTGCTCCTCAGAAAGTCAGTCCATGGGGGAAAAAAGAGGAAACACCCTGCTCTTTCACCTTTCCTTTCTCCTCTTCTGAGCATTTTGAATATTCTTGGTATGTTCAAACCAACACGTTCACATTGCTGTCTCAGTTCTAGCTGGATAGTTCAGTGTGGGACAGTATGAACAAGTGCCTGGGGCAATAGACACACCCAGTGCTTTAGAACTTCACCCCTGAACAAGTGACAAATCGTGAAGTGGGATGGAAAACATTCCTAAACCCTTGAGGCATGGCTACACAAGTTGCAATGGAAAAAAAATCACAGAAGGGGGTCCTTTCAGGAAAATTGCTGCTCCAGTTTCTAGTGGGTGGTTCCCCAGACACAATAGAATGGATTTCTTACTTGCAATCTTAATAAAGGAACTTCTGTTTCTTATTCACAAGAAGTGAGTGGTCAAGACTATGAGCAGGACCAGAGGGGCCCTGCCTCCATATAGGGGTCAAAGAAGGGGAAAATTGGGTTTATTGGACTGTGTGGATTCAAGGCACTGGTACAGCAGACCCACAGGAGCGTTTGGCTCTGGTATTCACAGGTGCACAGTGTACCCTAATGCCATCTGGCTGTAGAGGTGCAGATCTCATTTGTATTTACACTTAGCCCTACATTGGACCAGCTCCAGGAGCTCCACATCTCTCTTGTACTGAGAAGCTCAGAATTAGGCTCTCTCTGGTCCAAATGATCCAGGTGAGTGATAAGAAATTCTAAGAACCAGCCCCTGGTTTTCATTAACTCTCTCCATTGACTCCTAGATTAGAAAACCCAGTGGATACCAACCTTTACTATATTCCCAAGAAATTACTTCTTCTTGAACTACTTACATTACTGTGAAGTCAGCTGCCATGAAATAAGAGTGGCACACTTTCATTTAATCCAATTTCTGTTGTGAGGGACAGCAAAGTCCTCTTTAACTACTGAGGCTTAGCAATGGTAAACCTTCGTCTAGTTCAACATGTGCTGATTTTCTAGCAGGCAGCACAGCACCTGATAGGCAANGGGCGCACAGGACCTGAAAGGAAAAAAAAAAAAAAAAAAAAAAAAAAAAAAAAGAAAAAAAAAAAAGAAAAAGATTTCTTCAGAGATCTCTTTCCCACAGTGGTTTATAAGCGCACAAGAATTCAGCGTCAAAGTTTAACTCCAGCTGACAACTCGGCCCCACAGAACCACTTACTCACTACCTCCATGATGGGGTGGGGGACACAAGCAGAAATATAAAAGTGAAAAACTTTGTGAGTTGATATAAAGGCAGTTTAATAAGTAAAGCAAAACCTGTGTACACCAGCAAAACAAACCAAGGAATTAATTCACCTCTCCCATGGGCAGGAAGGTGTTCAGCCATCTCCAGGACAGCAGGGTCCCCTCACACATGATGGTGACTTGGCAAGACAAACACCACCACTCAATGTCTCCCTCCTCCTTCTTCCCCAGCTTTACATGCTGAGCATGATGCCATGGTGTGGGATGACCCTTAGGTCAGCTGGGGTCAGCTGTCCTGGCTGTGTCTCCTCACATTTTCTTGTCCCCACACTGTCCTCAGTGGTGGTGTTGGGTGAGAAGCAGAAAAGCCCTTGGCTCTATGCAAGCTCTGCTCAGCACAAGCTAAATTCAATTCTAATTTACAGTAAGGCAACAAGCTCCAACCAGGACACTTTGCAGGCACAGGAGCTTGTCCAGCACAGCAGTTGAGCAAGCAGCAAAAGCAAAATGCAGCTACAAGCACTCAGAAAAGTCACGATTTTACAAGTGACAGATATCCCAGAAATGCTTAGGGCCAGATTGATGGAGCTTTGAGCAATTGTCTAGTGGATGGTGCCCCTGTTCATGGCCAGGGGATTGAAGGTAAATGATCTTTAACATCTCTTCCAACCCAAACCATTGTATGTTCTATGATTCCATGATAAAGCATTTATCTTTTAGACCCTACAGAGAAGAAGAGGGGAAATTGCCAAAAAAACCCCCTGACTAAATTAGGATATAAATTAGCTCATTTTCTTTCTATTTGGTGTTCAAATGACCTTATCTCAGGAGACTGAGAGTGTCTTGGGGTTTCTTACAGATAGTGGTAATCCTGCATTTAAGTTGCCCTCTTTCACCTGAAATGTTTGTAATTTTCAGGAGTCCTAATTTTTTTCTTTCTTTTGAGAAAACAGAAATTCATTTTCTTGTCAGTGTAACCTAATTGCTCATAGAAAAATCTTTAAGGTCTTGTTTGTCTGAAAATTATAGAAAGACACATACTACAATTTCCCCACTCAGAAATGCAGAGGATAGACAGGAGTGAGGCAGGTGAGGAGCCTGCATGGTACAGAATGACAGGGAGAGAGGCTGTCATTCTGCCTGCACTGAGAACAGGGGGAGAGAAGATTAGCAAACATAATGGAAGTGGAAACAAAAAACCACAGGAATTATTCAAAAATAGAGAAGAGGACCCATGCATATTTTGGTTTTGTGGGTATCTCCTGAGTGAGAGCCCCAGTCCTGAACGGTGCAAATCAGCTCATGTACAGCTGCAATGCATTCTGTCAATGTCATCTCTGCATCCTGTGTGGCTGCTTTTGCCTTGAGGCAGAGTTATGATTCATCTCTGTGCATTTTTTCCACTTTGAAATTCAAGAAATAATAGATGGATGCGTTACATGATTTCACAGCCTGACACTGAGGCTCCATGTTAGACCCAATAATGCAAAACACATTCCTATTGCTTGGAGCTCACCCAGAATCACAGAAACACAATTGTTAAGGCTGGGAAAGACCTCTGAGATAATTGAATCCAACCAGTACCCAACACTTGCCCCTAAGGTTTTTTGAACACTTCCAGGGATGGTGATTCCACCACTTTTCTGGGCAGTCTCTTCCAATGACTGAAAGTGACTTTTGCTGATAGACTTTTCCCAATATTCAATCTAAACCTCTCTGAGTGCAGCCTGAGACCTTTTCCCTTGTTCTATTACTTGTTATTTGAGAGAGGAGACTGAGCCCCATCTGTCTCCTTTCAGGAGTTGTAGAGGGTGACAAATTCCCCTCTGAGCCTCCTTTTCTCTGGGCTGAACACCCCCAGCTCCCTCTGCTGCTCCTCATCAGACTTGTGCTCCAGACCCTTCCCCAGCTCCATTGTTCTTCTCTGGACACACTCCAGCCCCTCCGTGCCTTTCTTGCTGTGAGAGGCCCAGAGCTGGACACAAAATTTGAAGTGTCAGCAGTGCCCAGCACAGGAGGGGAATCACTGCCCTGGTCCTGCTGGTTTCACTGTGCCTGATCCAAGCCTGACACCATTGCCCACCTCAGCTCATGTTCAGTTTTCATCCACCAACACTCCCAAATTCTTCTCCTCGGGGCTGCTCTCAATCCATTCCCTGCCCAGCCTGGACCTGTGTTGGGATTATCCAGACCAAGGTGCAGGACTTTGCACTTGGCCTTGTGAAATTCATGAGTGTAAATGTGATACATGAGTACTGAGGGTGTTTTGTTCAAGCTGTCTGTAAGAATATCAGCTTTAAGTTTGTGTCTTAAATTCACAAGGCTGACATCATCATGTGTGTGTAAGATGAAGCTCACTTCAATAAGCTTTGTGCAAATTTTATAGGTTTCTTAGATTTCATTAACAGTTCAGAGGCCAAATTGAACTTGGGAAAATCAAATTAATGAACACAATTTTGTCATTGTTAAATACATCCAATTTACAACAGAGCCTAAAAAGGTGATGAATAAAATAAGCTGATCAAAGGGGATAGACTTAAAACATATTTCTTCCATGCTCTTCCTCTCCACATGGAAAAAAAAAAAAACTCTTCAGGTGTATGGAGATCAACCCAACTCTCCTCAAAACATTTGCAGCACTCTGTTACCTTGATAACTACGTAAACCATGATGTGTTTAGGCTCCTGGGAGTGCTGGTATGGCTACAACAATTGCCTAAAAATTTGATGAGCCATTATAAGAAATGAAATGTTTTGCAATTTCAAAGTTGGAAATTAATGACACCCAAAGTGGGTGCAACAACAGATGTTCAGATGCAGAAAAAATGACCTTTGTGTGTTCACTTGCCTTCAGTTAGATTTAATATTAGTTCAGAGAATCATTAAAAAGTGTTACCATTGTTCACAGATAACATTAATTAGTTAAGCATGTAAAGAAGGCAGTGCATTTTGAAATTTAATTTTTTTTAAAAATTAGTATTATATATGTAGATGCATGTACATTTTTATATCTGTCTGTCTGTCTGTCTATCAATAGAATCTCCCTCATTCTTGGCCTCTGATTTTCCAGCCTGAAATCCCCAGAGATACGGGGTTGGATGCAGTGATGATGAGATATAGCATCAATAGGGAGTTAAGTTTGAGCTTGGGAATACCATAAATTGTTAATAATAAACCATTTAACTCATGATTTGAGGAAAATATTCCAAAGAGAAGGAAGGATATATGCTTCTGTTGTTTGGCTACGATGTTAAACAACTATAACTAATCTGTTCTCAAATGTTCCAAAGGTGCAATACATGCCTCTGAGATTAATTATCAATAAGTGATTGAGGAAATATCTCTACGGCTCCATGGCCATTCTTCTTTAAATGCTAGAGTTGATTGCATTGAGTGATGCTAAAGCAAGGGAAAAACTTATTTAACCCACTAAAGACAGCCCTGAGGTACACCATGAAGGGGCATAAAGATGGATCACCCAGTCAGTTAAGATTCTGTGGTGTATACATATATATATATATATATATATATAAATTAACATTTGAAGCTACATTTTTGTTGAAATAAATGAGTGATTCAAGGAAATTATTGAAGTCTGATGAATTCCACATACTACAACCAAGACAAAATGGATGTTGCCAACCACACCCAGACTGAAAATGTATGTTCCCTCTCTCAACAAGCATTTTACCTTTTTGCATAGAATTCTTACTGAAAAGAAACACCTGTCTTTATTGCAAGGTGTTTTCTTTGGTGAAGAAACATTTGAAGCCATAATTCACTAGAACAAAGTAAAAAATTTCTCAGCTATTCCTGGCTTTAGTGATATTTTGAAATAGATTTTTTTTTCTTCCATAAAATGTACATTATTTCCTATGACAGCTGTGAAGATAATAAATTTTTCTCAAGTAAAAATTCACTGAAGAATTGCTCCACTGAAATTTGTGCTTGTTTACTAAACCCTAGACAATCTGTATTTGCTGGTGGGTGAGAGAGTTGTGAAACTTCTTAGAAAATATTTTTTAATTCCATAGATTAACTGGGTTCTACAAGCATCAGTCACCAGGATTAGATGTCAGGTCAAAATTAGTTCCCTAAATTACCTTTCCAGCCAGTGAGTATCAATTGGCTCCTGCATGTTGTGAGTTAACAACCTGCGAGAGAGACTAAACTTTTACACTGCTGAAATGAACTGAGTCTGGGCCACAGCTGGAAGAAGATCAAGTCCTGATTTACTGGGTATTTCAGTGTTCTCCAATGCTTTTGCATCAGCTTTAAGAAAACACAATTAAAGAAAAGGAAAATGCATTTCAGAAATCTCTTTCTTGCACACATGGATAAGAACCAGGCTTGTCCAGGTACCCCAGTAAAAGCTGGGTTAAAATTAACAACTCATTTAATTTTAATTACCAACAGGTGTTGTTATCAGGCTGTGGGCCTTAGCACAACCCTTTGGTGTGGGCTACTCCCGTGTAAGATAGAACGGGTTCTAGAGTTACTGCTTTTATTCACTAATAAGCCTAATTGCATTATTCAGGTTGGAATATATGCAGAATATTCAAATAGATTTTCCATTTCCTGCAGAAATGTAGGACCTCAGTACCTGCAATGTGCAGCTGAATATCAGTAGCAAGAATGACAAAGAATTTCTATTCTATTTGGCTAAAAGGAAACTTCTGGAACAAGTTTTTGAAGCTTCTTTAAATAGTTGAACCCAACTGTATAGACTAAATAGTCTGCTCCCACTATCAGGCAATCCAAAATCCTTCCTAACACCTTTTTTTTTAATGGCAGTTTTTTGAGTGTTTTTATTTAATGTTACAAAATTCTGGGTTCCCTTTGGGAATGTCAGCCCCAGAGCTGAGATTTCAATGCATGCCCTTTCTAGTGGGTGTATCTAGACCCCAATAACCAGGCATTCCTGCAGAAAAGGTTGTTTCCTTTACATCTTAAAGTCTCTCCAATGCTTCAGAGATTCATTCTAATGATCTCATATAGAAAATACTCCAAAGTTAAGCCCACCTTTCTTAGACAAGTTTGCCAAAAGTCATCTACAAATGCAGCTGATTGAAGTCACATTTTATATTTTAGATCTAGCCTGCTCTGTTTTTGGGCCAGGACATGTTACTGGGGGATATAATTGCCCTCTGGGTAAGTGCAAGTAAATATTGATCTTAAAATTCTTTGTTCATTCTTGACCATAAATTGCTATTTTTTTTCCCCAGAGAAGCATGTCAGTTATTTGCAAATAATGAATCAAAAGAGTTAAAACTTTCAGGAATGGGAATGCCTGTGCATTTTCTCTATTCCTGAGATCCTAGAAGGATCATTACATTCCTCAAACCCCTTCCAATGCTTACTTTCAACTAGTAATGGAGAAATTACTCACAGACTAAGCAAAGACTTGCATACCAGCACTACACAGATGACAGACTATCCTCCCCTCATTACCATCACAGAATAATGACAGATTATCCTTCCCTCATTAGCATCACAGAATAACCCAGTGTTTGGAGGAGATTAGCTCCTGGGTGAAGCATGATTCTTCAAACCACACCTAAAAACGACTATTAGTTATGAAAAAAGCTTTAAAATATTTTTAGGTCATCAAGCAAAGGTGCTGGCAATGAAGACACACTAGGACAGCACAAATATCTCAGAAACACAATAAGACTATCATTTGGCAGGCATTCACTGCCCAATATATAGGTTTGAAAATGTAATTAAAATAATTTAGCAAAGCCACACTTTGAGGAGTATTTGTGCTCTGTTCTATTGATGTATATTTATTAATACACAGTGCCTGCACAATGATTCCAAGGGGTAGTTAGGATACTCCTCAAGTAGGCATGACTTTTTAATAGACCTGTGAAACTGAGTTTATCTAATTTTGGTACATGAAAGGTCTCTGTAGTGGTGTAGGCTCCTCTGTTAGAAGTGATCTGATGGAAATTATTATGCAGGTAAGGACTCCATCTTTGGTCACCTTGAAGCCAGCATAAAGATAATTATTTCTATTTTGATAACTTTTCTGCAATATTTCCAGAACAGGAATCTCTACCAATAGCAGGAATCAATTTCCTTCTATTTTACCTTTTGAAAGCTAGAGAGCACACAGAGATGGGACTCAGCTCTGATTTGAGGTGTTTAAACCCAAAAGGCAGATTAATTTGTTTGAATGTACCCATCCAGTACCATGCTAGGGTCATGTAGAACCTACTCAGACCTTACTGCTTATTTTAGATATCAAACTAAAAGACCTCTAGATACAGACTCTTGAGGAGAACTATGCATTTCTGTAGAAACTGAGGAATGGGAAACTGATTCCAGTCACTTAAGATGTGACAAGTAATAATTTGCCAGCTGATTTCCTATCGCTCATGATCCAGACACAGCTCCTCTTCCTCTCAATGCTGTACTTTTCTTAAAGGTAAAGGCCTGGGGCCATTTTCTGATCTCTAGGGTATTCCATCTAACCTGCACCTAGTCATTCCTATTGCTTTAAGACCCCTGAGGCAGATTCATGTGACTGACAGTATGTGGGATTGCTTCATTTGTAAGGGGAAGCCAGGTAGGATATCTGAAATGGAATTGGATGCCTCTGTCCTACAGTGGAATCTGGGTGAGACCTCCATCAGCTATAAAGTGAACTTTAAAACCTGCCTCTCAAGTAGCTGTTTGTATGTGAACAGATACATACAGAAATTCTATCATCTCAGACAGACATTGACCCCAGTCTAATCAGGATTTAATGAAAAAAATAGACAATCTCTTCAGACTCAGAGAAAAGAATCTGATTGTCTTAAAAGAAGATTGATCCCAGGTCCTAGTATAAGAGAAAGAAGTCCTCTGAAGTTATCTTTTTTTTTTTTTTCCCTAAGGTTATCCATTTTAATTGTTTTCTTGGAATCCAAACTGTTTGGTTTGTAGTATCTTAAAATCAAGAGTATTTTTATGCTCTGAATGTGCTATAATTATGTGAAAAAGAACAGCAAGAAGAGATGTTGATGGATGTGTTTTATCATAGTTGATAAAATACATACATATCACATCAATAAAATATATACCATTGTACCTGCTTGTAAATTTTATAAAAATCTCAGAAAAAAATGCAAGATACCACATTTATCTCTTTGTTAGGGGTCTCTAGATAGATAAACTTCCAAGAAGATTTGAATGTTTTAATTCAATCTTTGCCAGACTTTTCTTTGACTTAGTAAGTTCTAGATCCTGCTTTAATGGAAGATTAGGAGGCCTGCTAGAGGGCCTGGGGAAAAAAAATACCAAAAGGATAAATAGAAAGAAAGAGAAAAATAATAATAAAAATGTCGAGAAAATTAATTTGGAAGAAGGCAAGCAATTTTCAGTTACAGCAAAGGATGTTGTTATCAATTGTTTGATTACAAAAAACAGGATATTAAACTGTAAGCTTATTTCCTACACATATATTTAGGTATTTAGGTGTAGTAACATCTGAAGTAACATCTCAGGTAGAGCAGGGGGTGAGTGATGAGATATTCCAGCTTTGTGAGAAGACTTGCTGGAGATATAAGGAAAGCAAATAAGTGAGATTCAGTATGACTGGGGGATTCAGTGCTTTGCAGTATGGCCTTTTCTGGAGAAGCTTCTGAGGCTGACAAATTTCCTTTTCAGGGGATAAACATGCAAATTTGAAATCAATAAAGTGAACCACAGCTCGGCATATTTAATTGATGGCCCAGAAAGCCTGACAGTGTTGGGTAACATGAGGCAGACCTAGAAAATACATCTCATGAATGCATGACGGAAAAATGCAAAGCTGAGCTCCCAGCTGCTGGAGCACAGCCTGTCACCAAAGGGTTTCTTCAGAGTTCAAAGCAATTCTTTCAAGAGTTGCAAAAGCAGGGTGTTTCTCTTCAGGACACTGTCTGCATTGATTTCACCTGGCTGTCCTGCCTGCTTACCCACAGATTGTGCACCACAGAGACAGCCTGGTGCACTCCTCCCACCACAGAAAGCACTCTGTGTCTTCCCCACAAAACTGACCTCCTTGGGACTGGAAATCTCAGACAGGACAGAACTCCCTTTTGTGAGAGCACAAATACAATCAGTTTCTGTGTCTGCAGTGGAAGGAGTGCACTCTGGCTCCCATTTCAGTAGCTGTTCATCACCTCCCCTCTAATCCTTCCCGTCGGTTTCCTCTCCTATTCCACACAGAATCAGCAGCCAGAGGCAGGATGGC
The DNA here is from genome assembly GCA_013400435.1 of Pycnonotus jocosus. Taxonomy (NCBI): domain Eukaryota; kingdom Metazoa; phylum Chordata; class Aves; order Passeriformes; family Pycnonotidae; genus Pycnonotus; species Pycnonotus jocosus. Next base: position 45,593 of record VWYP01004750.1, read on the forward strand.
CTCAAGAGCATTTCAAGAGCAATAATCAGTGTTCCTGCAAAGGGTCAGCGCTGATGTGACACATAAGAGTCCTTGTGCTCATCATTTACACACTTTGTCCTTCCAGCTGAGCAGCCAGGGTGTTCAATAAACTGTCTGCTCCACCTGGAAGGGATGCTCAGAGCTGGCAAGAGAGCACACAGTGCCCTGCTAATGCATCACGCTGCCAGCTACTCCTGACAATGCTCCTCCATAATGAACTGGGTGAGGGGATTTGCAAGTGCCACTTCCAATTAAAAATAACACTTCTGCAAAGGCAAAGGAGTGCGGTAATGACTGCAATTCTAATTGAGCTGGAGCAGCTGCCTCATTAGTACATACTCTGTAATTAACACACCTTTATGACCTGTGCTTATGCATCTTAACCTCTTCCTTCTGGACCAAAGGAAACCCCATTCCTACAAGAAGCACTACTGGTTCTTCAGGGATGCAAGATTAACTCATAGTGAGATGAATCATATTTTGCCTGTGAGACACAGTTTCACAGAAAAATGGAGTGCAGTCACTTTAAAGGAAGATTTGACAGATAAAAAGCAGTGAGTCCAGCATTCTCAGAAAAATTGCCTTTTGCTTCAAATTTCTAAATTTGGGATTAAAAATGTTAAATCATTTCCCCTCACCTCATGTTTTAGAAGACAAGGAAGCTGTTTCTTAAGAGAAAAAAAAAGTGAATTAAGGAGATTTCTAATGACTTCCGAATTTCACAGTTGGAATGGTGTTTTTATAATACATAATCCTTCAGGGCTGGACTTCAACAATGCTGATGCTTCTTTCTTAATGCCAGAATAAAATGCAGTGCTGAACACTCAGATGTGACTTTCATGACAGAAAGAGAGAAATTCATTCATGTTTTCATTCTTGTTTCTTCCCAGGCTTGCAGTGGAGAGGGACTTTCACCTCCAGATGACAATTGAGGATCAGCTTCACTAAAGTAATTGAAGGGTTTGCCTTTGACTTGGTAGAAGATCAGGTTTTTCAAGTCCATATAAGAGCATTTCAAAAACCAGCCCACATCACAGCAAATTAGGAGTGACATTAAGAAGAGGGAAAAAAGTAACTCAGCAAGTGAGGAATGAACCAGATTTCCTTTAACAAATGTATAAAATGACTGAGGTTTTCTTAAGCCACAAAGCCCCTAAAAGTTTATTTAACAGATAAAACACAAACTGATGATATCTGAATGTTTAGTAAACCCCTAAGCTCCTGTTTTGTGCTCGAGCTGGCATGTTTTTTCATTACCCCAAGGTAAACCTTTAGGTACCAACATCTTCAGTGATCTGGGTGTGCCATGCAATCAAAATGCTACCTGCCAGAACATTTCTTCCACTAAGTTTTTAAATTTGTCTCATTTTCTTCAACAATGTGTATAGCTCAGTGGAAGATCATTAATCTTGCATCAGCTTTGAAACAAACAATGAATCAGTGAGGTGTCTTAGCCAGATTTTAACTTTTTCTTTTGTTTCTCCATCCTCCATGGATTCACCACTTTTCTGTCACATGCAAGATGCTGTCCTGTGTCACCCCACAGACACGGCTAAGGAATCTCACATTTCACAAGAAAGATCATTGTCAGTAGTTGAAAAGGGGAACCTTGCACACTCTCAGACTTCCTCAAGGTGGACTGCCTCAAGGCAACTTCTCTGATTGCCCACATATTTTGCCAGTGATAAAGTTTTCCTATGACTCCTTAACATTTAAACAGCTGAACAGAAGTGAATGAAAAACAGAATTACTGTTCACTTAAGATGGAGAGACAACTATGAGGAGCAGGATTAGCTTTAAAATCTCCCACTTTTTAGCAGAATATGAACCATATGTACCATCTTTTAGCATACTCGTCAAGAGAATAAATATTTTAACTTAAACCTCTTTGAAGATTTGAAGGGTTTTTGCATGCTGGTTGCTAGTTTTACATTAGGAAATTAATCACTATTAGGAAATTAGTTTCATCAAGCCAGTATGTGAAAAGAGATTTTAAACAAATGTGGCTTATATTGAAAGGCTGAGTATCAGTTACCTCAGCCTTGAAGATAAACAGGGTCTTGTTAGGTTGTGATAGGATTACCTGCTTGTAGCATTTAAACAACTCTAATTTCTGCCACAGGCTTTTCAAGCCTTTGAACACTGACATTGATTTATTAAGTTTTTTTCCATTCCGCTCACGCATTATATTTCCCAGTAGAAAATGAAGCAACATTAATTACAAAAGTGAGATTTCTACAATGAGATATATAATTGCCAGTACTGAAGTGCACATTATAAGATCATGCACAACATACTCTGCTGACATATTATGCAAAACAAACTCTTGATCTCTCTTGCAATTATCATTTCATCCCCCAAAAGTTTAAACTACATCTATTTCAAGAAGTTAAATATATCTGGAATGTTCTCTAGAATTGGAGCATGGAAAAACCTACATTAGCAGATACATTAGCAGAATGATTTGTGTTGGAAGGGACCTTAAAGACCATCTCGTTCCAATCCTCTGCCATGGGCAGGGACACTTTCCACTAGACCAAGTTGCTCAGAGCCCCATCCAGGCTGGCCTGGAACACTTTTAGGGATGGGACAACCACAGTTTCTATGAGCAACTTACTTTAGTGTCTCACTCTTCTCACAGGAAAAGATTTCTTCCTAATGTCTAATCTAAACCTACTCTCTTTCAGTTTAAATTCAATCCCTGCTGTATTATCTTTACCTGCCACTTTCAAAAGTTTCTCTCTAGCCTTGTAGGCCACTTTAGGTACTGGAGGAGGCAATCCTTCAATATTTACCAACTTTCTTGGGCCCCCTCTTCCCTCCAGGCCTTTATCCCATGGCACTCTACCAAGCAAATCCCTGTAGAGGCCAAAGTCTAATCCCCTGGGGTCCACACCTGTGAGCTTGTTATGCACCTTCTTTGCTGCCCCAAGGATCCTGAACTCCACCATTTCAGAGTCACTGCTGCCAAGGCTGCCCTGGAACTTCACATTCCCCATCAACCCCTATTTTTTAGTGAGAACAAGGTCCAGCACAGCACCTCTCCTCATAGCTCCTCTATTACTTGGAGAAAGAAGCTGTCATCAACACTTCCTCAGAATCTCCTGGATTGCTTATACCCTGCTGTGTTGTGCCTCCAACACCAGATATTGGTGTGGTTAAAGTCCCTCAGGAAGACAGGGGCTTGGAAATATGTGGCCACTCCTGTCTGTCTCTACAGGGTCTCATCCCCTCGGTCTTCCTGGTTGGGTGACCTGCAGCAGGTCTATCTTATAGTGTCACCTATCCCTCCTGCCCTCCCTTTAATCCTGACCCAAGACTAAAAATAACACTAATAACTAAAGTTTAAAAAAATACTTTGGTATTATAATAATACTGTAGTATTATTTACTAACAACTGAATTAAAAATAACTCAGTCAGTTCCTCCTCCATCCCCAGGTGGAGCTCTGTGCACTCTGACCAGTCATTGATGAGGGGTGTCACCCCTCCTTGCTTCCCTCCCTGTCCTTCCCAAAGAGCTTGGATCATTCCAGTCCAACCCTCCAGCCATAGAAGCCATCCCACCACATCTCTGTGATGCCCAGAAATCACAGCCATCCAGGCAGGTGCACACCTCTGACTGCTTTGTTTTATTCCCCATGGTGACTGTGTGTGTGTGATAGAGGCATTCAAGCTGGGATCTCAGGGAAGGCAAGTTACTGGTTTGAGTAGCCAAAATTCCTCTGTGCTGCCTTCCAGGCGCTCTTCTGCTGACCTCTGTTCTCTCTCCAGACTCTGGGAATCTCTTGCTGGTCACACGCTGGTGTGTATGGGATAGAATTAGGTTCATATTATTATACCCTATCAACATTGAAATCAGGGCAGTGACATCCAAGGTTCCTGTTGGGAATGGGCTCATCTACCTGGTGGTCCCTGTCTCCAGCCCTGAGTGCAGCCACTCTGGGGGACATTCTGCCAATCTGGCAGCACAGACAATGGCTTTCATTACGTACAAAAGCTCCCTGCCACCATTGNCACGCTGGTGTGTATGGGATAGAATTAGGTTCATATTATTATACCCTATCAACATTGAAATCAGGGCAGTGACATCCAAGGTTCCTGTTGGGAATGGGCTCATCTACCTGGTGGTCCCTGTCTCCAGCCCTGAGTGCAGCCACTCTGGGGGACATTCTGCCAATCTGGCAGCACAGACAATGGCTTTCATTACGTACAAAAGCTCCCTGCCACCATTGAATTTAATAATAGAGACACAGCCTCAAGTTTTGAAAAAAGACAAGAAGAAAAAAAGCTTTCTGGTGGTTATAGATGTTCTCCACAGGTAGAAGCTCTACTGGTAGCAAGTAACTGTTGAAACTGTTAACCCAATATAGTCACTGGGGGAATCCAATTAACATTTCATTTGCCTACTTTCATCTAAGAGAGAGCATACAGAGATTTCAGATGGATTGTACTCCCCAGGAAATATTTTTATGACTACCAGAGGGAGGTTTCTGGGACTCAGGATAGATTTCAATACAATTTTTTTTTGCATTTTTAGTCATATATCCACAGGTAGAAACAGGAACGATCCCACCCTGGTACCCACTCTGATGTGTATGAACACCCTTCCTCCAGTGCATGTGCATGTCCAGAGTTTCCAGGCTGGAAATCCCTCTGGGGTTTCCTCACATGCAGGCACCCTGTAAGCCTTGTAAAGCTGCCAGACACAGAGCACATCCCTGCATATCAGAGCCCTGCGGAGCCACAAGCACAACTGGGAATTTTTCTCTAATTCAGAACCTCTGATCTATAATTTTCAGCAGTTTGTCACCTTCTCTGAATAAAGCTGAATCAAAGCACATCTTCAGTTAAGCCTGGCTGTGAGGAGAGAGGGTAGAAGATGATATTCCACTTCCATCTCAGTTCCTTAGGGTGGTTGTAGCAAAAGAGAGAGAGAGGAAATGTCACCATCTGCTTTGCTGCCAATCCTGTCTCCTGTCTCTGTCAACCCTGCCTTTATTGTTGCCTTGAACTTTTGGCTGTCTCTGGATATTTCTCAGAAGGGCCAGAAGAGCTCAGCCTGTTCAATGACTTTCACAGCTGCAGACAATTGCTTCCTTCCTCCTAAAAGGGGAGGGAGAATCCTGACAATGCCTAAGGAACACAGCGAGGTATCACAGCCTTTTTGCAGAAGTCTCAATGATCTTCCCCTGCTCCAGTCCCTCAAAAAAAAAAAAAAAAAAAACCATAAAAGGACAGTATTTGGCAAAGCTGTGTATGCATACCAATGTATGTATCAAGTGTTTCCAAGTCACTCAGGAACCTAGTGCCTTTAGGACTAGCCATAATTTTCTCAACAGAAGCATACATAAAAATGAGGGTTTGTTTATGACAGGAGCTGGAGCCAGGAATCATAATTACTCTGATGAACCTGAAAATTTGTACCTGATACAGAAACCATTAGTGAAGTCCTACATAAAAGCTTACAACCATGCAAGGGAAGCTTTTTTCTACAATCTATTGTATACATAAATTTCTCTCTCACACATTCATTTTTATGAAGACAAGAAAATAATTAATAGGTAATTGTATTACCTCGGAAAGACATTCTGCTGTTGAATATGTTTATGAAAATGAGGAACAATTAATTTATCATCAATTTTATGGTAGTAATAAAAAATATTTATCTGCCTAGAAGGATTTGCATGAACTTTGATATCTGATTAATAGTAAGAGTTGTTTATATTAAAATGAGAGCAAAATGTTCTTACCACAACAAATCTACAACAGAACTGCTCATACAGATGTGTGTATTCTGGATTTAGAGGGGATACCAGAGTCTGTCCCAAAGGAATATTTTAGGAAAGGAAAGGTCATTGTGAACTCTAATTTTATGCCCAGTGTGATGAATTATTGGCATGGCCAGAAACCATTTAACCTTCTAACTTTTATTTCTGGTCACAAACATTAATGGGTTTCTCTTAACCCCTGAGTGAGGTAGGTCAGGATCATCCCTCTTTCAGAGACGAGGAATTGTGCAGAAAAAGCAAATGCAAGGATTTTTATGCTTCTGAGCCTCAGTTGAGCTGCTAAGTTATAATTGACTTGGCTCCCATGCCTCAGACCCTGTTATATGGCTGTGATCTACAACTTATTCCTTTGCAGGAGGTCACAGTGGCCTGGGACACGGGCTCTGCCGAGATGCTGGATCCAATGTGAAGTAACTGATAAATTCATACAGAGGTGAGGACACTAAGAGGCCTTAAACCTTCCCCAGCTTTCTCTTTGCCTCCATCCCAGCTGGTGGCATAATGGGTTTTTTGGGGAGTTTCTGTCCCAGCCCTGCTGTCTGTGCTCACCTGTGGTGCCTCTCTGAACCAGCAGCATTTTCTGTGTGTGCCAGAGGGCAGGAAAAACCCACTGAGGCCTGGGGAGGGATGGATGACCTTGTACACTGTGACAGAGATCTGTGTTCCTTTCTGCTTATCCATGTTTTGGGCAAGATCCCTAATTGGCTTTGATCACTTCTGTAAAATGAAGTACTGAATCTTATATTCTTAATTAGAAGTTTCTGTGAAAACCAAGCTGTATTAAACACTTTGTTCAATAAAATCTGTACAATAATAATAGATCTTTTGGACTGCTTTTAATCCCAGTTTTCCATTCAATCCACAATAGATGTAAATCCAAGTTGGCAATCCGAAGAAATTCCTTTGCCTCTGAATGGGATACTTTAAAATAGGCTTTTGTTTTGGGCACCAGATCACATATAAGAGAGCATCCACCCTCCATTTCATAGTTATAGAAACTGGTTAATAAAGAAGCAGGGAATTAGCCTAGAATGAAAGATTTTGTGTGCTCCAGTACAATTTCTTGCATTCAAACATTTTATAGTCAAGAAATAAATATAGGTCTATAGAAGATTGACCATGTGACATCACTGAAATTCTCTTATATCCCGGTCATTCCTATTTGAGGATTAACATTGTGTGATGGAAGACCTCTGCTTCTGTCCTGTAGGCTGTGTAAGATGATTACTACATTAATAGCATCAACAAAGAGAGCATACAAGTCACATGGAGGTAAATGTAGCTTTAATGCTTCCTACACTGCAGAAACTTTTCCAGATGAACAGAATCTCACAAATCCCTGCTATAGATCTAGACAACTGGCACTGGCATGTGTAATTTTAAAGTCAGTAGGGATCATCTTTGAGTTTTTGTGGACTGAAAGAGTTTCCTTGTCCTTGGGCATTTGGGCATTTCTTCTTACTCTCTTGTCCATAAATTACAAATCCTGTTTTGATGACTGGCTCACACTTCTGCAGCTGAGCCAGCCCATCCTCAAAGCAGGACTCCTGTACTGACATCTGGACATTGGCTTCAATGTTTTATCATAAATTGCCTTTATTTATACAAGTTAACTCAAACAAATATGATCCTGGGGTAGTTTCTTCAAGTAATTTTCCTTTGCAGGAAGATGTCAGCAGCAAGTGTAGATTTCTACTCCAGACAACTCCATAACTAATCAGGATCTCTTGCAGAGGTAGGAGCTTACTCATAATCCAGTGTCTTCCAGGCTTGTTTTTTCTTTTTGCAGGTACCTCTTTGCCTTTTGCAATTCTGCTTCCCACCTCTCAGGAGAGCAGACAGCACAGATGTGATCATGCCTCAGTGACAGTGAATTTGAACACAGTGACCTAGTTCAAGCAGAAAGTTTCTTGAAATGGCTGAAAACAACTGAGCCAGAGAATTAAAGACCAGTCAGGCTAGCTTGAATTTCTAGAAAAACTATTAGAATCGATAATCAAGCTACTGGAAAGCACTTGGAATTTAAAACAATGCTGTGACTGTATAGAAATGTTGCAGTTTGAGCACTATTTTAAATAAACTGCAGTCACACACAGGTCAGTGTTAGCACTAAATACCTCTGGAGACTGCTTTGCAATCTGAAAATAAACTCAAGCCAAAACCCCAAATTCCCAGAGCAATTACCTTCATTTTAGCTTTTTTTCAAGTGTAAAACTCCTAACAAATTGAATTAATTCTAGAAATATCTTTATGAAACATGTAAAGCTCAGAGGAAACCAAATTTTTCAGGTAGTGAAGTAGAAATCAAGTGTAAGTTGCCAATTTTTTTTCTAGAGATCAAAGACTTACACAATAAATTCCATCAGCTGAGAACTGTACCTCTCGGTCCCACCCATCACACAAATGTTTTCAATGACTCCAAATTTTTTATGTGATCACAAAATTGTAGAGAATTAATGGCTGTGCACATTTTAAGCTTCAGTATTTGAATGCACATTTCACTGGAGTTGAGAACCTGCTTGTCATCCACTTTTGCCATTTCTCGATGCTGAAACAGATTTGTTTGAAGAGTTCAAAATAGGCACGGAAGTGAGTTAAGAAAAATTTCAGTTTTACTTCTCCCAAATAAGGCAACACATGGCACTTCTTCTGGGAAGAAAAGTACTGTTTTTATTTTGGTTTTAGGTTTAAAGTTACTTGTGTGTCTTGGCAGAAAGGCTCATCTGACAGGTAATGCTGTGATGAAGGTCTGACATGTTCTAAATCCTCCTGTCTGCTGCCTCAGCAAAATGGGGGAATGTGTATTAAACCACAGCTTTGCAATTTATGTGATGACAAAGAAAGCCACAGAAAGCAAATGATTCATTGCACTGTGATTGTCTATCAGAATGAACACTACTGAAAGCCTTAGAAATTAAAAGAATGTCCCCTGACATGTCAGAAGACAAGGACAGCTCTCTGAATACCCAAAGGCATGTGAACAATAGCAAACAAACAGAACCAGGTCTCAGGTTCAAGAACTGGGCCATGATTATTCATCCTGCTTAGTTGTTAGCAGGCTCTCTAGGCTGTATCTCCTCAGGGTCAACCAGAAATGCCTGGAACAATGTGAAAACCAGGATATGGAAGGGACCATTCCCAGAAGACAGACTGATTATAGCCACCACCTTTTTGAGGGGAAGGTTTGCCATTGTTTTATTAACTAGTCTAGGTGCCTCAACTACCAAGAGATGGGATAAACACTGCGACTGTCTTGAAAATGTATTTCAACATCAAAACACATCTATATATAGTGGAGAAAGGATGTTTTTTGCCTTATTATTTCATCTGTCTTTCATTTCATAATGAAGATGCTTTCAGGGCAGTTTGAATTGGTGATTTAGATTGCTTCTTTCATTTACAACAGCTAAGGATTCATAATGAAAAAGAATTACATGAGTTCTTTGTTATTTGATTCATCCGAGCCTAGCTCTGTAGATCACAGGAAAACACACTGACCCTTTTTAGCAGTCCTTTCTTAATTTCACAGTTTACTAATTTTCATAGATATCAGAAGGAACAAAATTATTAAGGAGTGCTCGGTAATTTCTGAAGTATCCATGCTGAAAATGCATAGATGGTGATTATCATCAACAACACCTCCTGCAGAAGCTGTCACAGAGAGTCTTTATAAAATGTCTTGATGGAAGAAGCCTGTTCAATAGAAGTCTAAAATCACTGATAAATATTCAGATGCATTTTTCAGTCAAAAATTCCTGTGTTTTTTTTTCAATCACCATATTGTTTTCTTACTTTGAAAATATGAACACTGTTAACTGGGAATATGCCTGTTATAAAAATGAAATTAAAGCCTATCTTACAGTGTGGCTGCATACAATCGATGTGGAAAGACCAAGTGCACAATGATTAGATGTGGGGGAGATGGAGCCAGACTCTTTCTCAGAGGTACTCAGTGAAAGATGAGACAGTGGCCACAGATTGCACCAAGAGAAATTCTGAGTGCGACAAGGAAAAAAAAAATTCAAAATTAACATGGTCAAACACGGATATAATAATTATCCTGAGAGACACTAGTTGTGGCATATCTCTCCTTGGTGATATTAAAGACTTGATTGGAGAAGGTCCAGGGAAAACTAATATAATTTTGGAGTTGGCAGCATTCTGCATAGGGTATTAAATCTGATGAGCTCCTGAAATCCCTTCCAACAAATTTTTTTCTATGATTTTTGATCCAAAAATACACTAATTTCAAGCTGTGATTAGAACAAATTTATAAAAAGTTAATAAAATTCTCCATAAAGCAAACCAGCAAATATTATAGAAGTCTGAGAGCTCTGCTATACCTCCAGTGTGCTGCAAACTGTCCAGACACACCAAGGATGGTCTGTGCTCCAAACTCACACTTTGTCACTCACTCAAACTAATATACTCACTTATAGAATGATCTTTAATCGAATGTGGGGACATATCACATAAATGTCTTCATCTGTGAATGTCTTCAAGTAACTTTAGATTTTACAGTGTGAGCAGACCTGGTTGCTGAAGCTGAAAGAGTTTAGTGCAGGATGTTCTCATTCTCTGGTGGAAACCTTATTTTTTTCAGGTGAATCATTCTAAATTTTACTGAGTGCAGTGACCAGAGTGCTGTCAGACTGTCCTGTGAGGTTTGATGAGGACAGATATCTTCTAAGTACACAATGTTGAGATGAATCTTGTCCAAAGCACTTTATAAAAGCGTTTAACATTGTTGTGACTAACTTCTGTTCTACACATAGGAAAAATGGTGCTTAAGGTGGAGATGGGGCTCTGTCAGATCATATGCAAATCATGTGGGAATCTGACTCAAAATTTTCAGCACTGAGTTAACCATGCCCTCCCATAGATTGCACAGTTGACTAATACCAGAACTACAACAAGCTTTTATTAAATGTCATCTATTGCTCATTATGCTAATTAAAGATCTGGAAGGCTGTGCAGGACTTGGCTATGATTTAGAAAGAGACTGTGTTCATATATGGTAGGTTGATAACACTGGCAGGCAGGAGCAATAATGTATATATTACTTGCTAGAGAAATCTGTGGGTTTGGGGGTTTTAGGAGCTATATAAAAACATGAACTTCTACTTAGTATTAAAATTATATTTTAGTATGAAAATTGTAGATGAAAACATTCATAGAAAAAAATACATTAAAATTTAAAGTTCAAGACAGCCTATTCCTGAAATCTTTTCTATCCAGCGTCTCTGTTCCCTGTGTTTAAATAAAGTTTATGCGTGATGAGGTGTCGAACCACTCTGGACTGGAATGAGCAGGGAATACATGGAATAGTCCATTGCCACACTGCCAGCTTTGACAAAAATATCTTTTGAGATTCTTCCAGGTTCAACAATGTTTACCTGGGTGTTGCTCAACCCCTGACCTGGGCAAGTCACAGTGACTGAAGGTCTAAGACTAACGTCCACTTTGTCCCCAAGCTCCTTCATAAATGATATTAAAAATGTATGGCTTGTTCTGCTTTCCCTTATTGCTCTAGAGATGTCAGGGTCTTTGATCAACTGCACTGGCATGAGTAGGATTAACCTATATTATAAAATTAATGAGTTTTTACTTATACTGAGGCAACACAGCAACTGTACTAAAAATCTCACAGTTTCAACATACATTAACTAATGCTGAGGTTTCAAGGCTTCTTAGAGGGCAGATCCAATCCTCAGGATTCAAACTTGACAACCTCTTTAAATCAAGTTCTCAGTTTGGCATGCAAGCAGATAAGCTTTTTTTTTTGTCTGCCCTGGAGAGGAGAGTCTAGTTCTTTATCCATAGGAGTAGCACAAGCTGGGTTTGGGTCTTAAATCAATGCAAATTCCTTAGCAGGTTCTATCTAAGTCTACATTTCTCATCATAACATCTATCTAGGTATATGAGGAAGAAAAATGAAAACTACAAGAATCCAGGTGAAACCAGATGGAAACTGCTGCCTATTAAGCTTCTGCTCCACTTTTTTTGCTGGTCTCTGTGGTGGATTCACCTTGGCTGAGTGACAGGTGCCCACCAAGCCTCTCTATCCCTCCCCATCCAATATAACAAAAGGCTCATGAGCTGAGACAAGGAAGGTCACTCACTCATTACCATCATGGGCAAAACAGACCTTACCTGGGGAAACTGGAGATCTGAGAAACCAACTTTCTCTGGGGACAAAGGAACTTCAAATACATTTTCTACAGATTGGTACATAAGGACACATAGCTTTGTTTCACTCCCATTGAGCTGCCAACAACACAGATTGTCTCTCTTCATTGTGGGATCCTTTGTAGATAGAAGATTAACTTGAGATCTGCCTAAAGAGAGGTGAAAGAGTAACTATAGAGACAATATGAAAAGAGAAGTAAGAGAAAAATGAAAGCCTGTGAGTTTATGCAATCCATATATCCTGTGATGTATGGAGCACTGCTGTTTTTGTAAAGATAAACTCTTAAATCCCAGGTGTTAGGAGACTCCAAGGTGATAGAATCTGAACATCCAGATCTTGAAGACATCCCCCAAACCCCAGAAGTTTAAGTGTTCCTTCATTTGGTTTGTTAAATACTTTTGCAAGACCGTGCTGTCATTAATAATCAAGGAAATCACATAAGTAGGGATATAATCACAGAACTCTAAATCCTTCTTGGGTATATCAGAGGTAATGGAAAGATAATTCACAAAGATTAGAAACAGATGAAAGTGAGGCTTAGAACTGATTGAAGGATGTTCTTTTCCCCTCATGTCTGTTAATCCCTATCTCAAAAATAATGGAAAACTTTAGTTAAATAGCCAAAAAGCTTCAGAATTTTTGTACTTGCCCAGAGGAGCGTATTCTGCAAAACCCAGATGTTTTTCTTGCACACGAATCATCAAGTTTTGTAAAATTTTAAAATTTAAAATTAATTAAATTGATTAAAAAATATCAAAAGCATGAAATGCTCAATTTACAATGAAAGTGTCACGTGAAGAAGTTGAAGCCGTGAAAAGATTGGTCAGTAGCTAAGGGTATGTTATCTGAATTGACACGTCTGGTCTGCTCTTTGCTGACAAAATCTGTTCAAGGTTACATCGCACTACATAAACTCTCCCAAACTACCAAAACTCTGCAAACAGAAGTATTGCCATAATGGTTTTTGTCCATAATCTGAAGCCAAGACATTGAACTTTCTTCAGGGGGAAAAATCATTGAAAACTAAAAATGAATGGGAAAATAAATTCAGAAGGAATTAGGAGCTCAATTCTTTGTATGATCCTGGTGGGAATGAATAATGAGGAACTGGCAATAAGTATGTGGAGGGAAGAAGGAAGAATTATACACAGTGAGGCAAGAAAGGCATATATGCCATCAATGTGAATCAATTAGAAAAGTTTCAGGAGAATCTTCCTGACAGCCATAACTATTCACCTGTTACTGAGCTCCCAAGTAAAGCTCTGCTTCTGGAGTCTATCTCAACTGTGATAGTTGTTTCCTGGGGATGTTCATCTCTTCCCTGGAAATGAAGGTCATCTTAAGCAATACTTTTCCCTATTTCATTGGTGCACACTGGTCAAAGCTATCATGATATTTTAGCCTAAGTCATGAGAGCAGCACTTTACACCCCTTTTACTATTCTAAGACTGTGCAACCAAAAGTTATTTCATCTCAAGACCCCGTAACCAACTTGGTCCACCAGGCTCCTTAGAGGGATGGACCACCTCTCCTACAATGAAAGGCTGAGAGAATTGGGATTGTTCAGCCTGGAAAGCAGAAGGCCTAGGGGTGACCTAATTGTGGCCTTTCAGTATCTGAAGGGAGAGGAAAGAAAGATGAGAGAGGAACTTTTTACATGAGCATGAAGTGACAGGACAAGGACCGGTGGCTTCAAACTCAGAGGAGGTTTAGATCAGATGTTAGGAAGAAATTCTTTCCTGTGGGAGGGGTGAGGCAGCTGGGAACAGTCTGCCCAGAGAAGCTGTGGCTGCCCCATGCCTGGAAGTGTTCATGGCCAGGCTGCATTGGGCTTTGAGCAACTTGGTCACGTGGAAGATGTCCCTGTCCATGGCAGAAGGTTGGAACTGAGCTGTCTTTAAGGTCTCTTCCAACCCAAGCCACACTATGATTCTGTGATTCTGTGATTCTGTGATTCTGTGATTTTGATTCTATGATTTTGTGTTCTGTAACTTTGGATGTAGAACAGGTGATTTCTGTATTAACTGGACAGTTACATTTAACCTGAGTGAAGGCCATACTCTTGTTGAGGAACTCTGTTTTAAAGTGCCACAATTTAGGAGGGAATGAAAACAATAATCCTTACAGTGCTTTGATTTCAGTTGCTCTCTGCCCCATGACAATAGCAAGTTAAGCAGATAAAACCCTACAGCAAATGTATTTAAATCAACTGAAGCAGCAAAGAATAACCTCACAGGCTTCAGCTCAGTCCTGGAAGACTCCTACTGCCTCATAAGGGACCACAGCCCACGCTCAGCTTGAAGGTTCCCTTTGTTTTGCCTCCTGGCTCAGAACTGTCTCAGGCAGCTCTGTTCTTTTTGTGAGCAAATGCCTAACTGTACTTTCTCTCTATAAAAAATGAGGATAATTTATCATTATCTCACTAAGGCTTTGAAAGGCTCAGTGCCCAATATTGTCTCTGACTGAAAGCTCATGAATTCAGAAGATTGATGTTGGCACAATCGTGTATCTTCCCTTTTAAGTAAAATATTTTCCCATAAATATTTTGAAGAGTGTCAAGCCTAACGAGATTTTAGAAATTAAACTGAAGGGTGAAGCATTTAGAAAATGTCTATTTTAACATTTTTGATTGCCATATTTTAATCATGACATTTCAAAGTTTCCGAAATGAAACTTGTTAAATTTTGCTAAATATATTTGGGTTAAGATCAGAAAGAAATATTGGATAGCTACACTGAAGTATTCTATAATTATGGGAAGAGGAAAAACACCAAAACTGAAAACCATAGACTCAGAAAACCAACAACTGAACTTTTATTTCTGATAGAAAGACATTTTATTTGGTTTTCACCTCGAAGGAATCGTTGGAGGTCCAAATTCTTTCACAGGCTTTAAAACGAAGACATCTTCATTTCCCAGACAGAAAGGCTTCCTTATGTAAATTCCTGGAAAGACACACAAAAGGGACTGTGTCTGAGGCTCATCTCTTCAATATATTTGCTTTCTGCAATTTACTTTGTGATTGTTGCTGTCAGAGAATGCCACACTGGCTTCCAGAGGTGCACACACTTTCCCATTGCTCACTAAACCTGAAAGTGGCCTTATTTCTTCTGCTGGCTCCTGTAAAGGCTTCTGCCTGGGTAGAAGCTGGATCTGGATATTTAGGTAAACCCTGTCTTTCTCAGCTCTAACCCACAGTGCTTGTATTTTCCTTGTTCTCTGGGACTAGGAAAGGGAAAAAGCAAATGAGTAAGGGTTACACATCAATAGTGATCAAATCATTAGTGTGCCTTGAAAAGCACAGCCCATGAGCCTGAAGAGATCTGGGAGAAATCTGCCCAGAAGTCATTCAGAAACCAGAAGAGAGGAAAAGCTGCTTCCAAGGCCATAATTTAACCTGCTGGACCATTCAACTCTTCCTCAATCCCATTCTTTTCCTACCACGCACAATCTTGAAAGAATCCTGAATAAAGAGTGCAAAGAAAACAGCTGAGTTCTTCTGGTGGGTGCCTATGGGCACAGAGGAGCTGCAGATATGTTATTCTCCTGTGTCAACACCATGTGCTGAACATGACTAGTCCCAGCGTGGCACTTCCTAAACCTTTATACAAATTGCAGCTGCCTGCACCCTTCCAACACCCACATGGGTTAGGAACAACCCAGTCCTTGTGTACTCTTGTTTTTTGGCAAGAATAGAGCAATCCCCTGCACACAGAAAGTGTCAAACAACCCCATGGGCTGCACCAGCCACCCTCACACCTCCAGCTCTGCAGAGGGCATTGCTGCAGAGGGGATGATGAACTAACCTCAGACGTGTCTGCCCCAACATACTGGCAGACTGAGTTCACAGAAAGACAAGGTCTCTTGGGCAGAATACTCAGTAAATTTTCTTCCTTCTCTGCAAAATATCATCATCTTCACCCAAAAAAACTCCAGTCAATTGCTCAAGTAGATGTTGTATGAAAGGTTGGTTAAGTATTGGACAATTGGTCTTTGAGTAGTGTTGTTCTGCATAAAGGGAAAATGGACATGACAGCTTCCTTGGTGAACAGAGGAGGTAGAGTGGCTCTTCTCAGCTCAGGTGAGAGTTTTCTAGCTTTTCCTTTCAAAAAACAGCTTGAGTAAAAGATGGTGTTATTATACTGGCGATTATATTATCCCACTTTAAATTTCTAAGGGGTCTGTAAATTGCTTTCATGGTGTTTTCAAACCAGCTGGTGGCTGTGTTGGCTGACTATCTAAGTTATTAGTGGATGATTTGGCACACCGTTAATCACTCTGAACTCACAATGCCAGCTCTGGCAAGAGATTCTGCTTCCTTTAGGAATTTCCTATTCTGCAAATCAGAGTTTAACACCAACCAAACACCATCTATCAAGACTAAAGTCTGCCTTACACAGCATGAATTATATTATTACATTCATTTCCAGCAATAAGTCTCTTGAACGTCTTGGTTGTTTCTAACATATATTCAGTTTAGGAAAGCAAAGCAATTCCTCAGAATGAGTTTTCAATTTGTACGCTTGGATAGTTTAAATTCCATTCCAGCAATACAGAATGCATTGCTGCCATGCTCTGTATCTAATTCAGGCTGCTTGGATATTAAGACAGTAACCACTTGTGTATTGTCATCAACACTTAGCAGATTGAGGACAATCTTAGAATGAAAATCACTCCCAGCAGGTTCTGCATTTGGTAAAGTTAAGGTTGACATCAAGAGAAACCCAAGAACAGTGGAAAATAAATTGCTGTGTACTTTTCCTTAGTATATTCTAGAGAAAATAAAACCTTTTTTTTTAATGTTGTCAGCCTGACCAACACTGACACAGCCCATTGCTTATGAGAAATGTCATGCTAATTGTATTGCAGTTTCTAACACTGCCACCAGTCTTGTTAGAGATTAATTTAGGATTTGAAGGAATAGATGAATTTATGTGCAGCCCCAATATATTTTCATGATGTTAACTCCTGATACAAAATTTTGAGAAAGGATTTCAGCATCACAGCATGGATCACATGCTTTAAAAATGGAGTGGCGGTGTAAACCCACCCCAAATGAACCCATCTCCTGCAGAGCTGAGACTGAAGGCATCATGCAACACACGCATATTCCTGACCTGGAGTCATGGGTCTCTGAAAGTATCATCTTTCAGAGAACCAAAAATGAGATTGTTTGCCACTTACAGTAATTTTAGATTTGTCAACAGACAAATTATTGATCCTTGCACTGAGAAAAAATTCAATACAAGTCACCCTGTTATTTAAATTCATATTGATGTGTCAATCTTATGCGCTGTTTATACTCTTTTTTTTCTTGCCATAATATTCCTATGCATCTGGCAAAATACATTTTAGAGATAGCTTATTGAGGCACAGGAAACATGAACATTCTTTCAAATGCAAAATGAAGCATTTTGAAATTAATTTATTTTAAACTAAATCATTAATAAATGTGAGCAAAACCCACCCGGATTTCCTATGCTGCAAAGAAAAACTAGAAGCCAAATAACCTTTTTTTTTTTTTTTTTAAATCCGATATAATTGGTAACAGTGAACTACAATGCCAATTAAAAAAAAAAAAGTTTGAATTTTTCACACTTCAAATTTATTTTTTGGTTGGTTGGTTGGTTTTTACTTTTTTGTTTTGTTTTGGTTTGATTTTTTATTTCACAACAAAATGTCAACAAAACCCCCTTACATTATTGCAGTGATTGTTATGGTCATTCCTTCTGGATGTATTTCGGAACACAGAAATGACAATGTCATTCAGTCTTTGTGTTGTAAGTGGTAGAAGAAGCAAGAAAATTCTTCCTTCTTTGTGAGGACCTTTGGATTTTATGCTGGGATCATGGTTGATGGCAACATTTTACAATGATGACACAGCTCTGGACCTGCCCAGGACACACCCAGTTTTTTGACTCTTCTGTTCAAAGCCTGCTGCTCACAGAGTAATGGAAGAAGATGTAGTGGAGGGGTGGAGGAGTCCTTTTTCTAGTGGAATTTTAGTGGAAGTAGATTGTTAGTGCCATTTTCTGGCAATTTCTGAACAGTCTCTCTCTGTCCAGGTACAAGGTTTTATAAAATCTGTTTTACAGACAAATTTATGTCCTTTGGACAAGTCAGAACTTGAACAGTTTTCAAGGATGGCAGGCAAATATTTAATCTTTCTAATTTTTACTAAATAGTGATGTATCAGAGGCTACAGTGAAAGAAGAGCAGCACTGGAGAAATAGACCTGGATATCCAGATATTGCTGTTTTGCCTATGCCACAGGCTTCACATAAATTTAACCAAACATTGCTTCTGTCTGAAAAATCTTATAAAGACCTGAGGAGACTTAAGAAGGAGCTACTCTGTTGCTCCTGTGGACTAAGGTCAAGAAGGTGGTAATGGAGAGAGAGGAGCAATATCTTTGGGTTACCCATAAAAGTGGTCATTGCACAAGTTCCATGCTATGGAAAAATCTCTGAGTTTTCCTTCCCATTCTCAAGCAAGGCCATGCCTGTCACTATGCCAGCTATCACAGATGGAACACACAAATGAGCAAAAGTCAAATGCCAAAACCATATCTGTTTGGGGTTTAATATTGGTTTAATAAAATTTACTCCCTCTCTTGCTAAACATTTCTTATTCACATTCATAAACCTTCCCTTCACCACTACTGTTTCCAGGCTTCTGCAGAGTGGAAACAAAACTAAAGGAGAATGTACAGTAGTGCAAGGCATAGAAATCTGTCATCAGCATGGGGATTTTGGGGGGAAAAGCATTTTTCCTCCACTAACAGTAAATGAATTCCTAATGCAAAAAAATTATATAGCCTCCTCAAAAAATCTTGCAAACTGCTAATTTCAGCAACATTGAAGCATCATCAGGTAACTGAAATCTCAGCTCCACAACCTGCAAAGGCAATAACATTTTAAATGCACCAAACTTTACTACTTGCATCTGAAGTTTCAAGGGGAAATGAAATTTCTTTTGTGATGCATCCACAAACTTAGTTTTCGAGAAACATCTAAGATAACCACATATGACCTTGCTAATATACTACCTCACAGTGCTAATTAATAGCTATTACTTGGAGACAGTTTTAGTGGAAAATAAATCAAATCACGTTTAGACCAAATTTTTCAAGGGATATATATTCAGGTATCTGTTTGTACCACCACTAAACTTGTCTACTCTCTTTAGGCATCTTCATCATTCTCTTCTAATGAAGGCTATAAAATAGAGATATAATTGAGCCAGTGGCAGGAAGAAAACTACCCTTTAACAATTTTAATAGCTTCTGAGCAAACCCACACAGTGAGAACCAGTCACCTGGACACTCCAGGGCTTAATAGATAGCCCTGGTAATGGCATTGCAATAGCACACATTGCTTGAGACACTTCTGGATCCCGTGATAACTGCGGCGTAGGCACGAGCTTTTAAAGCTCTAGCTTAGCAGAGTGCTTAAAAGCATCCTCAGTCTTAAGCAATAAATTTAATGAAGCTGCTCAGATGTTTCAATTGGACAAATAACTGCCATGGTAAGTCATGAACTGATGTACTATGGTTAAATGAGGGTCCAAGCTCTAAGTCTTCAGAAAACATGCTCAGACTGTGGGATGTTGGGGGTTTTCTCCATCTATTCTATCTGTACTGTTCAAGTGAGTACTCAAATGAGAGTGCCTGTAGTGTCCTTAGGAAACAGGACTCTGAGGGATTGAGCTTCCAGGAGAGTCCTGGAAATGTGGCAATTGCTTCCCTGGAGCTCTTTCCTCTTGCTAAGATACCCCAGATTGTGGTTGGTGCTCCATGACTCAGGATACATTATTCACTTATGTTCAGCTTTTCATCCACTGGGACCTGGGGTCCTTTTCTCTTGCTCACCCAGTCTGTGCAGGGCTTTGCCTTTGTCTTCACTGACCTTCTTGAGGTTCCTACCAGCCCATTTCTTCAGTTTGCAGATCCATATGAATCTACTATCCACCATGTCAACCATTCTCCCCAGTCTGGTTTCAACTACACACATGTGAAGGGTATATTCTGTCTGTCACCCAGGAAAATGATCAAAATTTTGTGTGCTTTTGGTTCCAGAACTGCACCCTGATCCTATGGAAGCACTAAAGGTCTAAACTCTCTACTCTAGCCCAGAAGGATGTAGTAAGGAGAGCTGGGAGTGGTGTCATGTACTACATCCTGGGAGCTGTGCACCTACCAAAGACAAAGACAACAACTCATAAGCTCAGATTTTTGCTACCTCTCCTGCTTGAAATCAGAGCAGCTATTATCACCATGCCTAAATTTGACAGCAGAAGTTTATATAGCAGAAACCTAACCTAAGAGTCTAGAATCCTACTGCTGTCAGATGGAAGCAGCCAGCAGAGCTGGTGGAGCTCAGGCTGCTCCAGGCATGAGACTGGACATACCCAGGCATAAACCAAATGCCAACAACTCTGGTCACTGGGTCTTCTCCAGTGCTGCAGAGAAGACCAGTATAACCTGCTGGATGCAGGTCATGGGTAGTCAGACCACCTCCAGCCCCAAAATTCAGACCAGGCTTGGTACTAATGCTCCCTCCCTACTCAGTCAAGAGACGCAGGCTTCTCTTTGGGACAGTGCTTTAGGAGTCTGTGATACACATCTACACATCTTTCCCTCCCTCTGCTGAATACACACGTGGTTTCTTGGATATGTAGCAAAAGCCTGCTCAGTCTGTCAGTGTGACAAATGGGAAAGACAGTCCTGATTCCATGTCAGGTCTTTAGAAAAGTAACAGAGAGGATTTATTTCTGGAAACACCTGCCTAGCATTAATTTTCACATATATGTCTGCACTTCTGAGGTGCTAATAAGTTGCCCTCAATGTAATTTAGCAAAGCCACACATCCTCCTTCTCTTGAAGATGTCTTACTCTCTTTATTCAAGGCTCTTTACCTGTAATGACATGCTCTGCTGCATATTTAAAAGGTTCAGCTTAATGGGGCCATGGTTATGCTTAGTAGATTGTGAGAGGGAAAGCTGCTTCTTCGACAGCAAGTAAAATCTCCCCAATTTTACCCACTTGATAAAGAAGCCCAGCAATTTCAGCTAGGAAAATCCTAGAAATAAAAGCTCTATCTCTTGCCAGAGATAACATCATGGCAAACAGCTTTAGTGTTTCAGGATTCTTCATTCCCTGTTGTTTTTGCACTCCTTTCTAATCATTAAGATAACTGCAAGAGTTGCTATGATTGTTTTTTTAAATTATTTTATTTTATTTGGCACTATACAAACATGTTTTGCTAAGTAGAAAGAAAATGAGCATGGGAGCAGCTGGCCATTTCTTGCTATCTGCATGAGCTAGGTGAAAATACAAATAACCAGACTCCCTCACCATGTGTCAGGCACCAGGTTTAGTTTGACTGTAATTGCTCCCCCGATTGCCATGCAGAGAGCCTCAGCAGCAATCTCAGCTTTGCAAAACCATCATCTTCCCCTGCAGTTTGCAAAGGTGAAATAAGGATGCAGAACTCTCTCTCTTACTCCAGATTCCAAAACTTTTTCTGTCCCTCTTGCCAACAAAAGTCCAACTTTACTTTGGTCTTAGCTGAGAGATACTTTACTATTCCTAGTAAAAGCAAGAGGGCTTAATTGGTTAATTATTATTGTCTATTACACCTTGTTTTTCAGTTCTACTACCACCTTACCCAGAAAAAGAACATAGCTTTCATATAGTTCTAAAAAGATAAAGATGGAATGTGAATTACTTCAGGTTGATTTCTGATGCAGTAAATATGCATATTTTAAATATCTTATCATGAGCTGTATTTGAGTTGGTCAAAACCTAGCTAAGCTCAATTCCATATATTTATTTTTCCTTTGAAATTAATTAAACTCATTTTTATGTACCTATCCCGCTCCTCTCATATCTTTTCTATCCATTAAGATGCCAACAGGAAAGTAATTGCAAACACAAACCAATGCTTTATATCTCCCATCTCACCCTACTTTTACTCTGAGTCAGCAAACAGATTTTCAAAATAAATCAAAGGCTTCCCACTTCCTTGTGGCAAGACACATCACATTACATTAGAACTATCTTTCAAACTCTCCTACTAACTAAGGTGAGAATATTAAAATAAACATAATTTCAAATTCCAGTCTTGGCAAGTTAATAAAAGGGTGTATCTTGGTATTTTTAAAGTATATTTTTAATGGCTTTCAAGCACACTTTACTGGGTATCTTATTTGTAACAAAAGGACAGGTTTTTTATGTATAGAAAAATATTTCCTTATCATATTTAAGCATCTGGACAACAATTACTAGTTTGACCTTTGTAAAAGGCCATTCCTGCAGAACTGAAATGATACTTCCTCAACTCCTGCCATTTTTTTGTTGCTGCTCTTCATTTCCACTACGATTTCTTCATTCTCACAGCTGAGTGAACAATTAAGAGAGCACCAGGGAGGGAAAAAAATCTGCAGACTTTGGCTCCAAATTGTGTGATGAAGAGACGTTCTGTTAATACACAGCCCTTTGTCTCTCCTCTGAAATGAGGAGTTGCAATCTCATGTCAGACTTGCCCTTTTTTTTTTTTTTTTTT
>VWYP01004750.1:68182-79699 GCA_013400435.1 Pycnonotus jocosus
TTTTTTTTTTTTTTTTTTTTTTTTTTGCCTCTAAGGCAGGGGCTAAAAAATCTCATTGACAAAAGTCACCTGTATGAGTCAACATGAAAAAGCAATGAGTATGTCATATATTTTTGCATTGAAATAGGTCCACAAATTTTGCCCAGCTCTGATATGAAGCCAGCACTTGAATGAACACTACTTTGCATCCTTAACTAAAAGCTGCAACCTGCACAAGTCTGATAACAGCTCACAGTTACTGCTGAAACATATTTTTCCACCTTGCAAGCAATTCCTTTAAAGGAGAAAATTGCAGAGCATCCATTAACACCAATAACTTTGCCTTCCATCCTTCCCATGGCACCATGCATGCTGGGGCTGCCAGAGAAGAGATCCCACATTTCTGGGTGGAAAACAAGCCTGACTGTGTGAAATCAACCACATTCCACTGGGATACAAGTCAAAGCCTTCATGACAGCACTGGTCAGCCATGGTGATTGTTTTTCTGTTAAACCAAAGTTCGCCCTATTTTGTTCATTCACTTTGCTCTTAAAGAAAAGGATTTCAAGCTCACAGGAGTCCAGACTCTGGAGCATTCTTCCTTGTCCAAATACCAAGCTGACAGACTGAGCATCTATGGGCTTTCCTCCCACTCCATCTCTCCAGAGACCTGCTAAGACTTTGCAGTTGAAATTAAACCAGCTACCCCATAATTTTACATGTAACTTGTCACCAGCAGTCTAAGTAATGAAGACACCTGCTGGTTGCTCACCACCCAGGCATCAGAGATCTCTCCTGGCATCGAATTTAATTAGTTCATTACAATGCTTTTTGTCTTCTCATCCTCTTTTCATCAGGAAACCTTCACCCATACTCCTTTCAAAATCCTACTCTGCAGATCTTGAATTGTGCTGAGCTGCAGCTGGCTCAAAAATTGGACCTCTTGTGTTCAGAAACTCCACTACTGAAGGCAGAGCAATAGAGCAATTGCTCTCTCTCATGCCCTACTTATTTCCATGAAGTAGAAATGGTTTGCATACCTAGTGAATCAACATTAAAAATATCTAACCTCATTGAAAATGAAATCTTTCAGCCTCTGATACTGAGAAGTCAAAATTCATTCCTAGATGAGCAGAACTGCATCATAACAATTTTCACCATGTGCCATATATTTACAGCAACCCTTTCCCTAACAGCAAACAAGATGTGACACATTTGATCACATGTAGGCCAGTTCCTCACAGAAAGAACCATAGCAGGAAAAGGAACTTCAGAATATACAAAACCCCTATAATACCATGATCTGGCACAGATACAGAGAAAGAAACACATGAACCACAGCACGAGGGTACCTGCAAGAGGGTACAGTGAAGCAGAGCCCCAGTGCCAGTAATTAAATGCTTGTGAAGCCTTTTTGGCCTTTTAACAACAGAGATGTGAACTTTCTAGTGCTCTTGCTTTGCTGCTTAAAGCTTATACTCTGCAGCACAGAACCAGGAATGCCTGTAGTACAAATTAAAAGAAGGGGACAAAGAGAGATTTCAAGCACTGAACCCTTGCTTACCTACAACTAATGTAATGATTTTGGACTATTATAGCTAGCTTTCTATGACAAATCTTATTTTTTGAAGGAGGCTATTTCTAGCTTAGAGCAGCTGTTTAGCCATTTCTCACCTCCAAGACAAGGCTCATTTTGTCTCCAGAAACCTGCCCTGAAAATGTTCCCTGAAATGGTCTCTGACCCTGCCCAGGACAATCAGGGAGGATGTCCTTAAAGAGTGCCTCCAGGAAGGCTCTCTGGAAATTGGGGGTCTTATTTCTTGAACACAGGCTGTCAAATTTAAAAATACATTACAAAGAAGAATAAGGCAGTTAAAATCTATTCCAGAGGCTGAGGATTTGAAGATGCAAAATACACAAGCACAGAAAATTTGAACACTTGTGATGATACATGTTGTGTATCTGCAAACATTGCCAGGGAAAGGAAGACATGTAGAAGCTGCTTTATGTACCTGCTTTAGGCATTTAATAGCTTCCATTTACCTCAGTTAAAGATGGAGACATATTAGATTTTTAAGGACTGTAACACTCCCTATAAAAATAAAATTTACGTCTAAAATGTTTTCTGCAGAGTGAGAAAATGGAGGGAGAGAACCAGTCATGGTGCTTCTATTAATGAAGGAGAGCACCTTCCTCTGGCACTGGGGCAAAATATTCAGGCAGCAGCTGCAAGTTACAGGGGTCTGTTGGCCATGGTAGTAATCAGATTTATTTCCTATCTGCAGAAGTAATTTTATTGGCTCAGTAGATGGGAGGAAAACTACAATATGCTCAGCTGGAGTCAGGGTGGTGGGAAGCTCTTTACCTGGCTTTGTGCCTGCAGCTCCACCTGAGAGCTGGGGAGAGATGGAGAGACAGGCTCTGCCAGTCCCTGGGAACTCTGATGAAAAGCATTTCAAATTTGCCACATGGAGGAACTCACTCACTCCCATCTTCCATTTCTGTAATAGAGATGAGAATTGGAGCCTGTTTTCCCCCAGCCTCATGCCAGTGACCTGGAATGGGTTTCTCCCAGAGGAGAGCAGCTTGCTCCCAGTGAGATTGGCAAAGTAGCAGAAAAAAAAAAAAAAAAAAAAAAAAAAAAAAAAAAAAAAAAAAAAAAAAAAAAAAAGGGAAAAATCCCCAAACACAAAGATAGAATAACAAACAGAAATCACTTTTCATAAAGCTTAAAAACCCCTAACCCTTCTGTTATGGAAAATCCCTAGAAGAAAGAAATATTTTGCAAATTACATTGATGACATATTTTTGCTATGAAACTGTTTCAGTGGAGGAAGGACTTCAGCTTTTTTATCTTGAACTAAGAGGTGGCTTGAAACCTCCCAGACCAAAGACAATAGACTGAATGGGTAAAAGTGCATGAAACAAAGCTGTTGAGCAGGAAAGCCAGCAATTTGTTTATAGAAACTTAGACATGTCCAGGCACAGTGATCTGGCAGCTGTCAATCCGGAGCTGAGGTCACCTTTTTCCAGAGTCATCTCCTAGAATCACAGAATCTTTTAGGTTGAGAAAGATGTCTGAGATCACTGAGTCCAGCCATTAACCTAAATCTGTCAGGTGCATCACTAAACCATGACTCTGCCTTGCACTGGAGGTAGGTGTCCCCCCATGAAGTATGACAGCTCCTTTAGACATTTCATTGCCCCTTTCTGTCAAAAACACCAGTGCTAACAAAACATTTAAACAGAACCAAACCAACCAAAAGACAAAACATGCTATTTTTGGATATGTTTTTTACACTACTAGCTTTAGGCAGAAGTGGCTGAGGAGGGGTGAGGTGTCAATTCACACCCATGAGGAGATTGCAAATTCTACGGTGAGACAGGAACAGCAGAAGCTGCTGGCACATTAACCTCAACCAACTCAATATTTACAAATATCTGAAGGGAGTGTCAAGAGGATGGAGTCAGGCTCTGCTCTGTGGTGTTGAGCAATAGGAGAAGTGGCAAGTTGCAGAAAATCATGCCCAGGTTATTTTGACCCAGATATTAATATACCAGGTAACAGCTTGCTCCCTTTTTCAGCCTGTGCTAGAAACTCAATCCCACTGGCTACAGTCTGATCTTTTCAGCAGACTGCCATACTAACCCACCTTCCTCTCCTAAGGACAGTTTAACCTTCTAAGGATCATAATTAATCATCACAATACCAACTCCATGCTTTTTGCCAACTTTGAGAAACTGGGCCTTTCTCTGAGCCCTCCCTCATCACCAAATTATCTCCATATCCTCTAAGGCCTTTTAATTTGGAAGTAAAAGTTCTAGAAGAGCATTAACAGTGGTTTTGCTGCTATTCCAGACACTAAACCCTCTCAATTGCTACACTGTTTTTGAGCAGTACCTCATCATCCACCTTCATTCAGTACCCAGGACGTCAAACCATACATGAGGTGTTGTGTGAAAATAGAAGAAAATTCCACCTCCTACATCAATCAACAAAACAAGAGTTATCAGCTGGATGCAGATATCAGCTGGGGGTGCAGACATAACAAGACACTCTTGGTCAGCACAAAAGCAAGTAGCAGGCCTCTAATAACCAAAATACTGAATTAATTGGCAGAAAGGAACATATTCCTTTTCTTCAAACTCTCAGCTATACAAGTCATTCATCATATTCCAGACCGTGATCTTAACTTATGAGACATATTAATTCCAAGCTGCAGTGTGCTGTTCCATATTAGTCACTGCTCCTAGAATTTCTTATGATACTAATTAAGCCCTGAGATTCTTAAATTCTCTAAGCTGTGCACTGTGTTTATATTGCAGAGCACAGGATTTCAATTGAGCAGCCAGCTCATTATTGCTCATGCTCAGACTGTGGGATAATGAGCCATTACTGCTTGCCTCAGGTGATTCCTGAGCTAGGAGGCAGCAGGAGGAAGAGCTGCTGTGTGCAGCTGATGGCATTGTCTCACCACGGCAGCATTTAGGAGACCTTGTCATAAGGAGAAGCCCAAAACTCCAGGACAAAAATCAAAAGGAAAATTCAAGGAGAGAATGCCAGAAGCCTGAAGTTCTTATTTTTTCTTAGTGGTAAAAATAATTAAGCTCACACTTTTGATGGCAGATCATTATTTCTCTCAAGCAATGATATTTGACTCATGGAGCAGAAGAAACATCACCATGGACAAAAACTAGACAGAAATATCTTTTCAGTCTTGGATGTAATTGCTGAGATCTTACATTCTCCTGTCTTCCCCCACCACCTGGAAATGACAAATCACAACTGCCAACAACTGATTCTACCTTTTCTGTTGGCTTTTTTTGATTTTTGTAGTTTATTTTTTTCATAAACTCGCTCTGACATTACAGGGAAGATAATACCCATAAAATATATTTTATTCTTAAAGATCTTTACAATTCAACCCTTTTCTACAATAATTGCTAGGAATTCTTACTTTCAATCTTCCATAAACTGTTTTGTAACCTATGGGAATAGGAGTCACTAGATAAAAACATATCTAGGTATCCACCATTTTAGTATCAGAACTCCTGTGGCTGCTTCTCAGAAGGATTTATCTTCCTTCTCAGAAGGATTTGAAGTGCTAAATCTTTTTTGGGATGTAGTGGTTGGTATGGGACACTAGGTTAGGCATAGAATAAACAATGTGAGAAAATGTACTCTTACTCCCCCATCTCCTGGAGTAGGGCCTTACCTCTAAGGTAATATTTTCTCCACCTCAAAGTCTTTATTCAGGCTTTAAAAGACAACCATCTGCAGCTCTCCCCACATCAGAGTCCGTATCTTTTAATAACAACATTATGTATTGGTGGTAGCAGGGATAAGGAAGCACCTTTGCCGTGCTCCGACTGCCAATACCCAAGGAGGGCTGGAGGAGTGGAAGAACAACGTGAGCTTCCAGACTGGGAACCAGGCTAAGAGGATACAGGAGGGCTCAGGGCTGGATAAAACCAGGTGCAGAGGGAGGAATTTCTTCAGAGCAGCCATCCTTGGAGTGAGTTATCCCATGCCTAGGTTTCCCCTCAGGCAGAGCTCATCCATTCCCTGCTGAGAACAATCTGTCAGCCCCTCAGGGAAATGTATAAAGCAGCAAGCCCACACTCATGATCAGGGGAGCAGGGCCTGAGAAAAGACCTGTACTTAGCACATTTGGCACTACTGACACCCTTTGATGCTTTACTCTGGTAAGGAATACAAAAACCCATTCCAGCCTAGAGTTCAGAGTTTGTACCCTGCACAATAACAGAGAATAAAGACGATTTCAGGCATGCCTAATATTGATGTAATAAGTTTGAATTGTTCACTGTAATCCTGGCTTCTAAATTTTTCCCACATTAAAAATAAAGGTAAGATATAATCAATTTTGAACAATATTTTCAGCTCTGTCACCAGAGAGAGCATTGCTTTTCAGACAGTAAATAATATCATTGAACACCCTTGCAAAGGGTCTGAAAAAAAAAAAAAAAAAAAAAAAAAAAAGAAAAAAAAAAAAAGAAGCCTGTGAAGAGGGTTTGTGTTATCTACCAAAAATTTTTGTTCAGCAGGTTTTAGGGCTGACAGCCCTGCCTGACCCATCTTTTATTTTAATTAAATAAGACAGCACCTTCCAATGAAGGCAATATAACACCTCTAGCCCTCCTTTTGTACCTAAATCATATCTGTTGTGGGGTGACAGTCTCCAAGATTGTCACCAGGCAGAGGGACAGTTTGGAAAAAGAGCTACTATGAGACTTCAGCAACTCCAGCACTTCTTTAGTTGAGAGAAACTTCTCAGAGATTCTTAATTTCTCTCAGATCCTGGAACAACAAATATATCCAGTGTGCATGAAATAAAGCTGGCCTGAGAAAATGAGTGTAAGAGCTGAACTTCCATAACTCCCAGCTACCTTAAATCATTTGTCACTTCTAGTACAATTAGATTTACTATTTCAAATCAAATCAAGACTGTAGATTATAGTCTAAAATAAATAGCTAATTGTATGAAATAGCCCAGGCTGTAAACTGTGGGCAAAGCAGATGGACAGTGGAAAAGAAGATAGAAAATAAGCAAATGGGAATAAAAATGTGAGTATCCCAGGTGAAGGTACTGCTCAAAGCCAATCAGCAGCAGTAATCACAGCTGACAGAAACAAAATTACTCTGGAATCACTGAAATAGAGAGGGATGACTGACTGGTGGCATGCACTCTGTCTCTGCTCTGCCTACTACAAGTAATTAATTAAAAATTAACCATTTATACAAGTGATAATCAATCAGCAACATTAAAAACCCTTACAAAGTTTCATATCCTCTGTCCCCTCAAAATCCTGTCAAAACAGATGATACCTACAGCGTTGCCTAAAGGGCCAGCAATGTCTGCCCATTTCAAAAAAATCAGTGCTATCCAATTTGGTTAAATCAA
The DNA here is from genome assembly GCA_013400435.1 of Pycnonotus jocosus. NCBI lineage: Eukaryota > Metazoa > Chordata > Aves > Passeriformes > Pycnonotidae > Pycnonotus > Pycnonotus jocosus. The sequence goes on from VWYP01004750.1 coordinate 75,085, forward strand.
TCTCCATGTGCTGATTAATTTGGGGCTGTAGATCTGTGAGTGCATCTTAATTTTCTCCGTAAGAAAAGAAAATGAAATCATGTCAGGAAGGTAGACCAGCTGTAAGAAAAGTGCTGGCTGATAGCTATGCAAAGGGCCCTTTAGGGCTATCATGTTTACCAAATTTAAAAGGTTGGCACCAACAAAAATGTGAGATGATATCTCCTTTCATAAAAGCAAAATCCAGAAATGTCTTTTGAGTTCAAAACCAGAAGATAGCCTTTGTCAAACCTGATTTCTTACTTCTTCAGAAAACACACTTCTTCAGAAAACACCCTAAAGCTTCCTAGGCTGGAGTTTGATGTTTGAAATGGCAGCTTTCAAAATACTACATTTTTATACTTTAAGAACAAACAAGAACTTGGCATCAGCTAATGCCTGAGTTTAGCACAGCTCCCTGGCTTTGCATCTATCATTGATTCACTTTCTGAAAAATCAGCACAGTGAACAGTTTTCCTGTTTTAAGGTGGGTTTCCTTTTCTAAGGTAGGTTTATTTCCCATACCAAAGCCTCCTTGTTCTCAGGCACCACACACAAAGACATAAAAACTGATGACTCTTCTGGCTCCCCTGTTTTGGGAACACCCCCACTTGCCTTCCTCTCCCTCTTGACAGCAGGACTGTGTGTTTCTTTCATTCTTTCCATACTGGAGGCTCTGTGAAGGATGATCTATCCTGTTAAACTGTCTTTAAGCAGGATGAATGTAATTACCTGAGCTGGAATATATCCAGGACTCTGGATTTAACAGCCATTAAAAATCTTGTTGAACATTTTTCATACCTTCTCAAATCACCACACACAGTGACAGCTTGGCACCTGAGAGATGGCAGTTCAGAACAGCTCTGCTCTTACACCAATGCATTTGCTCCTCAAAGAGAGAAGAAGTGAATGTCCCAGTCATGGGGACAATGTGATGGATGGGGCATCAATGGACTTTGCATTTCTCACATACTTTTCACTCAAACATCTAAAGAAGGGCTGAATCAAGCTTTGGCAAATCTTGAGGTTTGGTAACTGGCTGTTAGCTTCAGGAAGATGGAAATGTGGCTTCTCAAAAGTCACAGAGCAAATTTTACAGCAGAGGAGGGGATGGAAACATCCTGGAGAGCTCACCTCTCCTGCACAGAAATCTCTTCTCCCTATGCCAGAGGTTCTACAAGACTTTTAAACACAAAAATAAGCTGCTATGGAGCCCCATTAACCAGACTTACATTCAAGTGTGAGTGCAAGACATAACTCCTGAATTGATTAGTGACATCAAATAGAGACAGTCACAGCAAAGAAAACTTTAAAGAAATTATTGCCAACGTCTCCTGTTTCTCTCACCAGCCTCTCACCTCCTTCCACATTTGGGGGTATTTTTGCAAAATCTCTGACACTTCCAGGGCATTTTCCATGATTGAGGAGTGGGGATTGAGGCTGCTCATGGGATAAATGACCCAAGTATGGCAGGCCATGGGCTGGAGGTGGATTGATGCAGCACAAGCTCTGATTGCTTGATATTCTGGCAGTGCAGAGAGTCCAGGCTGACCTTTCAACACAGCATTGCATGAGAATATCTGGAGAGGAGGGCCTGTTGGGGAAAAGCTCTTTGTTGAGGAAATGTTGATGTATAACTGGTTCTGTTTGTAAATTAATGTGCAGATGACCCCACCATCTTTTCCTGCACAGCTGGAGCAACACATATTGTGAAAAGAATCAACCTGTTATTCTTAGTGTGTAAGCTGCTCAGTTAAGGTACTTACAAATGGTTTCATGACTGTAGCTCATTACCAGAAGACATCTTCTGCTTTATAGGCTCATTTTTAATATGCATTTATATTAAAATGAGATGTTGTAGCTTGATCCAGTTTTCATTACAAATTCTAATCTTAAAAGGAAGTGCATAATAAATCCCAAGTTAAACCTCACAGTTACTTATGCCATGCCCCAAGTGCTAAATGGGGAAAGTAATAAAGTAATGCACAACAGACAAATAAAAGAAAGTGACTTTATTCTAAAAAAGCAACTTATCTTTAGACTTCTATCTTCTATGTTCTGAGCCTGTGATAAATATTGCTAATGTAGCACCCACTTCTGGTTCTTCAGATACTTGATGCCAGTGGTATTTGTTTATCCAGCTGTATTTGTTAATCCATTGAAGTCCTGTGTAATAGAATCCTTGATTACTCTTAGCCATAAGGAGCTTGTGACCTTCATCAAGACTGGCTGCTATCACCAGCTGGCTCAAAGAAATTACCTCAAGTGAGAATCATATTTTATTTCATAGCTTTTCTGGTTACATGTTTAACCTTGGAAAAGACAAATTTCCTTTTAGGAAAGAGAGAAACCCAGCTGAGCTTGTTGCTTAGAGCATGTTGGACTCTTGATTTACTTTTGAGCCTATTAAAGGTCAAGTGCCTGTGCTCATCCTAGAGCACAGTCTCAGAAAGGAGCTTTTGTAGGTAAAGCACAGAAATCTTTACCTTCTCTGAAAAAAAAAAAAAAAAATTGGTAGCTTCTAAAACAAAATCAGTCAATCAAAAAAGCAAACCCAAATACCTTAATATAGAGAATGATGTGTGGCAAAGAGAAAGATTTTTTTGAGGGAAATACTGGCAACATTTGCCTATCTTAGATAAACAGTGGTGAAAGGTTTGCAAAATGTAGAAGAAATATGAAAAGAAGATCACTCTAAGATGATCTAGAGCAGCCTCAAACATCTGCTCTCTACAAGCTATAAGAAAAGCTCTAGAAGTCAATGTTTGCTGTATTTCTATCAGAGACTCATTTCACTTCACCATCCCAAACTGTGAATCTGGTTTAAGCTAATTGTGCTTCCCATACAGCCAGTTTAAATGCAAGATCCCTCACCCCAAGCTAAAAGAGGAGAGTAAAATCTGTCACCTTGTGTAGATCAATCTCCATTGGCAGTTTGTCTGTGCTGCAAGTCCCAGAAGGGAGGCAGGACCAGCCCCACCCCAACTAGGAGCTGTGGGCTGACAGCTGGAGTGCTCCTCACCTGAAAGGTGCTGCTAGCTTGGCACCAAGGCAAGCCTGGTGCTCTGGGAGGACAAGAACCAACAGAGAGACTGGACTGTGCAAGGGTTGAATTCAACCTGCTGGTGCTCTGTGATCCCATCCAAGAACTCTGCACTGGCCATAACTTCCAGCTAAATACATGAAATGTGATTATTTCAAGCCTTTCACAGTCATTTTGTATCATTGGGGACTAGCCCCATGAACTCAACAGCCATGAGGGGTGCAATTTTCTGTTTTACCTCATTTTAATATCATAGAAGTTGATACTTAAATTTTTTTAAATGCCTGGATACAATGGGAAAAGAAGTAGATGAACACTAAGAATTGCTGGTTATCTCATATTCCCTTATGGGATTGTTAACAAAATTTAGGGATAATTTAAAATTTAGATTACCATCTGTTATTTCTTGCCCTATTTAGTCACAAAAATGGCTGGGTTCAATCCCACCAGTGTTGCATTTCACTTCTGGAAAACTTTTGTCCAAAAGTTTAATATTGTTATAGGGAAGATTTACATAAGCAAAGCTGTGTGGCTGGGGCTGAAAGCAAAGTCTTTGGCAACTTGGCAACTTTTCCTACAATGAAATCTCCAAACATCTATAGTTCCACTAATAATTCTATTCCTGTAGTGATTGAATCAAGAGATCCCATTAACTTAATCATCTAAAACCAAGTTAAATTACTGTGGGTAGGATTACAAAAACAGCTACAGTGTAAACAAATAAAAAGAACCCATAATAATTGAAACATTTTGGTTTTATGCTGTCATTTAGTAGTACCTGGATCTCATTCCAAATGGGGATAAGCAATACAATGGAATCAAAAGATCTCTTGATGAGCCACAGAGCTGGGGTGCACTCCAACATCTGCCTTAATACAGACAGATACTTTTAAGTCCATCTTGGTATGTCCACAGTGCACAGGTGAAGGGGTTTCACTCAGACTCAAAAAGTGAAAAAGGAAGGTGATAACAAGTTTAGTTTAGTGTGGTATATACCCATATATGTGTGCATGGCAGAGGGCAAAATCAAACAAAGATTATGAGGAGGAGCAGCTGTTAGAGAAGTCATTGTAGGGTTGCAACAAGCAAAAACTGAGATAGAAATTTGAGTCGAAGAGCTCACTAGCAAATGGCTTGGTGGTGGCAGGACATCTGTGGTGGGGCTGTCCTGAAGTTAGGGAGAGGGATTTGATGTAGGATCTCTATAAATCATTAAGAGTTCATTGGCCCTAAATTACATTTTCAGTTGTTCCTCCAACAGGATTTAATTTAATGTCTCCAATTTAACTGATTTCCTGTCTTGAAAAAGAAAACATCACCAGCTCTGTAAACCAAATGAGATCAGCTGTGTACCCAGACCTGTGAAAACATTTGTGATGCTTTGTAAATTCACTGTAAATCAGCAAGACAGATTCTTCTTATATGGCCCATTTTTGTCTCCTAAAACAATGGGGACCTACTTTGATGTCCTTTACCATTGTGCTCATTGCTCAGTTTCCTCCACTGCCTATTTCACACATTAATCACCTCAAGAGCAGAGGCTTTTTTTTTTTT
>VWYP01004750.1:79737-179972 GCA_013400435.1 Pycnonotus jocosus
TTGGCTCCAGGCAGCTCCACTGCCTTCCTTTCTCTTTTCCCTGTACTGACTGATCCCAGTTTGCCTTTACCTGGCTGGTAAATGGCTGCTGAGCTAATCTGCTTCAGACCAAATCTCTTGAAAGCTCAGCAAGGCCCTCTCAAACTATTTTCTTCTTGGAAGGAATTTCATAACTTCGTGCTCTGGTAAGCAAGTCAGAGAAGGAAGTACTGATTTGTCTTGCTCTGTATTTCTCAATATCTAAGAAATAAAGGTTCTCTTTTTGTTCTTTGTCATAGATGTATTTACTTTATTGGAGAGCAGCTTTTTGCTGCCCAAGTGGATGCTCAGGACAATCTCCCCACAGATAAAGAAGGTCAATATTGATGACCTCTGCTGTTGATGACCAATGATTACCTGAGAAGATTCCTGATGTATCTTCATGTCAGTGAGATCAGAATCCAGCCTGCTGCAGATGAGGGTGAGCCTCTGCTTTCTAGGAATTACTACATGGGATCTTATTTGTTCTTTTGAGTACTCAGACACAAATTGCTCCAAGCTGTTGATTTATAAAAATGTCTACTTTTGGTACCTCATTTTTTTCCCCCACAGCTACTGCTGGAACAAAAGTAAGTCCTAGCTAAATACATCAATTGATTTTCATGTCAGGGTGTAAGTGTCCTGGCAACAGGAGCCTGTGAGAGAAAAGAAATAACAAGGTTCATGCATTTTTGCTATTTGAAAAGTCACAAACTCTTTCTCTTCACAAAATAATGGCTTAAGTTTGTGAAGATGCTTTTCTGACAAAACCCCAAATGTATGATTAATCAGGTGTGAATCTTACTCTATGGGCTACCAGACTGGTAGTGAAGACACCACATGCTCAAATTTACTGCTCCGCATCAAAATATCATCTGAAAAGGCCCAGCAGAAAGGGGTGCTTTGTTGTGCTCTCAAGTACAACAAAAATACAGTAAAAAATCATTGATCATAGGAGTGTATCAAGGAGAAGGGTTAAAAATAGGCACAAGCTCCATAAACATGAAGTAATTTGTTCTCTGTGGAGCTGGGACTCCACACCTCCCAATGTCCTTTGGAAGACCCTCCTTACCAGAGAACACAGCCATCTGCAACAGTGGGCAAATATAAAGGTTTCATTCTAAACTCCTGAGCCTGCCATTCCCTCCCCAAAGTTCCCAAGCTGAAAACATTTCTAATGATATAAAACTCATAACAGAGAGCTCTGTTCTGGACTGATGTGCCATTGCAAAGCCCTTTGTCTTCTGTTCATAAAAAGTCAGAAACATTAATTTTTGTTCACACCAATTAGCACTTGCTTCCCAGAGCCACAGTGCTGACACCAAGTCCCAAGTGAATAATGACAGCCTGTGCTGTGCAAGCAGGCACTGAGCACATCAGCCTCAGACAGCCTCAAGAGGAAATGCATCTCAGCAGTGAAGTATCTCAATTTTGGGTTAATCTTTTTTACATGGGGGTATTAATGGCTGGACTCAATGATCTTAGAGGTCTTTCCAACCTTAACAATTCTATGATTCTGTGATTCTATGCAGCATCTTCACAAATGAGTCAAGGTTGAAGGAGTTACTGGGTGTTGACATTCATTACTTTAAAGCTTGTTTAAAAGAAATTAAGGGCTCTTCACATCCAGTGTGAGTGTCACATTTGGCTCACATTGAAGCATGAAGAGACCACAGCTTTGAGAGATTTATGGTCTTGCAGTGGTCTGGGTTTCAGCATCCTTGCAGTCCAGTTGACAACTCAAATTCAAATGTCTGGGAGGTGAATGCTCTCTGAGGCAGTTCTGGGAGTTATATCTGGGGCTCCTTAGAATAGGAGCATGGAGTGGCTTCTTTGGGGACAACATGAACCCCATATTTATTGATGTCCTCTGTGCTATTAAGAAGCTCCATGTAGAGAACAAGGCTAAGTGTTGTTTTGCTGTGCCCTACAAGGCAGATTTTCCCCACCACAGGCCTGGTGGGGGAAAACTTCAGCAGAACCCAGGATGGGAATAAAGCTCAACATACAAACTTCAGCTTGAGCTGAAGAGATTCCCATTGGCTTCAGTTTCTCTTGCACTGCTGTTTCCACGGCAGAGTTTGGGTGCTGGTGGCTTCTCTTCCAGCTACAGTATTTTGTCCATGATTCCTATTTAAATGTGCTGCCCATGGCTGTATTATTTTTAATTGGAGTGAGTCTGGCACTCCCCAGCAGTCATGCTGTGGCTTTACAAAGAAGCAGAGGCAGGAAGAAGGCTCACATGCTGGTGAGCTGAACTCAACTGAACTGGACTGAAATCAATTTGTTTGCAACACAGTTTGACATTTAAACAAAACAGTGGCAAATAACTGTAATTTCATTTTTATTGTGCTAAGAATAGGAACCCAGAGAACAGAAAATGGCATCTCCATTGCACCTGAAGAGTCGAGGCAGTAAGGAGGGGAACCATAAACTGATTTTGACTTTGCATATAAATGATTTTTTTCCCCCACTAGCATTACCAAATGCTTTTAATTAAGAAGAGTGTTTATAATTTACATCTTGGCTTTTTGAGAAATAACTTGTAAGAGAAATGAGAGGAAAGGAGCACGGTCTAGCTGCAGGTCTGAGAAGGCTGTGTGTCAATAGCAATCTCCAAGATTACATTTTTATTTCTGTAAGATAGACCTCTTCCTTAGTTGCACAACTTTCTTAGTAATTATACATAATCACTGCAGTTTTACATAATAACAACACTTACATATAATGACTGCATGGGCCATGACAACTTCTACTGTATTGGTCTTTTAGCTTTCAGTTGTATATTTAAGGAAAGAGAAGACAATACACACACCAGCAAAGAGCTGGCATTTTAGGCATGTCTTTACCCTTAAATAAAAATTAGCTTGAACCTGTTGGAAGAACAGGGATGAAATTGTTTCCAATGTACTTCAAAATGTCAGACTTCAAGCAATGGGAGCCACTGCTAAGCACAGGAGTTGTCTTTACTCTCTGAGAAATGCCAGAAGCTGAGTATGCAACAAAAAATACCAGCTCCAGGAGTTGTTCAGCTTGCATTCTCTTTTATGGGTCAACTCAGAAAAAGCACCTTAGATTTACAGTTGAGGCATAGCTGGGTAGCTTATAAAAACGAATGATGAGCTAAAAGGTGTAAGGATGAAATTCCTGCCTGTCAAGAAAGCTGATGATGTAGAGTCATGCAGGTCAGGAAGCCTTTCCTGCCCAGGAGCTGCTGACAGGTGCTCCAGTTCTGAATGGACATTTCCCAAGGGCTTCAGTTTTAGAGGTCAGTCAATGACCTTCCCCTGTGTGGGCAGGGTTAACAGCTCTGTACCTTCCAAGGGGTTATAACAGAAGTAACTCTGCACCTCACCAATTCTGCAGTGTTGCATCCCTGGTCCTTTAAATATGTATTGCCCACTCCTTTAGTATATTGGAATGATTTTTCAGTTCCCCAGAAATTTCAGAAAAGTCACATCACATCCAAGGAAGAAGAAATTGAGAAAATGCACAGCACTCTCAGCATCAAGGAAAGTGGGTCCCAGCCTGGGAGGTTCCTAAAAGCCCTGCAAGAGGTGGGAAGGGTTGCCTGCCAAGCCCCTAAAAGTCACTGAAAAAAAACCCCAATGTGCTGCAAAGTTTGGGCCAATTTATCAAGTCTATTGTTTCTGGATGTATAGGCAGCTACTGGATCATGAGAGAGAGCACAGCAGAGCACTCTGGCCTCATTAGAGGGTGTGTGTGACTCAGATCCCAGCGAAGGCTGTCATGACCTCCTGTGAGGAGTGCAGCTATCCCTGAAGACAGAACATCTCTGAGACTGTGCTAACTCAATCCTGCAGCTTCAGTCCCACTCTGAGGACATGCTGCATTTGCTAAACAGGGACACTTTTTCTCCCTCAATTTCACCTTCCAATTTACCGGCACAGCCATTTCCTCCGGCTGGCACCAACTGATAATCCCTTTTTTGGAGTGCTGAGCATCTGCCCAGCCCTGCAGACAGAGCCAGGCTCCCTCCCGCTGTTCTGGAAGGGGACAGGACACGGGGAAGGGTTTCCCCCGGGGCTGTCTGACTCCATCAGGCAGGTTTGTGCTCCCTGCATGGGGACAGCTGCTGAGCATCAGAGCTGGCTGCCCTCCAGCTGGCACAAAGCAACGGGAGGGAGAGTCCTCACCACTTTCCCTGAGCGTTAATAGTGCTGTTTGAGGACCTTCAGGAACTCCATTAAGGTGAGGTAAATTGAGTTAATTATGCACATTAATCATGCTTATTAATGTAGTGCTAATGAGGATACAGGGTCCTTCTTTTCACATGGTATTAGGCAAGCACAAAAAATCCTACTGACTAAATGGTGTATGTGGGAGAGAGGGCATGAAAACCCTGAGATATACTAAAAAGGTCTACCTGCAAAAATTGATTATTTTTTTGGCAGGCATTTCTGCCTCTCTACATTCAAAACTGATTCCTGTCACCAAAATCAAGACTTCCTGTTGTCAAAACAAAATTGCCTCTATGGACAGAGAAGTCCTTTGCCATAGCTGATCACCTGCATGCAGAGTTCATCCCACAGTACCTGAACCTCTACAGTGCTCCTGTTTCTGTAGCTAGGGCTAGTCCAGACTGTCACACACAGAGCTGTGCTGTACAAGCACAGAACTGGGAGCCAGCCTCTCCTTCCTGGAGGTCCATTGCCCTTAAAACTGACAGTAAGTATTGAAATTTGACTTTCTCCTGCTCTGCCCCTTTGTGAGTGTGGAAAGACAGAGGCCTGCAAGAAATGCAGTGGAGATTGTTTCTGGATGAGAAAGGTAAATTCATTGTCTGACCAGTTCCCTCTGAAACCAACTTTAAGAGTTCTGGGACTAGTTAAATCTCAGTTCCTTGTGGAATTCAGATGAGGTTTGGGTCCCTCTGTTCTATATCCAACATTACTCCAACTACTTTTGCATTTTTTAGAAAGTTCAGTGTGTTCTCATACCATCTCAGGGCTCATGCACCTATCATGACTTCTCATCACAAAAATATTATTCTGGTGGATGTTGGAACTCCAGAAGTCTTTAAATCAACTCTCAGTTGTATCCAAGGAGCACCATAAAGGACCCAGAGGAGAGGCAGGGCCATAGGTGTTGTGTGGTGCCACCATAGGCAAACCACTCCAGCAGGCCTGGTCTTGACCAGTGTGGACTGTTCTGCACCATTTGAGGCCAAGCTTTGGGGTCAAGGATGAGACTAGGAGAGTTTAGGAGATATAAAACAAATATAGAGGTAACAACACTCATAAGCATTGAGGACAGGCTCATGAAACTGAATGAAGCGTCCAAAAGCACTTCAATATTTTGAAGAACCAGAGGAGGAGCAAAACAATAAAGAAAGGAACTTTAATAAGAAGCACCTTTGGATGACATTTTCTTTTATGGGGTTTAGTGCTTTGGTATTTGCCTTTATCTCTGTTTTCTAAGGCAACTGTCCATATGTGGTTAAAGAATAGGGGAAAAAAAGACCATAAAAATGCCCAAGAAGTCTCCCATAACCTTTCACAAGTAATCTTAATTTGAAAATATCTTCTCCCCATAAACAATACATCTGAAGGAATTAATCTAGATGTCATCTTCTTTTAGCAGCAGATTAGGTCATCAGCTCCCAGAATGCTAATATTGTAAAAAAATAGAGTTCAATGTTAGGACAAAAAGGAATATAAGGAAATGAATAGTCAAATATGAATACAAAGGGTGCAGGAAATACAAAATAATCTTTGAGAGCAGCCTAGAGACTGATTTTGCTGAGAAATCTTGGCAAGCAGGAGTGTGGTGAACACAGGGCACAGTGCAGGTGACAGAGGTTTGTTTCTTGGTCCTGCCCTCCCAAGTGGCTGACAGGAGATCCATCAGGACTCACAGTTTTGTGCTCTGGCTGAGATTCACCATATGGAAGGAAGGACTCCTTCCCCATTCATAATGTGATATAAACTCCTGTACCATATGGGTTAATCCTCCTCTCCTTTGCATTTAAGATGGAAATGCATCTGCCACCGAATGAGAGGAAAGGGAAAGAGTAAGCTCTGCAGGATGAAAGCAGAGGAGGTTAGGAAGGGAAAGAGAGGTGCTGCTTTGTTTTCGCCTGTGGAGTCCTGGGGACAGCCCTGTTGGGGCTGCCAGAAGTTCTTGTGGCTCCATTGATTAATGTCCCTTTCTGCTCTGAGAGGTCTGGTTAGCATCATCTGCACTAAACTTCTGGATGCCTTCCCAGCTGTTTCTATGAAGACAAGGCTTTATTCTGTCTTATGCTTCCCTTCTGCTCTGATAAACCTTTCCATGACCCTCCAGGATTAACTCTGCTGGCTCACTCCTGTGAACAGCCAGACAACATACAGGCTGGAGTGATCCCAAAATTCTCTGGGAGTATGCATTCTCTTTGTCACTCTCAGCAGTGATGAAGAATCAACACCACCCAGTTCAAGAGTACAAATATTTACACTATGATGACTGTCAGACCCCAGGTTGCCAAATATTTCATTATTTCATAAAGTATGTAGCATACGAAACTATTCACCTCCTGATTTCCATTACACAGCATCAATGTTTTAGGTAAATGGGGTCTCCCCCACATCATCATTAGGCCACTCTGACATTATTCCAATGGATTTTGAGCAGTGCTGTACTCCCCCTGGTTCAGGTTCATAACCATCATAAAAAACACAGTAGCAGAAATTTTTCCTCTGCATCAAAGATGAGACAAATTTCACTGGTGAGGTTACAAAATAGGTGAGGGTGCACTAGGACAGACTGAGAAATGACAGAAGGTAGATTGGGGATTTAGGTTATTTTCCTTCCCAGGTCTTTCTCTGTCCATGGCCCATGCTGTCCAGTGGACACTCTCTACATTCCAGTGATCCACACCTTTCCAGGTGTTTCGTGTGCATCTTCTGACTCCTTTCTCCCAGCCTCCAGGGCACAGCCACCCACATAAGGGCTTCAGGAGGGTCCCACCACCTCCTCCTGCAGTCCAGCTGTCCCTACCTTATCCTTTCACGCACCACTTGGCACAGGACTGACCTCTGGATTAATGTCAGTAGAGGCAGAAACCGAGCATGCATCAAGAATCTCCCAATGTCTGACACAAAAGGTTACAATCCCACACTCCTCATTACCTGAATTCAGCCAGATCCTTGCACTGTGTATTGCCCAATCTCACTTTCTGTTGTGTGTCTCTCAAGAGCTCTCCAACTGATTGCTTTGTTGATACACTGAACTTGGTGGCAAACTCAGATCATTATAACAAACATGTATTTGGTTTATTTTATGTAGCCTGAAATACTCTGTGGAAATACTTTCTGTTCTCCTTCCTATGTTACCACAGGAGTTCTGTACAGCTCTGATTCAGCCCTTTGATGGCACAAGGAACTCCTGACAGCAAGTCTAACATCTGCCTGCATTCCTGTCTTTGCAGGGTGTTTATTATCTCCTCTTCCATGGTAACTTTTTCAGGTATAGAAAGTTTAGTGCTTTGGTTTCACACACGATTCTCCTGCAAAAGCCTCTGCTGGTCACCTGCCTTACATCTGTCAGTATTTTAGAGGATATCTTTCTTTCCTGCCACTGACCTCATGACATTTGTTTTGTTGTTTCCATCAAGGAACCTTCTGTGAGTGCACATTGCTGGTGTGTCTCAGCTTTGATACCACAAACTGTATCAGATTTATCAGCACTTGTTTCAAGTCTGTACCTCTTGGTAATCCCAGAAACTAGCAAGCCATGAGACACCAACACTTGTGGGTCAATCTAACAGTTATATTAAAAATTCACGTGCTATAATCAGCCCATGGGGTTATGATTATGGTTATGTGGATTTTATTCTTGCTAGTTAACATTTATGCTTGGCTAATGGTCAGGCACTTTGGTCAGAACTGGAAAACAGGCAAGATCTGTACAGGGAAGGACGTGCAATGTCCTCCCAGACACTCAGAGCACCCCAGCTGAAGTTGGTCCAGAGTTTCCCTGTGCTATGGTTAACTGAGTAACTCTGAGAGGGACAGGGATCTGACCTGGCCACAGGTTTTTTTTTCTGGTTAATCTCAGAGAGAGCCTGGTCTGTGCATAATCCAAGAGAATCACATTGATCTCTCACATCAATGACTTCCAGCTACAATGTGTGCAATTTTGTATTGCATTTCCATTTTTCTTTATCCTATTCCCAGTTCCATATATGACTTCCTGTGCTGGTGCATCCCCTCAGCCCCCACCCCCAGGCTGCTCCATGACCTAAGAAAGGTTTTTTAGGCCTCAGCCCTAAGGAACTGCACCTGGACTCAGCTCCTCCTGAGCTTTTCAGAAACACTGTTCTGAGGAACTAGTCCTGCCTAATGAGCTCTTGTTTTTTAATGATTAGCCTTGGAAAATTATTGTTCTTGCCTGAATAACACAAGTGCAATAATATTTTTGTTATTGAACCTTCAAAGAAAGTTACTGACCCAAATTACTGCCAGATGGAGAATTACTGTGACTAAAGCCAACTCTCTTGCAACCCTGTAAACGGCAAAGTGAGACCCTCTGAGTTCTCCTGGGCTGCAGGGAGCAGTGACTGGCAGATCCCTCTCACTGGGGCCTCTCAGAGCCAGCAACTCTAAAATTTGCTGTGCTTGGAGCACTGGTGAACAGCATCAACAGATCCTGGACTGATCCCCACATTCCTCCAGGCTCAACCCTCTGCCCATAAAGAAGACACAAAGTCATCTACAGAGGGAACTTCACTGGATTTGAAGGGAGTTTTTCACAGATACCTTGCAGATATGCTTTTGGTCTGTGTGCCTGCAAGTGGATATGCTGTTGTAAATGGACTATGGATGTGGCTCTCCCAGATTCTTGAGCACTTTAGATGTGTGAGACAGGGCTGTAAGAGAGTTACTCTTGTGATGTAGTGAAGTCCATATGAATCCTTCATTAAATTGTTTAACTTAAACTAATGTTGTTTAACATTCAGGCATTAACTGTCCGCCAAGACTGAGTTTCAGTTTAGCAGGGGAGTCTACTCTGAACCTTTTGTATCAACAGGAAGCTCTTCCTTATTGCTTTTTATCCTTACCCATTCCCACTCTTATACCTGTCTTCCCCCACTTATCCCACTGCCCCTTGGATAATTTTTTATTTTGGTCTAGGTTGATTGATTTTAGATTTGCTTTCTCTCTGTGTGAGCCTTTTCCATCTGGAAGAAAGCTCCAAAGTCAATGGTTACAGCAGTTGCACTCTAACTCATATGACATTCAGAGCAATGTGAGTGTATTCATCTCCATGTTTCAGAGTGCCTGGACAATTTTCTGGAAGGATTCTGTCAAACAACTTGCAAAACTTTTGTAGTGCAGCATCTGGTTCACAGCAATGCATTGAAAATCAGCAATGGCATTGAAAAACTTTGGATACAGTCACATTTTTATTTAAGATATTGCTGAGTTCCTACAGTTTACCTCAACTCATTGAATGATTTAATCATTCTTTTGATCTCTGTGAACCCTGGTAAAAGTTTCTTACATTTAATTTGTGATCCTAACTTTCAAAATTAAATCAATAACACTGTGTTCAATGAGAAACTTTTAAATGCAGGCATAGCTCTAAGCTTGGGAATAGTCTAATTGACTTCAAAGGAATTAAAAGGTGCTTAAGCACCTTGCTGAATTAATAACTAATTGCATTACAACTTCAGGAACAAATTTACTTTTACTTGAAGGTTCAGTGTAGTTTGTTCAAACTTCCAGCTACATATGGGGTGTTCAGGTGGGTATGAATAAACACAGTGGCGTATCAGAAACTGCAAATTAAAGCTTGCATGAAGCAAAGAAAACTAACTCTAGAGATATAGGAAGAAGCTAGTCTAACACAATTTCAAAAGCTTATCTAAAAAAATTGATTTTCTTTCCTTTATTCTTGCAAGCTGAAAGATTATGAGGACTGACAGTATAAAATTACAAAGATAGGAGAAGTGAATGGACTACTGGAAGGGAATGAAGGGTCTATTCAAAAGACAGTTCCTCTTGCTTTTCCTGCTGAAAAGGATTCTGTTACTTCTCATACACAGAAAATGCTCTAATTTTTCTCTTCTGCAATATTATGTGCAGAAGAAACAACCAAAAAACAGTTTTGATGGTACTTGAACAGATTTCAAGAAGTCTTGCAGTGTGCTATGAATAGAAATACATTTGTTAACTGAGGGAGAGGAACAGACATTTTTTTCTTTGCCAAACTCTGATAAAATGTAACCAAATTGCTGGACTGGTGAAATTATATCCTCTTCTCCTTCCTTTCTCCAGGGACAATGGAAACTTTCTTCTAGTATAAAAGATTTCTCTTTTTTTTGGCTGAAATCATTGTGAAAGATGTTGTTATTTTTTTAAATCCATTTAAGAAAGAGATTTCAATAGAAAACTTTAAACTGTGATGTTATGATAGGATTGTGCTTTTAATTCATGTGAATGCTTAAGGAATTGACCTAGAATTGTCCCTTCAAATAAGCATTTGCAGAGCCACATCTTTTGGTTCAGAATACACTAATACTCCTTGCATATTTATTTTGAGAAATAATAATTTAAAACAAAGGGAAGAGAATTCATCCAATTTCAACTAGTGCATGGTCACAGGGCAGTAAGGAGGCTTGGGCTAATTTAATCATTTTTATGAGCTTACATGCAAGACAAATATGGTTTATAAGAAAGAACAAAGCTGAGCTTCCAGCCACTACTTTGGCTAAATTATTTTTCATATATTATTTATCACTGTTACAAATATACCACATCCTTCCTGTGTTGTTGAAGTCACCTGCTGTCTGAATGCAGCTATCAAAGTCATCTGTTATTATGATATATGGTGCAGAAATCTCAAAGATTTTCCACACAAATCAAAACAGCTAGAGATTTGCAAGTTAGCCTGGTTTACATCAGGGTTCCAACTTGCAAGAAATAAAAGTATAAATATGTCTTTTTCACCCCCTTGAAAATTTCCCAAAAGCAACTGGAGTAGAATAGTTTTCCATTACTGAAGACAAAGCACATGGACTGCTGAGTGTGAGTGGCAGAAGGCATCCAGGAAGGGGCAGAAGAATTTTAAAGCATCCCTTTGTCATGATCAGAACCTGTCTGTTTATCCTGCAAAGGGCACATAAGAAGGGCTCCTCGTGTCTCTGAGGAATCTCTTCATGAAGTCTCTTCTTGTGTAACTACCTCACCTGCTGCAGATAACCTTATTTATGTTTCTTTTCTGCAGAATTGGGTCCCAGTGTTTTTGCTCAGAGAAGTCACTGCCAGCTGAATAAGAGGAAGGGCTATTATCCCTCGGAGTTGATGGAGCTGACATTTTCTGTGCTGTGGCAGCTTCTCGTTGCTTCTCAAGGCTAAGTGAATTACACTGTGAGACTTAACAAGCAAATGATCTAGTTAGAGTATTTGTGGGGCTTCCATGAACCCAGGTTTGCCAGGCAAGAGCTTGAATCACTCCCCTGTAATAAGGAATCTCCTTAAGCTGGTCTCAGTGGGGCTCTGAGGCTCACAGAGTGCATCAGCCTGGGTGTCAGCATCCCAGCTCTCAGCTCCTTGAGCCACCCTGGAGCACCCACGTGTTGGGTGGCACAGAGCAGGTCTGCCTGGGGGACAGTTCCTGCCTCAGTGTGCCCCTCACATGTGGGGAGCTCCCTTTTCCTCGGCAGCAGGGCTCACACACAGTTCCTGTCAGATCCCAGGGCAGAGGACAAAGGAGCAGGATTAAGTCTGGGAGTTCAGGATTGAGCAGAAGCAGTTTATTGGTTACATTAAGCTATCTTTATACATTCTGAGACTATTTGTTCAAGTGATCACCCATTATTTGATTGGTCCCTCTGTCTTGTCCACATGTCCACCATTCATCCTTCAGGAAATATGACTGGCCACTGTCCAGTTCTTCATGGGGCCTCCTTTATCTAGTATTTACATTCTTGGTATTCTGTTTCTCAAATTCTTCTTACTTATTTTAGCACTGTTTATGTCCCAGTAGCCTTGACAAATTCCAAAGAGTTCTGATAAGAATAGCAACAGGTGGTTTGGCTGGTGCACACTGTGATCTAAGCTGTTCAGATACATTGAGACAATTAAAGGATGAAACCCCACATGTATTTTGCAAAAAATGGCTTGGAGATAAACCTAGGCAATGTACCCAGAGTCCCTCTGTCTGAGGATGTATTTCCAAGGCTTGTTAGGAGCTCTGGATTTGAACACTACCCTGCTTCCTCTGAACTTCTTTAGTCTCTTAAATCTTAGACTACAATGCTCAGTCTGGGTCTTTTCTGAGCCCCAAAAATGGTCTGTCAAAAAACAGGTTCCAGGTTCATCACATAAACAGCACTGCTGATTTTCTGTTATAAAACAAGCTGTTAAGACCTGATGCTGAGGTCAGAATTTGGGAGTTACAGGCTGCTTCAAGAAAGGTATTGGGATTTCAGCCTCCCTTAAAAGCTACAGAGAACACCAAACAAGGATCAGAGATCTTCAGGACATTGCAGAATAGGAAGAGAGGCTCAGTACTGAGACCAAACCACAAATAACCTGTGCAACACCACAATTTGTCCATCTGGGAGCCCACTGGTAACCATTAATCTCTCCTTGCAGGAGTTAGGTATTTTTAAAAAAATAGTTGGGTTTTTTTGTTGTTTTTATCCACAACTGTCTTTCACTGTATATCTGAAAAATTGGTTTAGGACTGGTTTAATTTTCTGAAAATATCTTCTCATGAACCAACTATATTATTGAGAGAGGAAAAAATGTTCTGCAAACATCCTTTGGAAACAAAGATGTGCAAAGCGTTTTATCTATTTCTTTTAAGAATGGAATGAAAAGTGTGGACAGACTTTTAACCCCCTTCAGGACTGAAATGCTGAGGAAGCCATGTGGGAAACCTACTCAATAGAATATGGATAAATGAAAGAATTCAGTTTTTGAAGCTTCTTATTCTTAACACTAAATTCCATTTCACAAGGCATACATACATACATCTCTAAAGCATTACCCAAAAAATCCTCTTAACACTGCAACAGCTTTCATCTCTCTCCTTTCTGCAGAGACTAATCCATACCTACAGAAACAAGGGACCTTTTGTTCAGCTCCATTCTTAGGACATTTTTTGTTACATTTTTCCTCTGTAGAAGCATAACAGAGTAAAGGCTAATGTGGACCCAAGGAAGCAAATACAAAGGCAGGCTTACATTCAGTGTGTGAATCCAGACTCAAAGGAGGATTGGATAGGCATGAGGATATTATCCATCTGTAGTTAATACATTTCTTTCTATGATAATGTGTTTGTGGCTCTGATTATCTGCTTGGGCTGGCCCTAGAATCACAATGACAGAATAAATTGAATCTGGAGTAACAGTGCTAAGTCACATCTATATTAGTAAATTGAGTATTACCAGGGCCAATTTCTGGTACCAAGGTGAGCTAGCATAGACTGGCCCCAAATTCAGCTGAATTTCTTTCACCTTCAGAGCAAGGTGTCTGCACCAACAGTGGTTGCTGGTACAGCTTCCAGCCCAGCTAAGCACCCACCTGCACTGGGATTTGAGCCAGCAGCACTTAACCATGGGACAAAACCACCCCAGGGACCATCCTGGGCTCACCAGAAGAAATGTCAGAATGCAGCATCCGAGGGTGTTCCTGGCCTGGTGTCATTCATGTCTCTATATCTGCCTATGCCAGGCCTCTCACCTGTGCCTGGGAAAGGTGCTGGGGACAAAATTGTTATTGTGTGTGGGACACAGCCTTACTGTGCCAACTGGGGCAGATTCCTGGAACCTTTTCCTTTCCTTCCCACTGCTGTTTCTTTCAGTGCAGTGTGTATTATCTCACTTGCTTCTGGCTGTTGTTAGGGTTAAAGATAGCCAGATAACCTTGAGGAAAGATTGTGGGGACCACTGGTATTCAGATTAAAATGCTTCAAGCCAGTATCCTTATCAAGGATTTTTTTGTGCATGCTTCCTGTTCATTTCATTGCCCTTCCAGACAAACGGGGATTTTGCACAGCTCATTTAACAGGATGTATAATTCACTGGTGAGCTACACACCTCTCCATCTGTGCCAGCCCACAGAGCAGAAGGGCTGGGATAGCCCCCAGCTACAGAGCCCTGCTCACAGAACAACATCATTCATCTCATTCCCAAGCTCCTGGCTCACATGCCTGGCCTGCCAGCTGACTCAGGGGCTTGCACACATGTGGCTACTAAAACCAGAGTAATCTGGTCATCTCCAGCTCATTAGAGCTTTGTTTCATATGTTTGTTTTTCCTTATGGTTGATTTCTGTTTCAGATCCAGGATCTGCCTGGGGTCATTGGTCAGTGCTGACAGAGCAGCCACCATCTTCCCCAAAAGGTCTATGTGTGGAAATTAGTGACTGGTTTTTTAACTGAGCTACAAAAACTTCATGCATACTTCAGCTATCTTATTCCCAAGTTTCCTCTTCCTTCATCTCTGAAATTCAATTGTGTCCTCCCTGTTTGAAGATCACTCTTCTTTAACATGCCACCTCATACAGTGATGCCTTGAACCCAATCATGTTTCTTGCTGCAACTGCAAGATAAATAGTACTTATATTTTACTCTTCCAGGATTTAGAGTTTTGTTATTTGTGACAGATTTTATACTCAACCATGGCTTTAATGTGTCAATGTTTTAAAATTAATAAAACTTTTGAGATTGAATGACTTCGTGCCTATCCCGTGTGTCAGAGTCAAACAGATAAAATTATTTTTATTACAACTTAACCTTGGCTTAAATATGTCCAGGATAAAGGTTGTCTCAGAAACATGTATTTATTCCATGCAGCAGGAGCAGGAGAGAGAAGATGCTGGCTCTTTTCCCGGGTCCAAAACAAATGATGCCATAAGACTCTGCTCCCTTCCAAAGGGACACTGGTCTTTCTTTCCTTTCAAGTCACTCCCTGCTTGCTTTGACCTTCTTTAAGTGTCTCCTTTTATTGCTCTATTTTTTTCTCCAGCTGGAGAATCATTGAAGTAAAATCTGACCTCAATGATTCATCCAAGGGCACAAAATGAATAGGATCTTTATGAGAAACCAAAGACAAGGACACTGATCCATGTCTCTGTCCCAGTCAGATGGTGGAAGTCCTTCTGCTCGCCCTGTGGCCAACTTCAGTGGCAAACTTTGGTCCAGTGCATGCTCAAATGCATGTCCCCAAAATCCCACATGCACCTGTATGTTCACACTACAGGCACACAATTATTCCCCTGCTTGCTGGCACAAGCTTATTCTTCAGGCTAATGTTGATGTAAAATCAAAAAGTGGAAGCCAGAGCAGCAGAGAATTTTCCTGTTGTGTAGATCCTGGTAAATGCCTGCAGAAGAACTTCTTAGTGTGAGGGTGACCGAGCACTGGAACAGATTGCCCGGAGAAGTTATGGAGTCTCCCTCACTGGAGATGTTCCAGAACCATCTGGACACAATCCTGAGCCATGTGCTCCACAGTGATCCTTCCTGAGCAGGGAGGTTGAGCCAGATGACCCCACTGTGGCTCCTTCCAGCCTGACCCATTCCGTGGTGGTGTGAGATGAGCTGAGCTCATGTGCAGTCACAATGCCTGGGGCCAAGTTAAGGCTGGTAAAGTTGTTGAATGCTATTTCAAGAATAATTCTTTCCTCCTCTGTTCCAAGATAATGAATCAAGAAGAACTAAGGCCAGGCCAACCCATCCCTCTCCTGTTTCCTACAGTGTTGCTTTCCAAAATTCTGATTCTTTAAAACCACTTTTAATTTTAGTGCTACATATGTCGTATTTGCCCAAGTATGACATAAGAGATGACCTGACTTATCAGAAATACATTTGATGCCAACACAAATAATACAGGAATGAAGGACACACTGAGTAAAGGAAAACTTCAGCAAAGGCTTAGGGTACCCTTGCCAGGCTGCAGCTGACTTCAAGGTTCTGCCCAAGTTAATAGGGCAGAAGTTACAGTGCCTCAAGGCCTTAAGAAATGAGCATATTCTGCTTCAAAAGAACACTTGAAACACTCTAAAAACCAAGTGGTTCATTTAAAGGATGTGGTTTGAAAGACTAATTCTCCTTACATTAGAGGCAATACTTACAAGGCCCTCAGCTTTTGGCCAAGACATCTGAGAAGTTACAGATCTGGAGGAAGTGGGAGGGTAACGCAGCACCATAGTGGGTGGTTGATTATACCCATGAACTTTTACCCCTTGCAGTCTGGATTCTTTTCCCTTAAAACATTGTGGCAAAATGTGATTTATTACTGCAAAGAAGAATGACAATTTGATCAGAGAAGTTCTGAAAAGGGAGATTTGAAAAGCTTAATTAAAGAAATGACAGGCATGGGCTGTGAGGAGTTTCCTAAGAAAACTTTGTAAGAGATTTTGCTTTCTAATATAAGTCACTATTAAAGTAAATGAGCATGAACTTTGCAAATGAATGAAGAATTATGTCCCATGAGATTTCATCTACCTGTCATTATGGTCAATGAAAGAACTTCCATTAATCAAAAAAGAGAAATATTTTCATCTAATCACTGAGGGAACCTGAAGACCCATCATTTTTTCACATTTGGTTTAATTCATATCCTTTTCTTTTCATCAGTCTTTTCATTACCTGTGTGTCTCATTAATGGAGAGGAAACAGTTTCTGTAAAAGAATTTTTTTTTCTGGCAAAAATTTAAAGGTCTCCAGCTTGCTGAAAATATTAGGTTTCAAAATTGAACTTCAATGCAAACCTCTCAACTGTGTTTCCCTCATCCTCTGTGTATCTAGCTCAGGCACTAAGGATCTACTTGGAAGAAATACTCAGCATGTCCAGTTGTATCAAAGGTAAGCTGTGCTCCAGGCACAGGAGGTGTTTGGCTGGTATGTTCAGAAAAATGGGGATGTGGTACTCCATAAGGGATGTCCAGAGTGAATGTAGTTGCCAGATTTTATTAACAATCCTCTACAGAGTAATAGAGATGTTGAGAGCATGGATTATTGCTTTATTTTCCTCTCTGTGTGTATGCCAGTAGAGTGACAAATGGCATATAAGAACAAAAAGACTATTGGCCAGGTGATCACTAACCAAAAGTGTGGGAGAAATAACATTTTGTCAACTTGTTCAATGCTTTAGAAAGTCACTAAACAGATTTGTTCCAAATTAAAGATAGTGTGCTAATTTGGCATTGAGGACTGAGTTCACAAATGAGGAGGAGAAATGAAAAAACCCCAAGAAAATTAACGTCCCTAAATTCTAAGCGCTTGAATTTGCAGTCATAATGTTCATTTAGTGCACAATTTTGGAAGTAAAAATTCTTGAGTATTAAACCAATGACTTAGAAGAGAATGTGAGTCACAGGAAATTACATAAGAAATGCTGTATAGAAAACATATTGCTAATAAAACATTTCACTTTCTCAGACATTAGCAAGTCACTTATATCTGCATCTCAGTGTTGACCTGTATTGAACTGTGTGTATGTGTCATGAACAATGTGCTGGGACTGCTCAGGAGATCTCCAGAAGGCAAAAGCTGTTTAAAATTAATTAAAACACTTCAGAGAGTGAAAGAATAGACTACAATGTCATGTGGTTGCTATAACAAACAAAATCAAAGTACTATTTGTATGGCAGCATGAACAATGGCACCTCTATCTTGTAATTATAATAACAAGGAAGAATGGTTTGTCTCCCATGTGAGAGATTTTCAAATGCACTCACATTCCAAGAAAAGGTGGGGGAGCACACATGTTCCTATAAGATGCTCATAAACGTCACAATCCATTGTTGAAAGGGCTTAGACTCTCCCAAAATCATTCCTGGGTTGGCAGCTCCCTTGAGAAAAATCGAATCACTCTTTGCTATCTAGAAAACATAATTTAATGACAGTGTAAAAGACACGTCATCTCTTGTCACTGTCACCCTTCCATCTACAGGCTTTTCACTGGGAATGCAGTAAAGTTTACCTTTTTTTGCCTTTTCCCCCCCCCTTCTCTTCTGAGGCTACTCCAAACTTGTTCTGTGTGGTTATTCTGTGCTATTTTGAAGCAGAAATACTCAGCTCAGCAGCTGGGAGCATGTTTGGCACTTGTATAGATTTATGTCACGTATTCCTTTCAAGTAAAACCACAGGAATACAGGCACAAAGATGATAGCAGACAAGGAGCTGACCAGGAGCAGTTATTAGACTGTAACTTGCCATGCTGCTGCAGGGAAAGCACAACACACTGGCTCTTTGGGGATATCACCTTTCAGCCTCCCACCCCCTCCTCAAGCCCTTGTACTCATGGACATTAACTTGTGGAGAGGAGTGAAACACAAATGTGCCCCTGTGCCCTGCCTGAGCTTTCTGACACACTCCAAAGTGCTAGTGGAAAAAAATATTTTCAGTTTCCTCCTTGCACTAAGTTTTAAAATGGAATTTAAGTATGAGATTTGAGAAGGTGTAGAGGAACCTATTGTTGAGGGCTATGACAAAGACCTGTGACTCATGATCACCTATCGGATTTATGATTCCGAAATTCTGGTGGTTTAGAGTCTTTTTCGCCCTCCTGGATGTTTCGGGGCAGACGCAAGAAAGAGACAGAGGCTTCAAGGTTGAGTTTCTCCAAGGTCTATCACTTTATTATTCCTTATCTCATAGTTCTCTCTGTGCCCAGCGAGGTCTGTCTTGAACCCCCGCCATAGCACAACTGCTCTTCCCCTGAAAGCTTGTCCCCTTTTATACAGATTATTACAAACATATTGTTTACCATTCCCTACCAATGTCCACCATCCACATCAAACAAATCATACCTACTTGGCCCAATCTCCACAAGCCACATTGTGCTAACGTCACATCAGAAAATGGAGGTGAAGAAGAAGAAGAAAAACCTAGGGAACCGCCCCAAAATCTCCATCTTGTCTCCATTTACTTTTATTATAGAAAACCTAAAACTACATATTTCTCACTCAGTGATAAGCTAAACTACTGTGTTTCACACTCTTGAGATTTGTAATTCATCCCTGCTTTGTGTCATGGTCTGTGACCCCCATGGACAAAACTGAAACCCCCCTGTTCTCCCCCCTGGACAGGGCTGTGAACACCCTGTACTGGGGTCAATCCTTTTTGTTCAGTTCCCAGACTGTCTGGTCAGGGTCTCCTGAGCTTCCAGGGCAGCCAAAGAGATGCCCTGGGTTCCGACAATCACCTTTCTTTTAGCTCTCACATCCTTATCTCTGTGGGATGAGGAATTTGGAGCTGGAGACTTAGCCAGCATATATGTGGGATGACCAAAGGATCCAGAGCTGCTTCAGAACATTTTTGCACTGGTGAATTGTGAGCAGGAAGGACTTTTGAAAGGCTGCATGGAACGAATTCACTCAAGGAAAGCCAAACAAAGTTTTTAACTAACAGATGTTAGAGCTTCCAAGAAAACCACAAAATTGCTATGGTCATGGATTAGACAGACCTCAAAACAAAAAAATGCTTATGTCATTGAATCCTCCTTCCTATTCCAGCATGAATTTCTGCATGAACTTCTAGATAGGCTGGGGGACTTTGATTTTGTCTGCAAAACCAGAGTTTGTCGAAAGATGGTCTTATTTGAATATTTCCAGTGAGTTTAGTTTGCAGCCACAAAGCACCATGAGTAACTTTTCATTAGAGCACAGATATTCCTCTCAAGGTTCAGCCTAATCCTGTACCTACTAATATCTCTGGCAAGTAGTGGGAAAAAAAAAAAAAAAAAAAAAAGATGCCCAAGGGAAAAAGAAAACAGGATAAGCATGTAAAAGTTCCAGCAAATACTTTCCCAGTCACTGCCCATTTCAGGGAGTTTAAGCCTGCTTCATGTATTCATAATCTCTAAAGGATATTTTCCTTGTCCTATCTCCCCTTAAACCATCTAAGCTCTTTGCATCTGCATAACCCTTTTACTATTACTTGCACAGATCTACCACCTATTGTTATCAAAATCTACCTGTTTTGAACAGCTCCTAACATCATTTGGTGGCCCTTAATTCTTCAAATGAAAAACTAGACAAACTTGCCTCATCAACTGGAGGCATTTTCATCAGATTCCCAGCTGCCATCAGAAGCAGAAATTATTTAATAGTGCCATAATGTAACTGTGTCCTGATGTCTCAGTGTACAGTCTGAGCTGTTTTCTCCACTGTGCTGCTTTTTCACATCTTACTGCAGAGCAGGAGAGGAAGGAGGGGAGCTGTGTCCTCCTGTGACTGAGATCATGTGCTTCACTCAGTAATGTGTGTGGAGGACAGGGAGAATTTATCTCCCCCTCTTTTTTACTGTTCTGTTTACAATCAGCCTACTTGAGTCAGTAGGAGAATTCTGAAAGAGAGATTCTTACTGCAAAAAGTGACTCCCAAGTAGTCAGAGTTGTGGTTAAACTGCCTCCCACACACTAAAGAGCCTCAAACCAACCAAGCAAGCAAAACTTCTCCCTAAAAATGTAGCATGTCAATGAACTAGTTATAATGCTGCCAAACACAGGGCTGTGGAGCTGGACTGAGCTGGATGTACCCTTAACTAAGCTATGGAGAGTCTTACATTCCTGGGAGGAAACCATCAGCCTGATGTGTGATTATCTGCTCTCCTTTACCACATTACTATCTTCATTCTAGTCCCAGTTTGTTAGACAATTTCTCCATCCCTGCCATTTGCACTGTGATATCCCAATGAAAACCATTATTAGACTGAACTGCTCAGCTCCACCACGAGAAAACCACTCTGGAGGGGAACATGGAAGAACTTGCTTTGCCTGCTCTGAAGGGATCACTGGGAGTACAAGCTGAAGAGGAGGGAGGCTTTTGTGCCTGCTTCCCTCCTCCTGAGTGACCTTCCAGCCAGAGGAGACAGACAGACTGCTCAGCAATTCGGCATTGCCAGCTCCCAGGAGCACCCTGACAGGCTGCAGAGGTGGGTACCCAAAACTGACACCTTCTGAGAGAGCAACATCTCTCAGGAAACAAAACACGGTGGGAAACAGTGGAAGGCAGTCCCAGGCTCTCCAAGCTATGTGACACCACCTGGTCCCTCCCAGCCCTGGGGGCTGCAATTTCCATCACCCCTTGGCAATTGCAGGAGAAATGGAAGCTTCCAGCTCCTCTCAAAGGTGTGGGCATGAATTTATTGTGGGAAGGAGTCCCTGCTTGTGGCCTGGGAGTTGGAACTGGATGATCTTTAAGGTCCCCTCCAGCTCAAACCCATCTGTGATTCCATATGCAGAAATATCTTCATGCTCTCCAGAACAGAGCCATAAGAAGGTCTGAGCACAATCTTTATGGGCTGCATTTGTCTGTGATGGTAACTGGTGAGTGATCTCCCTGTCTTTATCTCAACCCATGAGGTTTCTCATCTTATTTTTTCCCCCTGTCCAATTGAGGCAGAGTCAGCCAGTGAGTGGGAGTCTGGCCTCTCACCAAGGTTAACTGAGCACAAGTCTGTAGGTTTAACTGAGATTTTCTCAAGCCTTTGGGAGATGATAGCACCACAGAAGGTGCCCTCCATCTGAGGGCCTTGCACACTTAAAAAATGTCAACATTATGCAACTGATGCCAGCAGAGTTACATTCAGTTGATGCCAATATGAATTGAAAATCATTCTCCAAGAATTTTATTTTCTTGCTTGTGTTGGGCAGCCTACAAATATGAAATGAAAATAAAATGACCAGACTGCTAACAGATTGAAACTGTGTCAGGAACAGCTTAGAATAGATGTACTGTGGAGTGTTTTCACTCTAAAGATGATTGGGTGATGGACCAGATCGGTGATTTCTGAAGAAGTGGCAAATGAAAACTGGAGAAAAAAGAATATTTGGGGGTATAATTGCTGGGAAATAAACATGGAGGAGTTAGTTTTATCTAGGTAGATATTTTCTCCTAATTTGTTTCTATTTTCCTTACCAATCCATGTTCTGTGATCCAATATGTCCAGCAAAGGCATCCTGCAATGACAGAACACTTCCCATCACACTTTTTGACACAGTTAGCCAAAACACTGTTCTTCTGTATTTTTTTCAGTTAGGAAAAACTGCTGACAGAGACAGAACCTCTTTTATTTACAGTAACATGCCACAATTGTAGAGATTGTAGTAATTCCTTTTGCCAAATCCTCCCCATCACTCCCGCCCCTCCCATCCTACCCAAGTTGTCTCTGAGTCACACAGGTTTTTTTTTTTTCTCACTTCTGATGTTTTCCTTCTGGCTCATTTTTTGCACTTGTATCACCTTTTGGCTTCTCAGAGGTCCAAAATCCTTACTGAAAAATAGAGAATTGGCCCTCATTTTTCATCCATGTTTTACAAGTGCCTTTGGGCCGATGCTTTAGGCTTCTGCCTGAAGTAAAACTGCTGCCATTGCTGCTAACAAGCTCCATGAAGAAGTCTTGAAAGAAGAGCAATATTTATGCAAAATCTGTAGTGTTGTCCTTCCCTTCCCTTCCCTTCCCTTCCCTTCCCTTCCCTGTGCACACATTATGAATCAGAATGTAATTAATTCTTATTTATTCCTCTTAGGACTTGAAATACAGCTATTGCAAGTGGCTGTCCTGACTTCAAGTGCCTCAGTGATATTATTTGTCTACCCAGGAGCACCTTGGAAGTTTGATTGTAGTTAGTGTTTTCATAGATAGGGTTCTTACCTTGTTTAGGGGTTGTCATGTTCAGCATTCCAGCAGGTCCCATGGCCCACATGACTCAGTCCCTCATTGCTCACTGCTGTACTCAGGACAAATATGTTTTCTTACCCCGTCACTCCCTCCCCCCAAAAAAGGAAAATAGTTTACCAATCAACAGTAACAGGACAAGAAACATCAAACTCACTCAAAACCAGCAGCTTACTAACTGCTCAAGTTCATGAATGGACTGGGGATGCTGTGGATCCTGAAAGTGACCTAGACTCAAAAAGAAATTAGACAAAGTTTATCAGAGACAAGGACATGCCTCCAGAAATCTCTGCCCTGCAGGTCACTAGGATACTGCAGATTAACTCTATTTGCCTTCTTATTTACTCTGCACTTCCCATCTCCTGCCACCATTGCCATGAAAGACTGTTGGGTGAGATGACCTTTATATGGATTTAGTGTGCTGACAATTTAAATAATGTGAACTAACACATCTGACCCTATAGTTACAGCAGTCCACTAACGAGAGACCCCACAAAACTCACCAATTACCATGTGATCATCTGTTTGATGGACAATGGAAGCTTAGCTGGGAAGCAGTAGACAAATAAAGCAAAGACTTCACACATGGAGTTGCCATGGAGCCATTACAGGCATGGAAGGGTTAAGGATTCTCGCATTAGGACCTCTGTAATCCAAATCTCTCTAAGGTTTTCAGTTTACATATGAAAAAAACTGTAATTGGGAAAAGATGTCTGTATCTGCAAGGTGATATTTTCCAGACCCTTTTCATCAATGTAAAAAAAAAAAAAAAGTTCAGTTGTAGCCAACAATACCATCTTAGAAATAAATGAAACTTTTTACATCCATTCCAGCTGTATTGACATTGTTTTTGTAGGCACTCCCAGCACAAATGGCTCAGGTAAGGACACCCTGCCAGCACCTCCTGAGAGGTGTCCCTGGATGAGTTTAGCTTTGTGCCTGCTGTCAGGAGATCTCCAAATGGCAGCCTCTGATTAACTCTATCACATTCTCATGTCTCAGCAGGATTTTTACTCACTGTCTGTCAGATGTCTTTACAGAGTCACATTTTCATACTAGTAGCTCACCTACCAAGTTCTCTATGAAATTTTAGCTCTTTAAAACTTCCTTCTAATCTTTGAGCCCATCCTTTTTCAGAGGAGCAGGTGTGTTAGCCAGAGTTTCATCCTTGCTGTAATCTTGCTGTGCTAATTACTGTCCCAGTAAGCCACATTTGACATGAGGCTCTCCTGATCTCCTCAGAGGCTTTACTAATACTGCCCACTATTTTTCCACTGGTCAAATGTTCATTCAGAAAATCTCAGCATCTCTTTTGGTGTCAGGAATATGTTATATGTCTCTGTGAAACACCTTAGGTGCATAGCACAGCCCAGCTCACAGTGTCTCCCAAAAGACCTACAAGTGTTCTCAAAAATGTATGCTCTGTTTTTCCTGGGGAACTTGCCAGAACTCTGCTGATGCACCAAGTGTAGAAACATATTTGATTTCAACCTTGTCTCCTGGAATTTCTCCCCAGGTAAGGAGGAGAAAGTGACTCCTTGTAATAAACATATATATTTCTTTGGAGTTTGTACTGATGGGATATTTTGCACTTGTTTGTTTAGAGAGTCTTTGAAGTGACTAGTCAGTCATTAGTGACTTCAGCAGCTTTGCTGGTGTTAATTTTTTCAACTGTTTCAGCCTTACAGCAATAAACCAATTAATCTCCTCTCTCAGGCTCTGCCTGTGGACAAGAACTGCAATAATGAGTTTAACAGGTGGGATGGATGAGCTCTTCCAGCTGAGCTCTGTACTCTGTCAGCAGCTTGCTTACCCCAAGGATGCTTCTTCAGTGCCACTGGTCCCTTGACCTTCCAGAGGATTAAACAAAGTACATCTTATGTTCCTTACCTCTGTGATTTCTACACCAACTCCCTAAGTGGGAAGTGAGTTTACTGTTGTATAACCTAAGCTTAACCCTTTCACTAGCTAGAGCTTTTGTCTTGTTAGTCCTGTAGCATTACTGTTGCTTGATCTCAGTTTAGGTTGTGTATCCAACCTAGAATTTACAACTGTCTCTTACTTTCTGATGTGAAACACCTCACTCCCCACACTCCTTACAGAGTCTTGTGATGTATTATGTCAAAATTAAATAAAAACGATCAAAATCACCAATCTGCTTCAATCATCTACTCTAAGAACAAGTCTAATCTTGTTCTGAGGGAAATCACAAAAGATTTGTGCATATGAAGACAAAGGACAATCCCAGAATATTCCTGGACTCTTTCTCTGAATCTATCAAAGAAGTACTAACTAAACAGATTATGTTCATGTCAATTGGGTTTCAGCTTTTGATGCCACACTGGATGGATGAAGAGACCATGTGAGAAGTACTTAGGGAGAGGTGAACCTGATCTCAGCAACAGGAGCACTGACAGCAAGAGAACTGGAAGTGGATGTGACAAAGGAAACAAAAGAAGCTGTCATGACTGCATCTTTACAGAGCCTGTTGA
This sequence comes from Pycnonotus jocosus, assembly GCA_013400435.1. Taxonomy (NCBI): domain Eukaryota; kingdom Metazoa; phylum Chordata; class Aves; order Passeriformes; family Pycnonotidae; genus Pycnonotus; species Pycnonotus jocosus. The sequence goes on from VWYP01004750.1 coordinate 104,887, forward strand.
TATCCTATGTACCGTAAGTTCTCCTTCAAGCACTAATACAAAGAGGCAGCTTTGAAGGGAAAAGCAGGTGACAGAGCTAAGAGGGATCAAAAGTGACATCTAAGCGACAAAAAAAAAGCTGAAATGTTGTGTGGAGACCACTTTAAGGCATCAAGAAAAGGAATCAGATTTGAAGTGGCAAACAAACCTGAAATACATGTAGATGGTTTTCAAGTGGCATGCATAAGTGAGAAAGTGAACATGCAAGTTTAGGGTGTCAAGCAGAGCTGAGACAGCTAAAACAGCCTAAGCTGAAGGTAAGCAGTATTTTTGTTGAAAAATTCCTGCAAAGACACCTTGCTACCCAACACAAGAACTGTGTCCATTCATGTGGGCCAGTCAGAGGGTGTCCAGGGAATCCTAGGAACAGCACATCCTTTATGCTGGCAGATGGACCCCCTGCAGTAGTTGAACTCGCATGACCCTGGATAAAGAAACGTGAATTGCTGAATAACAAGGGAAAAGTAGCACCTATTTAAATATTATACTTAGATATTGCACTTCTATTAAACTACGTGCTCCTCCTGAGTCAGCTTGAGGGAAGGGCTGGGGTCAGACCCTTGCCAAGACATCCTGAAAGGGGTTTCTTGTGCATGCCTTTCCAAGCTTATTTTGTTCTGACCCCTAAAGCAAAGTTATCATTGTTTCAAGTGTCTGGGCTGCCTATTTCAACCCTCAGGTCTTGGAGAGATTTTTGTGTGACTGTTTATTTTTCCCCTTTTTCCTTCAAAGAAACTCAACAATTTTGTGGTCAAGAGACCTGACAGCTGAGTCACATTCTGGTCATGTTGGTGCCCTTTGACCTGACCATATTGCTCAGCCAGACAAAATAACTACAATTTCAGAGTTCTGTGTTCCAGGAGGAGTTTGGTTGCCCCATTGTTTCCACTCTAGATATTTTGTTTGAACCACTCAGAGCCAAAAAGGGCTGTTGTTCCTAAGGTCTGCCTCATGCCTTGTCTAACTGATCAGATGTCTCCACGCAGAACTGATCTCAGGTGACTCTTTCCAGAGCACCCATGATGCCAAGTAAAGAGATTAGTGTATTTTAGGCTGGAGAACCTTCCTAGCAAATATTTCTTGGGGTCTCAAGCTGTGAACCTGCACAGCTTTTTAGGTTATATGTTATTTATTTTGTTATCAGGCCAAGAGAAAGGTAGTTTTGGAAACATTAGGAGCTTTCAATTGTACTTGCATCTGTCTTCCTGCTGAACCTTCTGCTAATGCTTCTTTTTCTTCCTATGCCTGTGTGGATTTCTTCAAAGGAAATGAAGTCAGTTATTGCATTTGGGTGTTCATTTGGTTTATTTTCCATCATGAAATTTATAGATGCACACAAGAGAGCTGAGGGCAGAAGTACATAAAGAAATTTCACTGCTAAGTTTCTGTCATAACTAATCTGGGCAAGCTGCACACATCCCATTCCATCATCTTTCCCCTCTGTACTATTTTAAGAAACCAAGTAACGTCACTGTTATGAAAAGGCTTCAGGATTGAAAAACGGGACAGCAGTCATTGAGAATTTGTTTATTCTGATATGTGAGACATCTTGAAAGCACTACCCAAGAGTTACCCAGCAGCTTTTTTATCCGTGGTTGATGCCTGCATGAGGCAGGGATCAAGGTTCCTACAGAACTGTCTCTTCCCTCTAATTTATGAAAAGTGATGGCTCTCAATGCAATTTGTTTTAATGGTCTGAACACCTCCGCTACAAGGATGAACAAAATTATCACAGCCCAAAACTGCATCCATTGCTGTAAATTTTTGAGTCACATTGAGTTCTCCATGACTAAAAGAACAATGGAGACAATGCCACCTCCCAAATAAGAGAAAGACATGAGAACTATATGAAAATGCCTTTAGGACATAGCTGTGAAGTCTGACTGTGGGAAGATTTGTTTTATAGACAGACAGGTAGTGCTTGTGCCAAAGTGTTCAGTCACTGAATTCACTCATTAACAGTGGAATGGAGTGTGAAGGTATCATTGATTACCTCGTAGCAAGACAATTGAATAAAGGTATCCAAAGGCAGGGAGGTTGGTTGTTAAATATTGGTACAGCAGTGGAGGGTCTTGAACTACACAAGTCCTTGGGTAAGCTATTTGAAACTGGTTGGTTTGGCTTCAAAAGGTCAGGGATTAATCGCTAAATGACAATCATTTGCTAAAGGTGTCTTATTCCATTTGCAAACAGCAGATACGTGGCTGAAACTGGTAAATCCAAAATGTGAATACCACAAGCCACAAGAAGCAGCAGTGATTTATAGACAGCCCTGCGGTGATTGACACAATGGCATTCAAGGGCCTTAAAAAATGCTTGTTAAATTGTAGGCATATTTACCCTTTTTTATAGCTGAGTGGAAGAACTTCTGTTTCTGGCCAGCTCTGGTGTGACTTTTGTTCCACACCACTCCTGTACTGATTCTTATCTCTTCTCCCTACCCAAAAGTCCTTTCCCCTTTCTCCTGGAGCTCCTGGTGTTAGAGCCGGCCTGAGTCTTTGTCCCTGGATGTGAGAAGGTAGAACAAACCTCTTGTCCAAGAGCCACCATGCTGACAGGGAGTGAAAATGCCTCTGGGATGTGTTCCTGCCAGTCTTTGCTGCTAAAGGTGTTCAGTGCATGAGCAGGGAGAAACACAGGCAAAGACTCAATAAAATTCACAAGATCTTTAACTTTTCAGTTGTTCCAGCTTGCAAACAGGGTCTTAGGGAGGCCCCACAGCTGAGCTTCTGTGCCACATCAGAAACTTAACCAGGCACTGTGTCCTACAGTCTCCTCTGCACTCACACAGGAAATACCCACAGATCTGTCTCAGTCCTTGTGCTTCTAATGGGGGGAAGTGTCTCCATGTGGGATAGAAATCTTATTTTTCTGTTCCTGAAATTATAAAACACTCAATACAATTCAAATTTTTGTGTGCTTGAAGACAACACAATGGACAGGTTGAGGCATGTCTGGAAACTTCAGGGATACTTACCCTGTTAAACTAAACTGGTTTGGACTGGGTAACTGCTGGGTTACTCCTTGGCACAGATTCCATCCCTCTTCTAGACAAGGCCTGGACACAGCCTGTGGGACAGCAGAAGCTGGGACTGTTCCCAAAATGCAGGTTGAATGCAGCCACTCTTTTTAGTAAAGAGATTCCAACTTTTCTGGCAGGAGGTTTATCATGTCTCTTGCTTCAATCTATTTTGCACTATTTACAGGAGAAAATGAAATCTTGGAGTGTACTAGGAACCTGGACAGAAGCCTGAACTTTTAATTTGCAATTTGATTTTGTTCTCAGTGCTGCTGCTCATAACAGAAAGAAGCCTGTAGAGTAGATGTTTCCATCTACTTGAGATAATGGGTCGTGTAATCATAGAATAGCCTGGGTTGGAAGAGATCTCAAAGATCATTTCATTCCAAATCCCCATTATGGCCCAGGACACCTCCCACTAGACCACATTGTACAGAGCTTCACCCAAATTCAGTCTCAGAAAGCAGTTTCCAAAACTTCCAAAAGTTTTAGTGAACTAAAAGAACATTTAAAATTTTTGATTTCTTTTTATTTGGGATGGTGTAATCCTTCAGTCTGTTATTTATGTTACTGGGTGCCTTGCTTTTAAACCAAAGTGAGAATCAAACTTTTTTCAGTGTCTATGCAAATGTACTGAGTGTGGTGCTTAAATGTGAAAGCACTATGTCAATGAATAAGATGTGAAAACACTGCTTGAATTAAGTCCAGAAATCCTCTTACACGTACAGAACATTATTTCTCTATTGTGAATAAAGGAAGTAAAGGAGGTACGTAGAAGAAGGTAATGCTAAATATGCTAAATAATGCACCAGAAATTTTCCTTTAAGCTGAAAGGAAAAGATTTGGGCTTAAAAACTGAGTCACTTCAGAAAAAAAAAAGAAGAGTGGGAATGTACTACAGAAGGGAAAGAAAACAGGACTAGTTATTTCTTAAATGCTTTTGAGACCCAAAGGTATTGCCTGACATAATTTCTTTCCCTGAGACCCACAGTGGCTCAGTTCCTTCCCACCATCAATGAAAAATGTCCCAGACTCCCAGAGCTCCACATTCTTGGCATTGGCAGTCTTACTAAACACTTTTATCGAAACAACGTCTGGATTATATCCTCTCTTTTTCTGCTGCATTGCTGTTGCTACTCTACTTCTGCATGTGCTATTGCAGAACTTCTCAGTGTTAGGAGTTAGCACCTAATTTTATCCAAAGACGATGTCACCTTTCCCATTACCAGGACAGAAGATATAAATACCTGCAGAACAATCTGCCTGACATTTTAGTGCTCCAAAGTCTGCTTTGTTCATTGCCACGTTTATCTGAGGTCATGCAAGAAGTACACCATCATAAAACTGGTCTTATTAGCAATACAGAAGCATTGATCCAAGTCAGAGGCTGGGTTTCAAACTCTTTAGTACCTTGAAAAATAAATTTCTGAGATGTTCTGAAATCAGCAGGCAAGTTCAACTCCAACATCCCTCCCTGGGGTAATTAGATTCTGATAACTGCAACAAGAGTTGTATTCCATATGCTGCATCTACAATATTCTTAGTGTATTTTTATTATCCCTTATTTGGAAAAAAACCCAACAAAAACAAAACAAAAAAACCCCAGCACTTTGCTGTAAAAGAGTGCTGTTATTAGACTACAAGATCACTGAAACCACACTGAGCAAAGTTTATTCAGTCACTGTCTTCAGATACAAATCTAGCCAACACCCCTGACAGCTTTGTACAGAAGGTGTTGACAGCCACTCCCAATGTTTTTTGCAGACACATCAGTAGGAAGAACCATTAATTTCCTCTTACAGATTAGGTAGAGAGGGTTTTGATGTTTTACAAAAAAGCAGTCATGGAAGGAGCAAGATGAAATATTGAGCATAATTTTACTGTGGTAAGCACAAGGTAAACTCAATAACAAGAAAAAAATTTTCTCAGATTTTCTCAGCATATCCTCATCCACTGTGTTGGTGAATATGTTTTCTTTTCTTGAGTATGTGGAATAAAGTTGTCAAGTAACAGTTTTGTTTGTAGACAACAAAAAAGTCTCTATTTTGTTGTTCCAGATCCATAACTCTGTAGCTTGAAAATGACAGAATCAGCATTTTGTTTCCCCTCTTCTTTTTTTGCTCATTTAAGCAGTTTTTTAAAAATGCCATCTTGAAAGATCAGGTGAAAATTTTAGATTTACCAGTTTGATTAATCCTCTTAACTGCAGGAATATTTTATTTCAATAGAATATAATTCTGCATTCCTTCAATTTACTGAGTTTACAATCTCAGTTTTTACTAAATTAAGTTTTTCTACTTTTCTGAGAAGAGGTTTTTTGCCAACTAACTTCTAAACCTTTGATAAATATTACCCAATACATTCAGGTAGCTTGTCCACCTGAACCCATTAGCTTGTCTACTGTGACACATTTTTGAATATGGAAATAAGGGCAAGACTGGGGCTGATCAGTCCCTGCCTAGAAAATAGACACTGCAGCCTGCTGAAAGCACAATTTTGATTTTTTCCATCAATTTACAGACTAAAGGTGACGACATATTGAAAAACAACAGCTGGCAAAAATAGTAACAACTTTTTTTTTAACTTGTGCCCACTTTGGTGAATGTGAATTCAGACACCAACCTTTAGCAAATCGTGGAAGGAAGGGAGAGCTCTCCCCTGGGGAGAAGGGAGAATGATGGGCAGAGAACTGTGTGTGAAAAATGCCTCCAGGTTTCCATTGTGAGTAGTCCTCCCCTGTCTAATGGCTTGTGGTGAGCTCTGTGTGCAGTCCACCTGGAGCATCCACTGGGGATTCAGGTGCTGTAAAACTGGAATCTTTCCTGCAGTGCCACAGCATTTCTGCTGGCTTCACAAGTGGCAGGACAGCCTGCAGGTGAGATCTTATTTCAAAACTTCCAGCAGGACACAAAAGAAAACTTTGTGATTTTTTTCCCGTTGAGCAATTTCTTGCTTTCTCTATGTTTGTAGAGTAAGTTTGGAAGATGCAGAAATGGGAGGATGCAGATATGGGTGGATGGGCACCCATGCAGAATGTGCATGCTGCCAAAGACCACTTCATTACTGATGCAACATGGTGTAAACTGTGTTCATGCACCATTATTTTTACTCAGGATTTAATTCTGTAATGCTAATAATGCAACAATTTTAAATCATATATATATTTAGATCTCTGATCAAAAATAGTATCATCCTCTGTTCCTTCATACAAGCACCTCCAGCAATAACTTAGATCAAAGGAGACATTAAAAGTTTGCGTTCCTTCTCTTATTTTGGGTCTGTGTTGTCACTGGTGCCAGGAGATGGTGCCACAGAGCAGGAAACAGTTTGGGTATGGCCTGACATGCACACCTTGCACGATCAAGAGATTAGGACATGGTTTCACCTTCTTCCAAAATATATTTAAGGATCTTTGCTGAATCCTGCCACAGTTCAAGAATCCCAAGGTAGAAATCGAATATTTGTTTGCTATTCTATTTATATTCCTTCCACATTAATGTTTCCTTTTTAGTAAGACATTTTATCGGAGAATTCACAGCTTCTACACCATGAAATCTCCATCCTTCCATCATAAGCAGACTTGGGAGCTCTGTGACATGATCCATCTCCCTTACTTTTTCTCTCTCCTTTTATATTACACTTCTCACAGCTCTTGGTGGTGTTTTTTTGGTTTTGGGTTTTTTTTGGTTGGTTTTTATGTTTGGGGTTTTTGTTTGGTTTTGGTTTTGTTTTTTTCTCTGAAATAGATAGAAAATAATTAAGTCATGTGAAACAGTTTGAGGACCAGCATGATCACTGCTTTATAAATCCTTGAAAGTTTCTGGTTTTGCCTTTCCTCATTTGTCTAGTTCAAGACTGCTTGGAGAAAAGTATGGGTCTGTACAGAGCAGAGTTAAATCAGCAAGTCAAAAACTAAGAGCCATTTCATGTTTTTAGTCCTTGATAGCACCATGACATGTTTGCAATACAAAATGAACACCTTTTATTTCTACAGAGAACCTGCAACTGCTTGTAGTCACGTACAGAGACAGTGATGCCTCAGTAAACCTCCAAAGAATTTCTTCTTGAATGATATGCTGCACCATGTAAGCCACACAAGAATGGGTAAAACACTGCTTTGAGCAATCTTAGCTTCAGTGTGCTTTACAGGACTCATTGCCACTAAATAAATTATTAGCACATTCCTGAACCTACAGATGTGGCTTTAATCACCACCCTTTTTTAGTGTTTCAACATCATGTACTTTCAGATGACTTGGTTTTGAAACCAGTTCCCCCACTTCCTGTTCTCAGTATCTTGATTGTGAACTTGATATAACTTGGTTTCCATCTTCACTCTGTTGCATGAAAATCTGTTGGCTCTGTTTCCTTTCCAGATCTGGGTTTTCCCCTGCCCCACACTCCGTGTCAGCCTCACACACGGTTTTTGTAGCATCCAGACTTTGCACTGAATTTCACAACATTCTTTCTGTTTGCTCTCACTCTTCTTAAGTTTTGCTTCATCCACTGCCTTAGTCCATGGTTCACACACTCAGCTGGATGAGCTGCTGTGTTTTCTTTCCCATCTAGTTGGGAGGTCTTTGCTGCTGGACTCAGACCTGCTCATCTCTGCAGCATGATGCTTTCAAACATTTGTTTTCTATAAAGTATCTTAAATCTGAGCCTCACACGTGTAAAAAGTCTCTGGCTTCTCAGAGAAGTGCCTTAACTCCTCAGGATGAGATGTGCCCCCTCTCAGGCTGTCTCTGAAGTACCTCTACTCCCTTGGCAGTGTCACAGTATTCTTGTTTCTGGAGAGGAGGAGACCTATGGAATAATTTTAATGTCCATCTTTGTTGGAGTACCTGGAGAGTCACAAAATCATGTCTGTGGCAGTGTAACACGTCTGGAGAAAGTTCCTGGAGTGGAGATCAGCAGACACAGAACAACCCATGCCACTGAACCCTATCCTTGGACCACATCCAGATTGGCTACAGGGGACAGTCCTAACCAGTGCTGGCATGCAAGCTCTGCATGGAAGTTGCTCAGTGGAGTACCAGGCTGCTTGGCCCAAACCATGCCAGATGTTAGTCTGACAATTTAAGAACACAGACAAATCTGTCCCAGTGTTCAAGAACATTCCCTGATACTGTGGAACTTTGAAATAGAGCCTGAAATGTCCAGGAGGGCCTTGCTGTTTCAAAACCTCTTATCTTTATTCCCCCTTTAAGTGTTTATGGAGTTTTTAAAGGATTTCTCATGTTTCCTAGACTTTGCTTCCCTCAGCAATACTAAGGTCATCAGCTGTAATCTCTGTGTGCTTGGGAGACCCAGGAGACACAACAGTCTGATCACACAGCAATACAGGGCCTCACCCTCCTTGTCATACACAGACAGGAGTGCCTGTCCCTTTGGGCATAGCCAGTGAAACAAGGACACCCAACAGAGCATGCTGAGGACACTGGGTGTGTTCTTAGAGCCTGGTGAAGTTTACTGGGTGTATTGACAATTCTGCATATAGCACCTTCCAGCCAATTCAGATTTGGTTACCTGCTGCTTTCTCATACTGCAGTGCTACCTTGCCTTTGTCATCCTGACTGCTGCTCTTCTATTGAGACCAGAAAATCAAATGGATCCAGCCAATTTGCCTGGGTCAGACTGCACTATTTCTAACTCATATTTGTCCTGTAGATGCTCATTGCTTTGAAAAATGTGTTTCTAGACAGAGGTCATCTTAGCACAAAGAATATTTCTGGTTATGCTCCTTGGTGTCCTACAGCTTGACATGACAACTAGGATGAATGACAAGCTACAACATGTCTTGTTTCCCGGGGGATTTTAATTTTTTTTTACAGTCCACATTTTTATTTTGGCTATTTGCTGTGATCCTCAGTCTTGTCTGTGTGTCTCCAGCACAATTTTGCTCCTCAGTATGACTGATTCATAGGCAACACTGGGATGAGGTTTGTTTGGATGCTTGTGTACCAAGACAGGGGCTGGCATCCTTCAGCAGTGTCTGTGCACTCAGACCATTAGAAAGTCCCTTAACCACATCATTGATCTCTTCCTATTCTTTGGAATAACCTCCCTGTCTTCTCAACCAGTCTCTAGAATCCTCTGGTTTTCCTGCCCACAGTACTTGGGTGATGGGATATGAGATGTCATGAGGCTTCATTCATCTCTGAACAGATCAGACTGGGTGTCAAAAATGTCCAAACTATGTTAGTGCAATACTCTATGAGCACAGTTAGCCCTGCTGCTGCACCCAATGTTTCCACAGCCTCCATGGACCTCAGCTCCCTGGGATCTCTTTCTGCCTTTCATGGTGCCATTGTCAATGTATTCACTGGATCATCCTCAGTCTCATTGCTTTAATTCTTAGTCTGCACAGTGTCTCTGATTGTATTGATGTCTTCCATGCAGTTGCCTACTGTACTTGATATTTTCTGGGTTTTTTCTAGGATTTAGTGGTGTTCAGACACCTATCAACTTCATTATTTTTGGTCTTTAGCACAAACATCTATTCTTTTTGCTAATTGGTTTTGGTTTGGGTATTTTTCCAAATGAAGTAGTATCTCCCAATAGCATTGCTTCTTCTGCATATACAGTATTTATCATGATGGTAGCTTGGACAATATTTTCACCTGACTTATTTCTTGACACTTATGTTTCTTTGGAAGATATAATTAAGTTTAGGTCCATTTTCTTTCCTTTATTCTCCATGATCATTCTGTAGTTTCCATCCTTATTACCACACTTGTCAGTTTTTCTCTGGAAACTGATGGATGCTGGTGATCAAGATACTTTTACAATATCTCTTTGTTGTACTTTTAAGTGATGCTTGGCTACCATGGTGAGTGTAGCTGCTTTATGATAGGCAACAACTTTTCACATCACAGATCTTGTAGTAACAGAAAGTTTCTCCCTTCATCTGCCACTGACTGTGGTGTCAGGAATTCCTGGTATCTGGCATCTTATTGCTTAAGGAAAGGATGAGGAACTCAATACCTGGCTGCTTCAGTCACTGCATAAAGGAATTAATAAGAGAAAGGTGTAAATCCCTCACATATGGTAGAAGGTGTGTGTTGTTGTTTGGTAGAGTCCCATTCTCTACAGCAGGAACTTCCAACACACACACATTTACCTCTAAGTGCATCAACCTCTGGATGGTTGCAAATGGTTGGAAATGTTGATTCCACCAACACCAATTCTTCTATCTAGTGCCCTGCATATCCAGTGCTTCCCCTTGCCCCCTTGAAAGTTACTTGGGAACCAACAGTTTTTGAAAATCAGAGTAGGCTTTGGTAGCTGTCAGTGAATTTTATGAGCTTGGTCCTTAGAACCATTTCTTCTGCTCAGTGATGTATGCAGGACTCCTGTGGGGCAGCTGGACTGTCAGGTTCCATTTCTGCTGTGGCAGTTTATAATTGAGTGCATTTTCATGCAGATCATTTTTCTTTGGGCACAATTTCTTTTGGGCATAATCACTCCTCAGAAGGTAAATGCTCCCAAACCCATGTAATGATTAGAGTGACTGGTCATCTAGCACTTCATGGAGTTCATAAAGACACAGGACAACTGCATCTGAATCCTCTGCTTATTCAAATTGGACATGAAGGGTTTTTTTCCATGAAATTTGTTAAACTCTGAATTGCTAAATGCTGTAAATGCAGTCACTGGTTGTCAGCAGTTTGAAAAACACATTGTGTGGTTCAATGTGCAAAACACAAATGGACAGAGAAAGAGGGCACCTTTAACTTGGGCTTTGTGGTTCCTTGTTCAGGCTGTGGCCCTGTCAGAAGCAGTTAGTGGGTAGAAGTGTGTGAATAAGGATTATGAAGGATTAACAACAAGACAAGAAAGCAACAAGTGCACATGGAATTGGAGCATGAGGGAAGATTCTGGAGTGGGAACACAAAAAACAAGTAAAAGTGGTAATAAACCACCATTTTGTCCTGAGTAGAGTGAGGATTGGATGCAGGATGGACATTGAATCTAGCTGTGTCAGAGACTAAATTTGGCAACGTATAAAGGCAAGAGTGCTGAATTCAAACTTGTCTGGCAAATAAGGGAGCAGCAGTAAGGCCTTCTGAATAGAAGTGTTCAATATTTCTGCCCTCTTCACCCCTCCTCACTCCTTTCTCCCATGTGAACAGAACAAAATCAGGAACCTACCTGTCCTGTATTCCCTAAGTGAGATTCTAGAGAACTTGAAAAAGTTTCATTATAGCATCTTCTCCCTGTGAGTTCTGGTAGAAGGAATATCTTGAGAGGTCCAAGAGGCAGAATATAATTATTAAATACTTGAATGATACTGTGTATATGATGGCAATTGCCCAGACTCAAAACAGGCTCAAGTTGCCAGAAGTTGCTTTAAGTGCTTCTGTCCCATAAACATCCCAGAACTTCGTAGGAGCATAAAGAGAGGGAGATATCTTGCAGAACCAAAGGGAGTGAGTGGTACCTGTGACATCATGTTTTCCAGAAAGGATTCTCAGTGACACCTTGACTTGCCATCTCACTGTGACACGGAGGAAGCTCCCTCTGCAAGCTGCTAAATTTTCAGAGAAAACGGATATAGGGAAAATCCAGGGTCTGTGATGAGAGTTAAGTAGGACACAAGTGTGCTGAGACACTTCATCCTCTGCCTGCTTCCTGCACGCTCAGCCAGAGTGACAGTGCCCTAATTACAGCCCCTTTCCAGCTGCTACAGCTGCAGGGAGGCAGATGCTGGTTATGCAAAGGCTCCCCAGGGGTCACAAAAGTAGGTTTGGGGTAGCTGAAACCCAACAAAGCAGGTACTGGACAGCACTGAACATCTAAGGGTTAGGCAGGTTGTCTATATTTGTAGTATGTGTTCCCTCCATCACCAGCAGAGAAAAGGAACCAGAGCTGTCAGCTTTGCTGAACTGCTCCTCTTGCTAATTACAGAGGAAAACGAAGTGATTGGCTTACAGAAGGTGCCTGCTTTACAGGTGGCTAAAAAGAGGTGAAATAAAGCCCCAGGTCTTGTCAAGATCCTGAATATTTTCCTTCAGAGAGCAAAATTGCTTCAGAGTATTTAGACAAGAATCAGGCATTGACCTTTAAAGATAGAAATAAAATGAGTTTGACTCTTTTGGTACTTTGTGCTCATCAGAATAAAAATTCCCAATACTTCACCTGCCTTTCTGCATAAACAACAGTCCCAGTAGTGCCTGGTCATCTCTTTATTTACATCTGTGGAATGGATGCCTTTGCTTTAAGATTGTGTGATTGATGAGGCACACATGAACAACACTCTGCTAATGTTTAACACAGGGCAGAGTTTGCTCCTGGGCTTTCTGCAAATTCATCTGGCTAGAGTGAGTTACAGAACTGGACAGATTTACAGCCACCAGCTGACCACTGGCCTCTCCCTTCTGTCTGGTGATGGATGGCTTGTACAAATGCATTGAGAGGCTCATAAGATATATCATGCTCACATATATTCTGTCCTGATTATACTTTGGGCTCATCAAGCACTCTCTTCTTTCTTCTGGAAATAACTGTACAAATAGTTTGAAGAAAAAACAACTCATCCCCCTAAACAAACTACCATAAATTCTCCAGTAACCTTTCAGTTCTCTACAAAAATAATAATAAAAAAGGAATTCCTTCCTGTTTATGTGGTGAGTAGATGTTTGGAAAAAGTACCTCATATATCAAACCATTAATATTATTCCAGTTTGTTGAGGAGGATTGTGCATCTATCACCCAGTCACCCCCTAGATTACTAAGTAGATTTGTCCTTGGAGTCATCATTTATTTAGTGAAATTCAGAGTAGACCTGTTGGGATTTCTTTTTTGGTGTAAGCCTGGTCCTTATCCTCATTTGTACTACAAACATTTCTTTCAAAACTGCTGCAATTAAAGTGGATTTATCCAGGTGCTGCCCATGTAAAATCAGTAAAATAATGTCCCTTGTCCAATGCAAAGATCATCTGTACCCAGCAGGAGATGTGACCACCAGGGGATGCACAGTCACACCAGGACACCTCTGGCCAGGCCTGGCTGCAGGAGTCACCCTGACATTCCAGGTGCCTCCGGGTGCCCACCCACACCAAGACTTGTCACATTTGTCACACTCCACATTGTTTGGGTGCGGGTTTGGTGGAGGATGGGAATGTCAACAGCTGGTCTGGCAGGAACTTCTGCAAAGTTATAGTTACACTGACCTCGTTTTAGTCCACAGAGGTATCTGCTGCTGTCTGCTGTGCTCACATCACTGCAGACACATCTTCTATTTTAATGTGGAAGAAGCCCTGTGTGGTACTCAGATACACAGGGGCAGCAGTTCAACCCAAGAAAACTGCCATGGGGATGCTGTTCTTTCCTTTTAAGCTAGATTGAAATAAGTTAATAGTTAATCTAAAGCTACAATACCAGAATTGGCCCAAGATAGAGGACAAAACTCTTAAAAGAAATTATTCATAGGCAACTCCCTCAGCTGCAACTCTCTTGGACTGAACAAGGAAAATTTTCATGCAGTTTAATATTTTCTAGATTATGAAAAATTTAGTTGAGTTTCAGAGTCATGTTATATGTGCAAGAAGCAGGGTTTTTCCAGTGAAATGTCCTCCATCAGTCAGTGTTCTAGGTGGCTAATAATGTTTACAAGAGGGTTTCTATTGGTTTAAATTCACAATTCCAGCTAAGCTATTACCGCTTCAGAGTGTCTGAGCCCTCATTTTATTTTTCAGAGCATTAGGGATTTATTTCACTTTTTTTCAGTGCAGTGAAGCTAAATTCATAAAAAAGTGCTACAGTAATTTAAGGGTTTCTACACGGGGATTTTTGCTCTACCTGAAAAACCCTGAAATTCTCCAGCTGATGTTGATTAAATGGATTCAAGGCACTGCTATGAATTCTACAACAGAGGTGACAATACAGGGATTTTGAGAAAGTGTAACTGTGACTATTTGAATTCAAGATTTTTATTATTTCTGATGCATTTCAGTACAGGAAAGAGCAAGGCAGATGAGAGACTGGGGAAATGGTGTGGGAAGAAGGTTCCTGAGTTTTGCCAAGACCCTTCACTAACTACTTCTCTTCCTCCCTTCCTTGCTCCCTCCCCATCATCTAAACCCCTTGGAATTTAGCAGTTCTCACACAGCTCCTACCTGGTGAATTGATGGGATTTTCAGAGAGGAGAAAAAAAAAGGGGGAGGAGAAGGGAAACTCTTCTGATCCAGTACAAGAAGAGAAATTCCACTTTCTATATCTTGAGCATATCTACTTAGGGGTGAGTCTGGTTATGATGTAGCAGCTTTCCTCCTTTAAATATTTATTTCTGCCAGAATAAATATATCTGTGTATAGGTACAGCTTTTCTGGAATGAGAGCTTTGATCTTGTTCAGCCTAAGCCTCTCTGGTATTGACAAATTAACTCATAACTGGTATAAACTTTATCTCCATATGCTTCACTGCCCAGAACAAAAAAATATCACCCGTAGTGGTTTTCTGGTGTAGGCAGATACTTTTAGATTTTTTTTTCTGCCACAGCAAAGAATTTCAGGTTTTTCCCAGAATGCATTTTATCTTACTATTTTAATTTTTTCAGCCAAATCTTGATCTGATTTTTAGATAGGCCTTGTTAACTGTTCAAAACCAGGCAGCTGCCTTTCCCAATAGCTACCTGAGCAATCATTTACTCTGCTGTACTTCTGCCACAGAATATCCCTGATACTTTTGTTATTCTGCATTTCTTCCACCATTGCCAAGAGGGCTTTGAATTCAGATGTTGCCCTCCAGCATGTGCTCCCAAATCTCATTTCCAAGAGAAAATCTGCTACCCAAGTGCAGGCAAAGCCCTGGAGATCTGTCCCTTAGCCCTAGAGTGAAGCTCTCAGCCTCTTTAGAAGCAGCATGAGGTTTTCTTAGCCCACACTCTGGATGCTTGCCTGACATTCCCTACATCCTAATATGGTGCTGATAGCTGGGTATGTGGGGCAAGAGGGGAAACTCAAATGAAAAGGCTTTTTCTACCTCAAAAGCAAGGGAGACTGAGGAAGGGCCCTTGAGAGTGCTTCATTGAATGAGCTGACCTGCCAGAAAGAGAGAAAACGGGAACAGAGTCAAGCAAACAATCCCAGTGCCTGCACACAGCCTTGTGGCTCTGGCTCTCCCTCTGACAGGGACCTGCAGCCTCTTTGCTGTGCTGACAAGGGTTTTGCAGTTTGTCATGACAGTGGAGTGTTCTCCAACAGAGAGCACAAATTACACACACACACACAAAGCTGCAGCCCCGGTGATCTCCTGCAACAGCAGCCCTGAGAAAAGCAGACAGGAGGCTCCATTTAATTGCCACAGGACATGAATAAATGTCATTGGTTTCAGGAGGAGTTATTTGTACCCTGCAGTGGGAGAGCAGCACCCTGGTATCTCTGCTGCTCTCTGGCTCTTGGTAGCTGGGACTCTGCAGTCATAGCAGGGCTGATCCTGCTGCCAGTTTTCTCTCTGCTTTCATTGTTCTGTGCTCTGCCTTTATTGAACCTATCACGGGCTATTAGAGACTTTCCCTCTGGCCTGTTATTCCATTATTGTTCATTATGAGGGTTTTTTTTCACTTCATCTGACATATTTGATGCCAGTCTCTGTCAAAAATGAGTCTCTGGACCGGAGGGACTCCAGGGGCTCAGGATGCACTGAGAGCTCAGAGCTGCAGATGCAAATGAGATATGCACATTCAGCAGCATGGAATACTATTCCTGCATTTTGCTCACTCTCATTGCTGCAGCTGACAGAGAGGATCTACATGTCCCTCCGTGATCCCACAGCCTCAGAGGTTTCTAGCTTCAGAGGGCTGTGTTCCCAGCTCTCTTTTCATCGATGTCCCAGCATGCAGGAATGTGCTAATCAGTTTTAGCAGGCCCATCATTTGATAGACTTCAAAGCTGGGAACTCAGTTGCTGCCTCTCTTAAAAGATAAGAAAGGCCAGCAGGACAAGGGTTGTTTTTTCCTGCCTTTAGTTTATACTTGTCCTTTTTGGGTAGGTCATAGATAAAAGGTGATCTGTTTCGTGCAACATTTGTTTGATTTCTTTCAGCCACTGTTGGATTAGCTTCTCACATCTTTGTCCAGAAAATGCATTTTCATCACCCTGTAACAAAACCTCTTTCTCTGGTATCATACATTTGGACTGAAGAAGTGTTTCCTTTGCTTTTTTGAGTGCCTAAGGTTAAACAACTGCAGTGATCAACCATGGAATTCACTCTCTGCAAAGAGCACCAAAACCACAAGGTCCTGTACAGAAAGGACAATCCCCAGAACAATATCCACAGCCAAAAACTCCTGTGCAGAAGGCTCTTCCCATGGCAACATCTTGCAGACGGCTGAATTTCAGCAGTTATCTGGGCTGACACATTCATTATTCTGCACTGGAAGAACAGGCTTCTTATGCATGAAATGGTCATAATGATGAACATAAGTAATGTTCTGAACTCAGAAATGGGAAATTTAAACAACTGTCTTTTTACCCATCATGAACTCAAAGGTGTGGGTTTTCCAAGGAGCAGTGATTTCTTTTTATGGCAAATAATTTATTCCAGGACTGTTTTTTACCCTTCCTCTTTGTGACCTGATTACAAATATCTCTTATTTATTCATTATTCATTATGCATGCATTAAATACAGTAAATACCTTTATGCATTTTGGTGTGGAAACCATTTTGCACAAACCTTTTTGCAAGAGTTTTGCAGAAATCTGAGATTTCTGATCAGTGTTGCAGGGCTTACTTTGAAGGGGGTGATGCTTTTTTATGCCTCCTGACTAAATGACTGCTGTTACCAACTCAGCCAGCTGGAACTATGGTCAGGAAAGTGGTGCCTATCCTTTTTTAACCAGTGCACTCCATCCACAGAGCATGCCTTCCAACTACTGAGCTTCAGCTACTCTCAGAATGGGTTCAAGAACCATAGATTTGGCTCAGAGCTTTGTTTATTATGCATTGAAGGCCTCTAAGTGGTGGATATTGTCCCTGTTCTTGTATCTCTTTTGCTTTTGGGATTTTCAAAGGAAAGACACCAACTTAAAGGGTCTTTTTCCAAGTAGGATGCAGAATGTTCTTTTCAAGACATAAGATTTGCTTAGCATGGAGTAATGCTCTCTACACACACTGCCCATGCCTGTGCTGGAAAGGGAAAGGTGAGACCAGTAGGTGACTGAAGGTGAAGCACCAGAGTGGAAAACAAATTCGAATGCGGCTCAGAGCTGCAGAGGTATGAAGAAATATGCAGGAATTTTTAGTGCTAGTGGCTCACATGTGTGGAGCTCAGTTTTCTGGGGGGGGTGGGGTTCAAAGGAATTACACCACTTTTTTCCTCCTAAAATGGTGCTAGTGTTTCTAAATCTGAAAAAGAAAGAGCTGTGAAAGAAAGATACCCCAAAATGTTCCCAAGAATGTAAAAAGAAAAATTAAAAATTCTTTTATACATTTTCTTCTCTTCCCACCTGCACTCCCTTCATGCTCTCAGCATTCACACCTGTATCCCCACTTTTTGGGAATTTGCTTTCTTCCAGGCTGCTCTGTTCAAACGTTTCTGTAGCTCAAGAATTTTTAAGATTTGAGTCATATGCCTTGCTCAGTGTCATCTTCCCTTCCCCCGTGCCTGATCTAAAGAGTTTTGGATGTCAATCCACCGGATGTTTCCAATCTAGAGCACAGCACAGGCATTGTATGAATTACAAACGTCAAACACTGAAGTTCATGAGAGCCACGGTGTTTGCTGAATGGTTGGAGTTCAGGGGTTATTTGACAAGAAACATCTTGATGAAGGACCTCTCCTTTCTGCAGGCTGCTGTTTTGTGTCTGCTCTTGGAGATGAACAGCAATCCCAGCCCAGACAGGGCCCCTCTGTCCGACCGCTGAACCAAGATACGTGCTTGTTTCCAGTTGCTTTGGCTAGACAAGAAACAGCAGAGTTAATGGGCAGAAGGGGATATTAATTTGCATTTGAATGCAGCCCAACACAGTTACTCAATGTTACTGCTGGGTAATGGGAAAATAAGGCTGAAAGGGAGTTAGCATATGGAAAAGAAATGTAGCTGATGCTGAGAAGACAGACTGCAGTTGCAGTGAATTAGTGGCCACAGCTGTTAAGCAGGATGCCATGCTGCTCTCAGGGCAGTAGCAAAAGTAGATATTCCATTTTATACAAAGTGTGACACAGTGTGGAGTAGCTGGAGAAATAAAATCAACCAACAGGAAAAAAAAGCATGTATCTGTGTGGGAAGTGATGTAATTGCAATATTAAAAGTCCAGTGATGAAAAACCACAGAAGCAAAAGAATGCAAGGGGAGGTATCCTGCCCTCTTAAAAGAAGCAATAAAACCCATAAAAAAGTTTCCTTCCATTTGCAGTGGGCCATTATTATTTTCCAGGAGTCTTGCTAATCACAGCAATTCTCCCTGAGTCAGACAGAGCCCAGAGCCAGATCTTTATACACATTTCTATGTGTTATTATAGTTGAGAGCAATATGTGGTTACTGTCTCAGAGCTATTGCTTTTTTTATTCCTTCTTTTCTCAGGATCTGGGTTTCCTTTCCTGGCTGAGGTCCTGACTGAAGTGACCTTGTGAGCTACCTGTTGTCCCAGGGAAATTAGGGGATGGATTGGAACTGGAAAGGTTCATACAAGCAGCTCCCTTTCAGCTCTGGGTCTTTCATTTCATTAAGCCCTGGTTTGGTCTGCAGCATTCATTGCTGTGATCCCATGGACACACAGCAGAGTAATGTGGAAAGCCACAATGTCCCTGCTCTATTTTCTTTGCTTTTTTAATAAGTAAAGACTCTTGAGTAAGCTTTAAACACATATAAAGCTATGGCCAGACATCCTCTCCCCTTTTATTACAAGATGAACCCCAGTCAGAGCATTGCTTTTCCAAACTGGCTAAAATTGATATCATCAATAAGCCAAACCTTTTTAATGGCACTGTGACCCTACAGTGTTCAATACAGTACTCACCTAAAACTTGCAGTACCCTTTCAATTTTGACATGTGTTCCAGAAAAATATACATACAGGGAGACATTTGAATTTTTTTTTCCCCAAAGAAATCCCTAGGATTTAGTTCCACATCTGCCAGCAGTGTGTGGCTAAACACATTGCATGGCTTAGAGCTTCTCAAGTGTGACTGTGAAAGGATATTGCCTGTGCTTCTTATTGCTTCTATCAGATGAGTCCCATTCCAGTCCTTTGCTTGCTTTGCTGATCTCATTATAAATAATTTAAGTTTTTATCAGGTTCACATCTAGTTGCTTTGTTTAGTTGGGGTGGGGTTTTTTGTTTGGTTTGGTTTGGTTTGGTTTTGGGGAGGGTTTTTTTTTTAGTTTGGGTGTTTTTTGGGGGGCTTTTTTTGCATTTTATTTTTTTAACAGATCATTTACTTCTGAAGCCTTGCCACACTGCCATTCACCCAGTGTTATTATTACTGAATTCTTTCTGAGGGTTCACTACCTCCCTCATAAAACATTACATTTCCATTTAACAAATTTAATAGCAGGATCTGGTTTCAATCCTCCCTGCACAGAAAAGCCACTTCAGCTTTTCATTCAGATGAGGAACTTGATGGAATGTGCCTGGTGCTCTGAGCAGCTCCCAGCCCTCAAAGCATCTCCTTGCTGGGGCCAGCCGGGATGCCTGGGGTTGCACATTGCAGGGATCTGGGCCTTCCTCACCTCTGCTGCTGAAGAGATAAATGGAAGGAAGAAAGAAGAAGGGAAAAAAAAAAGCAAAGCTGTGTGGGGTTTTTTTGTTGGCTTTTTGAGTTTTTTGTTTGTTTGTTTTGTTTTGTTTTTGTTTTTTATTTCAATCAGCTTAAGTAAAAAGAGAAAAAAATCAGGTTCCAAGCTGAAAAATCATGAAAATTCTGAAAACATTAAAAATTTCAAAGGGGGTGGATTTTGAATTATTGCAGTGCATGAATTAAGACATTTCTATATACAAAGCCAGCAGTGTCCTAGTACATTGGACATTTCACCCTGCCCATATACCCTCAGAGACAAAGATATACTGACCATCACCATATAGACACAGAGCAGTAACAATTCTCAGGAGCATTTCACATCTTGTTCATGGACTCTAGGTATAAAAACATGCTACCTGGAGGTGAGGAGGAAGAATTCAACATTGAAGCTTGTCCTTAGTGAATATCTCCCATGTCAGACACCCAGCCATCATTCATTCAGGGGATCACAAATCATGCCTCAGCAAAGACTGAAAGTGCAGACTTACAGGAATTTGCTGAGGACTGGCTGACATATATTGAATAATTTGCTCACCCTACAATCATATTTTCAGGTGGATGTTCCTTCAAAGGCAGCTGATACCTGCATGTAGGCATGCACATAGGTTTTGAGGTTGTTCTTGATTTGACCCAGTCAGGGCTTGGCCTTGACTTTAGCTGATCCCAGCACAGAAGCCCCTCGGGAACTCCTGAGGTTCCCAGCTGAGCACCTCACCTGCTTTTCCTCCTGGGAGTTAGGGCAGTGCACTCTCCCTGTTTGTCCCTCTTTCTCACAGGATCTCACTGTTCTCCTCTCATATCCTGTCTTCTGCAGCCCAGGTGAGGCTTGGTGAGGGTATCCCAGGCCCCCTCCAAGGGTTTGTGCCCACCTTCCCACCTTCACACCACTCTGCAGCACGGCTCTGCAGTGGTGACCATCTCCCTCTGGCAGTCTCAGCTTGGGCAGAGGCCTGGTTCTAATCCCTTAAAGCCACCCTAAGATCCTCTTTGATTTCAAAGCACTTTGGATTTAGGCTTCTTTCCCATCCAACAGGAGTCCCTTCCAAATCAGCTCCAAGGCACATCAGCTGGCTGCTGTGCAAAGGGTTTTCTAGTGTCAGTTTGAGCTCTGTGGGTATTAAAGAGCACAACATCCTACTCAATTTTCAATCAGTCACATTCTGCCAGCAGTTGTATGTTGAAAGAGGAGTAGGGAAAGGGGAGGTAATCCCTCACACAAGTGTGCACCAGGAGAACATAAGGACACCATAATGACACCTTATTAAAACAATCACTGTAATAAAAATTGATTATTTACTTTGTAACCCATTACGCTTTCCCAAAAAGTAGTTTTGGGATATGATTTTCAATTTTCCTTGAACCAGATGTATCCCTAATCACAATCATATTTATAGCTCACAGATGTTGCCACTTTCAAGCCACCAGAGCAGAAGAGAGCGCAAAGAATACGAGAGGGAATGAAAACTAGTCAATATTATAGGTCTGGTGTCCATGGGCAGGACCAGAGTTCACTTGCATGTGCAAATGTTTGTCTCCCTAAAGACATACTGATATCTCCACCCTGTGCCACTGCAGGTGACATGGAGGAGCAGAAAGAGGGAAGCCCCTGACCTGGTAAGTTTTCTCATTGTACATCAGCATCACACATCAGCTGTCCTTGAAGCTCCAGTCTTATGCAGGATTTAGGAGAATTGTTGGAGTTAGCAAAGAGGCATAACTTCATATACCACACTTAAACTATTGCTCACATCTTTGGTCTTTACCTCAGAGTCTGGATACAAAAAAACTGGGAAGCTCACCTGGCTTGGTTGCAGTAGAAATAGATTAGTAACTTTCTGAAAGCTCAGCTCTTCTGTTAACAACACAAAGACTTGATCCCAAGCAAAGCTGTCCCATCCTCTAACATGTCGGCAGCTCTGTAATCACAGCCCGGCTGACACCACTGTGCCAGGCAAATCAGATCTTCACATACCCTTTCCTAAATGCCTTAGAGAAGAACAATATGATAGAGGATTTGAGGAAGAAAATGCACCTTTCGAGATCATCCTAAGTCCAGAGAATCTGCACCTGTGTCTTTCCATGACTGCAGGCTGAAGCAATATGAAGCAAGAGAACTGTTAAATTTACACATTCTGCCTCAAAGCACATATGCAAATATCTCACATGTAGCCCCCAGGGTGGCTGGCATTGTGACATGGAAACAGATAACCAGAGGAGCTGTCCCTCATCAGCATCAGCCTCCTGCCAGCAGGTAACAGATGTCTTTTGCCACCAGGAAGGGCAGGGTGAGCAGTGCCATTATCCCCAGCTCTGGACCAAGTATCAGCTGCCTGTCCCCTTCTCCCCAGGGCAGCTTACACAGGCACTGTCAAAAGGTGTGATTCAAGCCTACACGGATCCCCACAGCCAGATGAGGCCCTGCATGAACCCATCAGATGGCAGAGCTCAGAGCTGCTCCCTCCTGCTGCCTCAAAGCCTGGCTCACTCTGGAAGCGAGCTCCCGCTGTCAGGCTTTGTGTGCAAAGGCTGGTTCACCCGCTCGCTCTGTCAGCGATGGGAACAGCTGTGTTCAATCAGCTCTGACTGCGAGGTGAACTCCTGAGTACACAAATGATAGCCATGATCTGTGCAATTTCATCATCCAGTAATTGGCAGCCATTCTGCCTAAGGGGCTCTGAGCTCCTGACCAGCACTGGCACTTTCCTGAGCCTCACTCCCCGAAGTGACGCATGCATGTACAAGAGCTGAGCAACAAAAAGCTCCCCAAAGTGTCGTGGGTTAAGCTCAGCCAGCAGCTCACTGCTTCCCTCCAGGTGGGATGTCAGAGAGGATCGGAAGAGTGAGAAAGCTTGTGGGCTAAGATAAAGACAGTTTAATAGGTGAAGCATGAGCTGCACGTGCAGGCAGAGCAAAACAAGGAATTTATTCACCCTTCCCTTGGGCAGGCAGGTGTTCAGCCATCCCAGGATTGCAGGGCTCCATCACACTTTGCTGGAGAAGACAAACACCATCACTTTGAACGTGCCCCCCTTTCTGCTTGTTCCCCAGTGCTCTGTGCTGGGAGTGATGCCATATGATGTGGCATATCCCCTGGGTCAGTCAGGGTCGGCTGTCCCTGCTGTGCCCCCTCTCAACTCCTTTTGCATCCCCAGTCTCCTCACTGGTAGGGTGGGGTGAGGAACAGAAAAGGCCTTGGTTCTGTCTAAGCTCTGCTCTACAGTCAAAAAGTCATCACTCTATTTTGGTCATGCATCTAAAGCACAGCTCTACACTAGCACCTAGGAAGAAAATCAGCTTTATCCCAATCAAATCCTGTGTGCTCAAGTATGAGAACTGGGCATCAAAAAACTGGTCAAGGCTGGCACAAATGAGAGAGATTCTGTTTCCTCATGTCATTCCAATTCCAAAAGGCTTTTTAGAGATGAAAATATGTCTTGCCCAAGGCAAAGTCAACCCTCCACTGACCATTTTTCACCAGCCATGCTGGGCATCTAAGTCCCCACTGTCCTGGTTAGTGAAGCCTCGACCATTCTGAGAGCATGGCAATGAAAGAGGAAGCCAACTGAGAGCCAGATTCTCAATTTTCATGTAAATTCAGGTTAAATCCTAAGTCACAAAAAAAGCTTTCAGATTATGCTGACAATATACTAATAATTTTAATGGAATTACTTAAAGTTGTGGGCAATTTATGAGATAAAACAAGAACTAGAGATTTTTTTTTTCCATGAAGGTTGCCCCAGCTGCTGTCTCTTCATGGCCACATCACAGGTTTTTTCCCTTACACCTTCTCTTCTCACTGCAGCTTCATCCAGGTTTGCACAAGCTCAGCAAAGCCTTTGGCACAGCTGCTGCCCTTGCTGCTCTGACAGGTGACCCAGCATTTATTTTTTCTATAATCAAGATGACCCTGAAAGTGGCCCATGGTTGATTCATAGCCTTGTGAAGCCTTTCCAAGATGTTGCAGCCACATGAATCTCAACTCCCTGGCATGCCTACAGCCTTGATTGAGATTGCAAGCTCACCTTACTTCTGACTGCACAGGACTGTGTACCTGAGCCCTGGCAGGACCTGGAGACAGGGCAGTGATAAAATGTGCTGCTATACCGACATAGTTTTTCTCTTCTTCCTGTGGTAAGAGTAATTGCATTTGGACCTCTCCTCTCTACATCTCCATGCAATATGTTTCTGAGAGACAGGATGGGTGGGGAGATTTCAAAGGGCTGCTTTCCTTCTCTTACTTTCACTTGCAGTGTGAAAAGTTCTGCAAATCCTGCCACAAGCACTGCTCTTGCACCTCAGCTCTCCTCGTGCTTCCTACTGGAAGGCAGAAGAAGCAAGTGTTTAAATCAGGTGCACTCTCCTACCAGGGTTTGAGCCAGCCTTGGCTCAAGATCTATTAGTCCTGTTACTGCGGGGCTCATTTCCCTTAAGAATTCAAGCCCATGTTAAAAATAGAGGTCCTTTATACCCTGTGGTGCCCATGCATTTGATGTGTGGAACATGTCCTCATGTGAACCCAGTGGCTATTCAAACCTGCAAAGTTTTCTTCATTGTATTCATCTGAGAGAGCTACAAGAGCCTGTCCCTGGGTCCTGCCTGCACGGCTTGCTGCCCTTCCCAAGAGCTCATTAGGCAGGGGAATTGTACACAGGACCTGAGCAAAAGCCCAGTGGAGCCAGGGAATGATTTCCTATTGATCCAAGCCCTTGAACTGAAGCAGCACAGGAGAAGCAAACTGGGCAAAGTTTCTGCTTTCAACCCATCAGAACAATATTTGAATTTCCCTATGTCGCCTCTTTTATTTTCTTTTGTGGTTTATTTGCACTCTGAGCTATTTGGTTCAGATAGATTTCCCCTCTATATATCCCCTTGTACTTCTAAATACAGTTACTGGAGGTGGGGACATGAGCAAGAGGCAGAAATCAAGACAAAACTATGGTAAATGGAGCTTTGCTTAACACACCAACAGGTGAAAGGAGTGAACCACAAATTATTGTAAGAATAATTACAATATTAAAACAGTAGCAACAAGAAATCATAATATATCATGGTTTTGCTTTTAAAAAGCATTCTTTATCTGATGAGTTTCTTGTGCTTTGAGTTAATTAAATCTTCCTCACTCACATGGTATGCAGAAGGCAGAAATCTGCAGCAGGGCTGTCAAATGCCTGCATTAGCTGGGAGTGCAAAACACACTTCCTCAGGAAATGAGCACTTTTCTTTTGAAAAATCGTGTTTGCTACATCTACTCTGGCAAAGCGTATCCCCATTGAAACAGAAGAACAGCTGAGGAAATGAAAGCTTAATTTACCTGAGTGAAGACAGGGAAATTTAGAGCAAAAGAAGCTGAATTTCCAAAAAAGCGGATGTTAAAATCTGGGGTGGAAAAATCACAGCTGGAAAAGAAGTAAAAGCAAAGGTTACATGGATGCTGCATCAATGTCAGAACCCAGGGCATCTCTTTGGCTGCCTTGGGAGCTCAGGACACCCTGGCCAAACAGTCTGGGAACTGAGCAAAGGAAGTCTGAGTTTTTTCCAAGGGCATTGTAATACCCTGAGATCTGTCCAGGGGGGTGAACAGGGGGGTTTTACCTCTGTCCATGGAGGTCACAGACTCTGGTACAAAGCAGAGATGAATTACAAATCTCAAGAGTGGGAAACACAGTAGTTTAGCTTATCACAGGGCGAGAAATTTGTAGTTTTATGTTTTTATAATGGAAGAAGATGGAGGCAAGATGGAGATTTTGGGGTGGTCTCTGAGGCTCTTCTTCTTCCTCTTCACCTCCATCTTCTGCTGTGATGTTAGCACAATATAGTTTGGGGAGATTGGGTCAGAGTAGAAATGACCTGTTAGTATAGATAGCAAGTATTGGCATATAAATATAAACTAAGATATGTAAGAAGGGATACAAAGCAGCTCAGACTGCCTGGGGCGGGCAGTCGTGCCATGACCAGTGTTAAAGACAGATCTCGCTGGGCACAGAGAGAACTGTGAGATAAGAAATAATAAACAACATGATAGACCTTGAAAAAACAGAAGCTTGAAGCCTCCGTCTATTTCTTCCATCTGGCCCAAAGACAACAGGGGGGCAAAAAAGGACTCTGACCACCTGAATCTTGGAAATCTTAATCTGAGACATCAACTGCAACATCATCTTGCTTTTTTGCCCTGTTTGCCTTCTGTTCCCCTTGCTTGATTTGTTGAACCAGTGACAAGAGACTCTCCATCCCGGAAACAAACTTCTTTTAAAAGAGAAATAAAAAATGTGTGTGTCTCCTATGGACAACTTACACTGGGAACACCAGCAACAGACTGGGAAATGAATGCTTCTCTAGGTGTATGCCAGCTGTCGAGCTTACACTAAATGATGCACTTAATTAGTGATAATGGGTTGGCAAACTCCTGGAAGTGCATAACCAATTTTTTTTACATAATTATGATCACTTAAAGACAATAGCATAATGCAAATGATGACTAACAAGGACAAAGAAAATGTCAATTAGAAAATACGGCTCTAATCAACTCAACTTGCCTTAAAGCACAAATCACTGTAAATGCATTTTTTGTTCAAATGGTAAAAATAGAGCTAGGGAAAGGCAGACAACTGATCTGTGAAATGAAAAAGCAGAGCTATTCTGCTTCACATGCTGAAAGGACAATACAGAAATAAGTGAGGAATTGCTGTGACACATCACACAAAGGCACTATCCTCACGGTGCTGCCCTTGGTGAGCAGAACCCACCAGCACTGTCAGAGCAGCCCTGTTTTGGGGAAGGGGATGTGGTCTCTGCATCTCTGTCACCACTTGCAAGGCACTTGCAGTGCCTCCCAGTTGCTTTGATGAGGGTGGCTAGTGACACTTTTATACAGCTCAGGATGTACCACTTAATTTTCAAGGTGTCTGTTTTAGAGTTTTCAGCTATCCTAGATATTAATACAACACTGGCAGACATGACAGAGGGCCCATGGAAAAGCTGTGTCTTCCTGGAGAGGCAGCTGGAAGGCAGATGAGTTATGTGAAGGGAGCCAAACTTCATTAGAGGCCTGTGTTTAGACATTGAACCAAATAAAGACAGATTTCAGGCCCTGTAAATATATCTTATGCTGTCCTTGTAACATCACACCTTGCCCAGCTCAGCATGGACCTTCCCACCAGACATCCTCTGAAAGTTGCTGAACATGAAGATATAAGGCAAGAACACAGCTCTGAGCTCAAAACTATGTTCTACATTCAGAAATGTATTGGCATTTGAAATAGAATTACTTTCTCTGTGGAGGGTGTACACTTCAAATGAGGAAGCAAGTGGGCACATTTAAGGGAGGTTGTGACATAGAGGAAGGCTTCCAAGAAGTTATAACTCTCAACTTCCCAAACTTGAGCTTCTGTGTGATTGGTGACATTGAAGGGAGGGTCTCAGGTTTCAGGAGGAAATTTCATTACAAAAGTCCTTTTGTGGTGTCTCTTCAACTTCTCTTTATGTTGTTGGCACTCACAAAGGTGAGAGATTTTCAGATTATTTTTGTGGGGTACTTTGGGGGAGATATATATATATATATATATATATGTGTGTGTGTGTGTGTGTGTGTGTGTGTATATCCCCATGTAATTTTTGCTCCTAGCTTTAAGGACACAGTAGAAAACTATTCCCCCAGAGCACAAAGTAACCACTATCCAAACACTGTTAAATGGAACAGATCAATCTGCAGAGTGAGGAAGGAGATGTCTCCCATCCATCATGATGACACTGCTGAAGGCCAGGATATGAAGGTTTGATTTTGTCTGCTCTGACAGCCCTCATTCAGCCAGCAAATCTCTGCCACGTTACACACACACTGAAAGGGAGCTGGCAGCATATCCATGACTTAGAGATACAGAGATTCAAGCAAACATGATGATAAAATATCAGCATAATCTGGAAAGCAGGGGACAGGGAGGGAAATGAATTATTCGCCCTTCAGAATATGGGTGCTCAAAACTGTTATTTGTGCTGTTCTAACCAATTCAGAAAGTAGAGTCTGTGCTGAGCATACAAATCTTGCCCTTAGTGACTTATCATGGTGGTTTCAGGGTTGATTTTTACCAGAAACCAGAGATAAGTGGTTTTCTCCCTTCCTAAGTAGCACTTTCAGTATTTGCAACTGTGAAGGATTAAAACTAGTATTAAACACTCCCCCAAAATTTATTTCTTTGAAAAATATCACAAGATAAAAGGAAAGCCATTTCTCTTGATAGCCCTATCTTTTTTATTTCTTAATCCTTTTTACCGTGACATAACTGAGAACCTCCATCATTGACCACAGCATAATATACTTTTAAATACATTAACTTAGGTACTCATAACAACCTGGCTGCAATTGCTTGGATTTGGCACTGGCAGAAAATCCTATTTGAAAGGCCTGGCAAATTCAGTCAAGGCTTGAGCTCTGTGCTGGCTGACCCAGGTCATTATCACAGAAACCTGGAGAGCTGAGGGACAGCTCTGGCTTCAATTGACGTCATGAACAGGCTGGCAGGATGGATGTACAGCTTTAGCATGAAAAGCCGTTCTTTAACCAATGTAAGGGTAGATTTAATTGGTTGGTAATGCTCTCCAGGTGTCCCATGGGAAACTGCAGATAAATTACTGAGTTTAGTGACAAGATGGCCCCTGGGAATGGCAGAGGATTTATATTACACGGAGCTTTGGAGGTTCAGTACTGCCCAGTGTGCTCTCAGCTTTGGCTGTGGATCAGTGCTTTAACTCTGTTCACTGGCAGCTCATGGACTTTGCAATGGGAGTGGAAGATAAACCAGTCACGAGCATCCTGTGTCTGAGGCACCTCTGCATTATCTCCTCTTGTGCCTGGATGTATCATCCATGTTTGCAGGGCACGTTCACAGTGCAGAGCTCCTTGCAGAGATTCCCAAATCACCACACCCAAGGGGTTGATGAAGCAGGACACTTTACAATCATCTTGGCAGACCTCTACCCCAAATTAGACCTGCTGAGAGGCAGCTGATTACGAGCCTGAGAACACTTGGAGGTTACACCACCCTCCACATCACAGCTAGGGTCTGCACTGTGTGTGTGTGTGTGTCCCAGCCCTTTGGTGCTGTTTCTCTTCCCATTGAAGTCTTTTCTTGGAAGTGTAGCTCCAAGCAAAAATAAGGTATGATCACTGGGGAGTCTAATAGAATCATAGAACCATTTAGGCTGGAAAAGATCTTTAAGATCATTGAGTCCAACCCTAAAATAACTTGCAGGAAACTACAGGATCAGGGAAGGAATAAATTGCTCCAAAAAGAGCTTTGTGCAGTGGTTGCTCACACCCAGGCCAGAGGAGCTCAAGGATCAAGAACTCTGATGCTGACACTCAGTTTTCTTTTATGTGTGAATGTATGTTGATAGCTGGCATGTACACATTCCAATTAGCATTTCATCTAGACTTGGAAATCTCTCACATTAGTGGTGTGTTGCAACACATGCCTGTTTTCTAAAACCATCAAGACAAAGTGTAAAATATCCTGAAAGCAAACAGACATTGTCAAGTTGTCCTGTTTTCATGCTGGCCAGTGGCTAGCCATTGTAGCTATGTACCTTTTATATGGAAAAATAAAGATAAATCGTTTGAATCATGTCTTTTAAGGCTTTTTTTCTAGCTGAAACATCCCCCCAGCCTACACAGTACTCAAAGCAGAGCAGGGACTGAAGCACGCATTTTAACTCTAAGTGTTGCTACAGGGTAAAACTAAAAAAAATTAATAGTTACAGATATTCTGGCTGAGAAGATTAATCTGAGGTCAGTTCCTGCCTCTGGACTGCCCTCTGGCTCTATTGCATTTTGTTCTAATTGCCTAAATGTAATTGAGAGTGAGAGTAGGACATTCAACCCCCCCTTTCTTTTTTATCAGTTCTGCACTGTTTTGTTTCTGCTTCTGCCACAAAGCATCATGAACTGATGAAAAAATTAGCAGCTCTGAAACACATTTTAAAGTGGTTGGGAACCAAAAAGACAAGGAAAATTCAAGTGAAAAAATTTGAATATAAATGGAAGAAATGGCCGTCTTTTTCAGCCATCCACTTTATAGTTTAGTTATTATAGTTATTAATACATTATAGTTATAGATATATTTTAATAATAAATTATTATATTCTAATATTATAGTTATAACAGAAAGCAATATTGTAACATGGGAATTGCTGTGACTTATATATGGTTTCATAAAAGTGACAGAAAATTGAGGATTGTGCTGCCTCTTAAACAAAAAAGAAATTTAACTGCCTCAGTAGCATTTGGAAATTCGAGATAAAGCCAAAGCTCCATATCTTGGCTCCTAACACAGGTCTGCAGAGCCTTTTGTGCAATTAGTGACAAATTTGGGGCCTGTGACATACTTAGTGCATGGAAAATAGAACTAGTCTGTATGATGGATGATGACTGGGTAATGATTGTAAGTAATGGTCTATTTGTACATCTGAACAAAGCAGAGAAAGCAATTAGCCCTTCCTGTAAGCCCTCCATCACTGACAGCCTGCCATGGCTCTTCAGCTTTCCTGGGATACACGAGTGAAGAGAAAAGGAAGAGATGGGGAAAATGACAGGAGGTAGAAAGGAAGGAGAGCAGGGTAGGTTGTTCCTGAAACCCAGTCTGGGTGACTTGGGTGCTCTTTCTTTTTGTCTCAGTGGATCCTTTTCCCCATCCAGGTTCATCACTGCACATGCTGTCCATGACTAGTCCCTTCCCTGGCTCCTTGGCAGTCAGCATGTCTGATCCACATGTCTCACTCTAGACAATCTCATTCCAGCACTTCTTCCTCCCTCCTGGCCCTTGAGCACTTGCTCATGCCCTATGTCATAGATAATTGTGTGGAAAAAGCAGCTCAGTGCTGAAGAGCCAGCCTTTTATTCCCTCCACCCCTTCTCCCCCTCAAAAAAAACCCAAAAAAAACCAACAAAAAACCAAACAAACAAACAAACAAAAAACCCCAAAAAAACAACAACAACAAAACAAAAAAACAAACAAACAAACAAACAAAAAACAGGGGAAAAAACCCCAAAACACTGAATTGTTAGAAAAGAAATAGGAAAAATAGCAAAGAAGTTTGTTATGGTAAACCACAGATGAACCCTGCACATTTGAGTAGACTGTGCAAAACTTTTCCAGAAAGTGGAAAATGTTCAAAAGGAAGGAAAATTTGATTTGAGGAAATGAACAGCAGCTAAGGAGGCTAGTGTTCATCAAACTGCAAGGGTAAAAGAAACAATGAAGGGGGAACAATGGAAGATCTATAAAATTATGAGTCCCAGTGAGTTGGTGATGAGAGAAAAATTATTTGCATTCCCTGCCAGTTGACAGCTAGGGGCTATCAAATAAATCAGCTGACAAGTCCATACCAAAGCAATCAAAGCAGGATATTTCTTCAGACTCATCTAGGAATCTCCCCACTCCTGCCATCTCCCCATCTAACTTCCTTTTTCATTCTCTCCTAGTGTTCAGGTGATATTATTATCTCTTTCAATTCCACAGCTCTGCACACATCAGAAATCCTCTCCACAATATTGTCCTCATGCACATCCATTGGAGCTCCCAGTATCATCACTGCAGCTAGCTGCCTTTTACTCTCCTACTACTTGGCACTATAAGGCAGTGTCCATGAAAGCTCTCCCTTCTCCCTTCCTGGAAACCAAATCCATGAGCTGTCATTCTCTGTACATTGTAAATGCAGAAGATTCTGACCTGCAGACAGCAGCTGACCAAGATTTGTATCAGTTCTCCCCTTCTGCCCAGCTTGGGAGGGGAAGTTGCAGACTGGTGGATGTGAGTTTCCCTCTGAACTGAGCCTTGCTGCAGATCAGGATGTGCTGGACCAGGATTCAGGTATTTTGAGTATCTTGTCTGTCATCCTGCTCTGTTGTCTCTAAGTAGATCAGCAACTTTCTCAGGGTCACTGGGATGTCATCACAGCCCACTAATTCTGCAAATGTGCTCGTCTCCCTTAGTATACAAAGGGATGGAAATTCCAGGGGCAGTTCCTGTCAGTTTTTCCTCCTGGAAGCAGAGAAGGCACAGAGAATGTGCTAGAGGCATTTGCAGATATTCATGCCTCTGTCCCTCAAAACAACATGAAAAACAACCGTCTTTAATCTTTAGTAAAGAGCAAACTGGGTGAGGACTTCACGGGGAGATGCAAAATACTGAAGGATATAATGGAAACAATGATATATTTGACCCGAGGTCAAACAGAAGAGAAAAAGAATGAGCTACAGATAAGAAAGCTGCAGGTAGGAGGGAGTGAGGGGAAAGCAGAGGGCCAAGGGAAACAAACAAGAAAAATACTTGCTTTGTTCTTGAGCTTTAGTTTCTGTATGCTTGGTTATGTATGAAGGTTGTTGTGCACTGTTTAGATTTGGGTGGGTTTTGGTGTGTTTTTGTTTGTTTCAAGGAATAAAGCCACTTCTGTAAAGTGGTTTATGAACAGGGGAGGGTTTTTTGAGTATATCTAATACTTATTTGAATAGGGGAATTCCTTGAATTTATATACAATAAACATGTTACATAAAGCTGCTGTGGATTACAACAATTTAGCATTATTTCACTAGAGAAATGGTCACTCAGCTCCTTCAGATGCCTAAACATCTGTGCATAGGATGTTTTAAAATCTTACTTTTTGTCAGTCAAAACATTTTCAATTCTGAGATTATCCTACCTGCCACACAATGTATTTCTCTGCCTCTTTGGCAGTGTGTTATCTATTAAGTTTTATTTAAAGGAATGGAAAGACTAAAAAAATAATTTCATTATGACAATTTATGAATCATCAGGTTGATTTTCCTTTCTAGTACAGTGAAAGAACTGGTTATTGCAAAACCTGCCTGCAAGAACCTTCATCAAATCTTGACATCTTTTTAGATGGCTGGGGTCAGCAGCTGGAGGTGGCATTGACACAGGCCCTGGGTGACACAGTTGGGTTGGGCCAGGGATGGACTTGGCAGCAGCCACAGGTAGGGATGAGCTTGTTAAAAGGTGATGATTCTGTTCCCACTGAGGGCTGGGCAGGAACTCAGAGTTCCCCTCTCAGGGAAACACAAGATTCTGGTGGCAGGATTGTCTGCATATTATTGCTTCTGAGAGAGATTCTACTGCCTTCCTTAGAGTTTATGATGCCACTTTAACCTCCAATCTGAGAAAAAAATCCACAATCCACACATTGCCCCTGCCAGCCCACTTGCTTCCCAGGGCTGTGTCCTTGATCACCCTCACCATACTCAGTTGGCTCAGTGGAGAACATACTGGGCAAAAATGCCTCACAATCAGATTTGCAACAGTTCAGTGAGGTAACTCTAATGGTCTCTCCTGGCCTTTGTCTGTGATTCTTTGAACATTCACTCCTGCTATAGTGAGCAAACATGTCTGGAAGAGATAGGGTTGGAAACCAGGAAATCCTTCATTCCATTCAGCCCACAGACCATGAGGTCAGCCTTTTCTCACTGTCTATTTAAGTAATGGTAGAATCATATTTAATCTATTTTTCAGATTAGGAAGGGAAAGTCCTACTGGAGTCTTTCATCAGTTTATTTTTCCTTTTAGCTTTGTCCAGCTCTTTATGCTTAAGCCTATTAGGTGATTCTAGTGAACTAAAGCCCAGTGAAGCTGAAATCCTCATCTCAGAAAACTAAGTCTTTCTTTTGCCCTTTTTCCATTTTCTCCAGCAATTAAAGGAAAAAATGTCCCCTTATTATATCCCATCACCTGCTGAATCATGAGTCGATATCCTAACTTACAGTGGGAGGCTTTTAGAAGATACTAAACTCATTATTCCCTGACCTAGTGATTTATATTGTGATCCTTCACGGGAAGAAAATGCACCAAGGTTGCAAAGTGGGAGAATGAAATCAAGAGCACGTTGTAATAAATTGAGCAAATGGTACCCTGAATGATAAAAACTGCAGTCAGGAGGAAGGAAAATATCGGGGCTGTGTGAAATACGCCAATTTAAGTTTTCGTGATTTTGACAGATCAAAACCTATGAGATTTTATGTGAGGCAGGTTTGCTTTCTCAGAGATCTCACTGAAGCCATAGCATCTGACAGTGCCCAATGTTCTGCTGAAAAGAGAAGAGAAATGGCTGGTGATCTTGCTAAATGAATCTATTTACTGCTGAGACTTACCAAACATTCTCAGCAAGTCCTGAGATGCTCTTGATTGCACTTTCTGGAGAAGCAGAAAGTTACTCAGAGTTTCTGAATAACATGCAATGGTTCTTTCTTCTAAAGGCTTCAGGTGATAAGCAGTCTCACTCATCCATCTGAAGGCACCTGCTTCAGACTGATCATTCAAGCATGGCCTTTCTATCTACCACACATTCAGCAACACAGATTTTGGCAATCTTTCTCCAAGTTCTGCCCCTGGTGGGTACCTCTGAAGATCAGAGACAGGCAGTCTTTGAGGAAAATAAATAATCCAGCATTAATGTCCTCCTTTAACCTGTTCAGTGGGTGTGGACCTGGTGCTGTGCTTTCCAAATTGTAAACTCTTCAACATTCTTGTGGTATAATGGTGAGTAACCAAAAGAGCCAAAATGCTCTTTACACACACTGTGTCTGTCAAAGGGCCCTCAAAAGGCAATTTACCCTTTCATAGCAGCAGGCTGGCTTCAGTCACAGTCAGCATTGGAAAAGGAAAGCTGTTCTGAGCAATGAAACACAGAACAGCTAACAGTGCCTAACAGTGCCCATCTTCACTGCATTTCACACAAACCAGGCTGATGTGACTTCAAAGACCTAAAAAAATACCCTGAGGTGCAATGCATTTATCAGGTGTTTCACAGGATAAGTCTCTTCTCTCAACTCTGGAGTTTTCCTGGCATGAGATAATACTAAAACAAACCCCATCTTGCCTATGCATGTTAAGTTAAAGTCAGCTAAATTAATTTCTCTTAGTTAGGACAGTTATTACTTTGCCATTCACCTCTGGATTTTCACACCCTGTAAAACCCAGCTGCAACATGTAGTGCATACAAAAAAATATCACCTGAAGTTTGCTGCTTAAAATAGGTAGGAAACCTCTGGGGAAATAGGTCTTGCATTTTTCCACAGCAATTTATCCAACCTTACTGCTGGTAAATCTTCAGGGAAATATTTGTCTTCATTTTCAGCTTCTTTAAAAGGAAAGTTTTGGCTGTTTCCACTTTCATTCATTCTTAGTTAATCTTGTAAGAGAAATAGCAAAGTTCATGCTCAGGCTGAGACCAATCCAGGCAAGTACTTAACAGTGTGAAATGTTCTGCTGACTTCCAGAGGGACTGAGTGTTTCAGCTTGTGCATACAGTTAAGTGAATTGCTGCTGGGGAGCTTCTGATCTCTAAATCCCAAAATATGACCACAGAATATATCCCAGGTGAGTGGCAACTTGGCTCCTGGGGAAGTAGGAGAAAGGAAAGTGGTGCATCATCTCAGGGGAGTTGTGAGCACTCAGCTGCACAGATGCAGACACCAGCATGGGTGTTCTGAGAGGTGACTGCCATGGATACATCTGTGACATCAGGAAATGCCAGTGCCCTACTCTGTGCCCACGAGACACTGCAGCAGAGAGAGCAGAGGCTTAGGAATATCTGCAAAGTCCAGAATATCTGCACAAAGCCAGAGTCACCAGAGGACTAAGATAATACACAGATCATGAGATGCAGACACGCAGCCTCTTCCCATGACCTTCCCCTGTAGGAGGGTGAGGCAGCACCAGCCCTGGGTGTGGCAGAATCCTCTGCAGCTCTCTGCAAAGGTGTGAGGTTGCCAGAGCCCCTTGGCAGGTGCCAGTGTCAGCACAGGGAGCTGTGATGGTTGGAGGCTGCCCCACAGACCTGCCTGGCTCCTCTGGGGCTCGGGAGCTACAGTGCACTTTTGTTATGTAACCAAAGCTTCTTTATGCAACTGCTCCTCCAGCGCTGCCCAGTGAGATCCGATTATTATGGGGGATGAAAAACATTGTTATTTTTAACAGCTGGATCAAGGCTCAATGGGCTTTAAAGGATTTTCAGAAGCAGCTGCTTCTGTAAGGCTTTAAAGTCAGTGGTGACCACTGCAAAAACTGCTTGCCTCTGCTTTGGACACTGCTTTTCCCTGGCATTTGTGTTGCCTTGCAGCTGTAAATGAAAGGTTGAGTCCTTTTTCCATAAACATTGTAAACTACTTGTTACT
Organism: Pycnonotus jocosus; assembly: GCA_013400435.1. Lineage (NCBI taxonomy): Eukaryota > Metazoa > Chordata > Aves > Passeriformes > Pycnonotidae > Pycnonotus > Pycnonotus jocosus. The sequence continues at coordinate 140,864 of VWYP01004750.1, forward strand.
GTTCATCCAGGCAGTGCAACAACAGCTTTCCAAAAGGTTCCTTTCCATGAGATTAGGAAATATAATACCAGCGCTTCTGGAAGGTAATATCTCAAACCATAGCCTACTGCTCACACAGGACATCTATCCCAAGGCACCTATTTTTAATAGCTCATACATTGTGCAATATTAGAGTCCTTCATCCAACACTCAAATCATTCTTGATTTCCAAGGGTTGGAAGTACTGCTATGTTAAAAGAAGTCAGAGAGTGAGACTATTCCAACTGTGGCACACCTGATGCTCACCTCTGTGCTTTGGCAATGGTAAACATACTGCAAGCCATTACAATGCATAGATTGAGCAGAAGGTGTCTGGGCTTTTGAGGAAACATTAAAAATATGAAAGTGGTTTGTTTCTCTCACCCCAAAACAAAAGCAGAAGTTTTATCACAGTTTGGTTATTCAATTTCCTGTCTTTCAAAAAAAAAAAAAAAAAAACAACAAAAAACCAAAAAAACCAACAAAACAAAACAAACAAGCAAACAAAACAAAACAAAACAAAAAAACAAACCAAAGCAACAAAACCCTGGAATGGTCAGGTAAACTTTCATTTTTGTTCAGATGCAGATGCACCAAACTCAGACCTCAACCTTCCTGAAGTTTTCAGAGCTGGGGTAGCAGTTTGTTTCACTGCAAAGGCAAGCACAGGTTCTGGCTGAGATCTCCTGTGTCTTGGATGTCCACAGTTGTAGAGGAGAGTGGACTGTCTTTCTTCTTTGGTGCTAGATCAGATGGAACAGGGCAGGAAGGATCTTATTTCTTAGATCAGTCATTTTAAGCATTCTAAATCTCAAACTATTCAAGTTTACCATGCAGATTATTTATAGCCTTACAGGCTGAAGTTCCATTGATTTTCTATACCTTCTCAGGCCAGCAGAACATGTCTGACAAGTGCTGGACAGTCAGAGCATGTTGTGGGTCTTTATGGTTCACTGAGCATTTGGAAATGACTGCAGCTGTGCTTCTGTAAAAGGTTCTTCTGCAACCTGAACTAACAAAGATTCAATTGACTGCAGTAAGCAAATCTGGGTTCTCTTACTACCAGTGGCAAAAAACCGTTACTTTCATCAGAGGATGATTTCTTTCACCTCAAACACCTATTTCAGACTGGAGCAGCTAATCAGAGATGTGATTTATTGTAGTGACCATATCCAGTTGGCAAAAACTAGGTACAAATTTAATTCTCAATAGCTGAAGAAAATTAAAATCAACCTTACCTGGCAAATGAAAAGAAACTCTCAAGGGTTTTAAACAAGTAGAAAAATGCATAAAAATCAAATTTTGTCCCTTGTTGCATGTTGTATTAGGTTGAAATGGAGTGCACTAGGTGAGCTGAAAGATGTGATGACTCCTTGGCAGGATTAACTTGATGTTGATCACACAGCTCTGTTAGTCAAGGTGTGCAGCATTGTGATGGAAAGACTAAGAGTGGTGGAAATGGAAGATGGGTGGGTGTGGAGGCACCAGCAGGAGCATAAAGCAGGGACAGGGCTCTCAGAATATTTAGCAGCAGTCACCAAGACTCCAGCACATTGCCTCCAGCTTCACAACACACCCGGACCAGGAGATAAAGAATGACCTGATGATTCACAGAGGTGGGACAGAATGGAGACACTGAACACTGCCAGGCTCAAAAGAATACAAAAATACGTATTGGAGACACCTTGAAAGAATTGTGAGGGACACAAAAAAGGCTTAAGAGATGGTGTTATGGACCCTGGATTTCAGAGTTCAACAGAAGCTTTGCTATTCCCAGCTGCCAGACTGACACTGGTCACCACAAACATGCTGCTGCTCATCAGCATGAAACTGAGACCATGAATCAGTGAAAACACTTTCTTCTTTCAGTTTGAATTTTAAGAAAAATCATCTTTTCTTACTATAAGGTCATGAAGGTCAGGAGTCTATGTGCATGAATATTTTCAGCATGTGTTGATAGAATGCTGTGACAGTACTCATGTATATGTAGACTGCATGCCAGTTGTCAGTGTAGAGCAGAAGCTATTTCTTCTTCAAAGAAGCTTGGTTCATGCTCTGTGCTCTGTTTCTGTGATCTCAGAAGTTCAGTTTCTCATGGTATAACCACAGCTGGCAGCTCAGCCCCACACAGAGGCTTGCTCAGCCTGCCCTGGTGGGATGGGGGACAGAATCGCAGGGGTAAACGTGACAAAACTCGTGGGTTGAAATTAAGACAGTTTAATGGTAAAGCAAAAGCCATGCACACAAACAAAACAGACCCAGAAATTCACTCAGTACTCCCCATGGGCAAGCTGTTTTTCCCACCCCTACAACAGCAGAGCTCCATCACATGTAATTGAGATTTGGGGAGACAAATGCTGTCGCTCTGAACATCCCCCATTGCTTCTTCTTCCCCAGCTTTATACACTAAGCATGACATCATATGGTGTAGCCTGTCCCTTGGGCCAGTTGGGGTCAGTGTCCTGGCTGTGTCCCCTCCCAACACCTTGGGAACCCTCAGCCTCCTCCCTGGTGGGGTAGAATGAGGAGCAGGAAAAGCCTCAGCTCTGTGTAAGCTCTGCTCAGCAGCAAGAAGTGTTTTTGTCTTATCTCAGAGATATAGATACAATGCCTGGAAATGACTGATGCAAGCTGTTATTAAGGGAGATATATTCATGCATTTCAGCAGAGTAAGATGATGATGAAGTTGAAGCTAATTCAATCTTGTAATTGCAGATAGCTGTTGTTTCAGGAACAGTATCATTCAAAAGATCTGGACTGTATCATCTTGATGTTTACAAATAAACAGTGAAGTGGAAATTAAACTCTGGCTAAAATGAAATTAGAAGAAGTCACCTCCTGTGGTGCAGGGAACACACAGAGCTGATCATCAGCAAATGATTTCTACTTTGGTAGCTTTGCTCAAATAAGTAGTTCCAAAATAGCACCGAGCTTTATTTGTACATTGCAGATCATTTTATTGTACAATATTGTGTTCTTCAAGCTGCAAACAAAACTGACTCACATGTTTAAAATATAAAATTACCCTTAAAGCAATGACATTTCATTCAGGAGTTAGCAAAACAGGTTTTTAATCCAAATGTTACACTCCATCTTACTCTTGTTTGCCATTGTGGAATGTAGAGATGATACTATGAAAAATGCTGGTATTTTAAATAATTCTTTATTCAGCAGCGTTGTCTGCCATCTCCACTAGCCTGCAAAATTATTTGCTTGTAAAAAGAGGCACTATAGGAGAATACAATGCATAATATTTTTATGGTTTCAAAAGAGTGATAACAGTTAACACCAGCTGAAGACCCAGTCCTGGATGGGCTCCAATGAAATCTTCTACATCTCTAATATCTTTCACATTTGAACAAAAAATAAGTCTCAAGAAAAAAAAAAAATCTGTATATTAGGTCAGGTCTCAGACAAGTGGAGCCAGAGTGACAAAAGTGAGTTACCTCACTTTCATCCTTCATGACTTCTGTGATTGGGCAAGAATCACAATTTCTGAAGGATTTATTGTGGTGAGAATGCCCTCATCATGTAGTGAAGGTTATCGATCTCAACTTTCACATGAGGCCTTCTATTGTAACTGCTTCTCCTTCTATTTTTTGTTTGAAGGCAGAGAAACATAAAATCAGATGCTGGAGTCCTCAAGTTCATCTTCTTTTGACCACAGTGTCTTTCAAATTTGCAAAGTCCAGTTGAATCGATTTCTGTGAGATTTCCTGTAGGGCTTTGAGTAATTGGGAAACGTTTTGGCTGAACTTCCTCTGTGCTGCTCCCAGACTGCAAAACAAGAAAACTTATGACTTACCCACATGGAAGGAAAGCCCCTAAACAGAAGATGATCTCCAAGCTGTGACACTATTGCCCTTAACTAAAACTCGCCACTTCTGCCTTACCTGGTTATTCTGTAGTGCCCAGTGAAGATCCAGCAACTATTCTACAGACAGTTGAAGGTACAATTCCTTTTTTCCTAAATCTGAGAGCCAAAACAAGGCAGAGGAATCAAAATCCAAAAAGTACTTGCTCCTCCATACTGACTACAAAGACAGCTCAAGTTGACCATCTCAGATGAATAAACCTACAGTGGAGATGTGTAAAGGAAGCTCAGCTAAATGCCAACTGTGGCATTATGGATTAATGAACCCCCATTCCCGAGTTTTGTTTCCTTTGGAGGTGGAAATTGAAAGGAAGAGCACAGGACTGAATTCCTCCTGGGCACTGTACAGCTGAAGAGGAGAGGATCTGCTTGCTCCAAAGCCTAGATGTGATTTATCTAAGGCAGAGAAAAATCAAGAAGAGTAAATAAAGAACTAGAGAGATAAAGCAATTATCCCAACAGTTTGTGAGCTCCTCCACCAATGCACGGATGGTGGAATATGACTTATGGAATTATAAACTTATTTAATTTCCATGTTTACTTAGCAGTGACGTGCTTCATGTTGTTGTCCTAAACTTTTTGAAATGCCAAGCGTTTCAGGCTGGCACAATAAAAGTTAAATTAAAAATAAACGTATTTTGCCCATTGTGGCTGCTCATCTTGATGCTGTATCCTGGAAAAGCTGTGAAGAAGCAGAACAAGAGTATTCACCCCCAGTATGCATTTAAATAAGGAAGCTGACATATACCTATTTTTCATTTCATATTATACCCAGCTCCAAAATACAATTCATGGAGGAGTCACAGAACTACCTACAAAACATCAGGATTGTAGTTTGGTGACATAAACCTAATTTATTTTTATTCTCCTAGACAGTGAAGCCTAAGGACATGACTAATCATAAAATACGACTTTCCAAGAGAAGAAACTGTTTGGATTTGGTGTGTGAAGCATGCAGAACGCAATGCTTCAAGAATATTGCAATGTAAAGAAGGTCAAGGTCAATGTCAGCAGATGTTAATGTCTCCTCTTAAAAAAGGAATAGTTAGGCATCCCAAATGGTAAAGACCTTAGAAGGAAGAACTGCAAGAACAAGCGGTTGTCAGTGAGCATTATTTCACTAAAAGCAGAAATACTAACGAGAAGGGAAAGTGGTTTTTCCTTTCTCGTGGAGCTGTATCCTGTATTCCAAGTGATTAATGTTTTCAAAATTTATTTTTGCTTCTTGTGATGGCTGGAAACTCACTGGAAGCTTAGACTTGGCATCATTAACTGAAAGATAACTCTTGGGAAAACTGGGAGATGCAGCAACATAAGATTCCTCTTAGGTCTGACAACAAATGATCTGGTCTGCATTCATTCCAACAACCCATAATAACACAGATTACATCTGTCCCAAAGGATTTAGCTTCATGGGTGCTGTTGTTTTCAAGGAACTAAATATTCAAATGCCTTTGAGGATCTGAATTGTTCTGAACATTTAGCAATTTCTGACACTGTGCATTCATGACATTTAAATTTCATTAGCATTCACACAAGTCACATCTTGTCTATGGGGGTTATGCAGGAAGATTTTAAAGACTGCCATCAAACACTTTCACAGCTGCAGGTCTGGTTAAAGTCAAGTGGTCTAAATGACACCTTTTTTTGTGCTCAGTCAAATTCAATTGAGTGAATGTGGTCACGGTTCACCAGGGTTGAGCAAGAGCATCAAGGTGCCATCTCACAGCACTGGTGAGCCACTCTGAACTGCAAAATCCCAACTGAGGGTGCCAGAGGTGCCCAGGGGAGCTGCCCTCAGTGCTTGCTGGCTTTGCTGAGCACAGGAAGAGGGAGGAAAGAACCATCACAAAACCGGCAGACAGTGTAGCACCGAATAGGAGAGGCTGGGCTGCTCTGGGGCATTAAATTCAGTGGGAAGGTTGGCTTCAACTGCTGTAACAAGAAAACTCTCTCCGTTGATTCCTGCTCTGTTCAGGGTACCAGCATGGTGCTCACATATTTAGGTTGTCTCTTTAGGCTCTGTGCTTAACCAGTAAACAGTGGAAGCTTCCTCCAGGACAAATTTCAGAGCAGGGACTTAACAGAGCTGCGCTGGTGACTTCCCTCAGTTTTTAATCTGGGAAAAACCTCAGGCTACTATTTTCAGGCTCCCACTGTTCCCAGTTTAGCATAACTCCATTTCCTGCACCATGAAAGCTGAAGCAGTGATATTTCTCTCTCTTGGAGCAGTGTCTGCTTTATTAATGTTTTGGAGGTGCAGGTACTATGGTAACGAGCACTACAGTCAGTGCCTAAAGAGGAATTTACATCGCCGGAGATGCTGTCTTTGAACAGCTTGACACATCTGTTCATGAACAGCAATCTGATTCTGTGTCAGCCCACAGGAAAACTCAGCTGAGCTGCAGCTGGATCAGACAATGCAGTTGTGTAGGGATTTCAAAGGTAATCTAAGCAGAGCCATGTAAAATGCAAGTGAGAATGAGAAAATACCCAGAGGTTTTAGGAGGCAGTAATATTTATTAGGAGCCTGAAGTTATCTATTCTAAGCAAAGCACTAGGAAAAGCAGAACTTGTGTATAGCACACAAGCAGCAATAAAGGCTCACTCCAAACCGAGAGGATTAATGCTCTCCTAATCCTGTCACTCTTCAAGGAATTTTGAAATATTGGCAACTTCTGGTAATCGACTTTTCCCAAGAAACAAAAAAACCCAAACAAACAAAACCACTAAACACTGCCTAGTTTTAGACAACATCAAATATGCAAGGAAGAAATCATAAAATCAAATCAAACTTTGGAATAAGCTGTCTGAAGCTTGCAAGTCCGCCTTGAGTAGACTGTAATTGCTGAAATCTCTTTGCCACATATAGACATAAAACTTCACATAGTTTTCTTTTTTTAGTAAGTTCCACTGGCTTTAACTCATGTGTTTTCTAGAAGAAAATGAAAGATTTCAAGGCTATGACAAAACATACTTTGATACAATTCCAGTAAAGAGAGAAAAAGCCAGAGACAATTAAAAAAAAAACAAAACACAATAGTAATTGGAAAAAAAAAAAGAAGCAAAGATATTGAAGAAATAAAATAGGCAGATAAAAAAGAGGAAAAATGGAAACAGAGGGAGGAGAAAAAACATATTTTCAAAATTAAAAGATCCAGAAAAGCAATTAACAAAATGCAGTTAAGCAAGACGCAGAAAATCTGTTCTATCACTTGGCAGAAAGCAAAGGTACTCTAAGTGTTCTGCTGCAATTAGGAAAAAAAATACTAGGAAAGTATGAATATAAAGAGATCTGTAATTTGATTTTTACATTAAAAATCTGATGTAAAAATATGGAGGAAAACATTACTTCAAATATTTACAGTAAAGAGATCTGTTTCACAGAAAAGCAATTGTTCACATACAGAGAATCAGAAACATAAAGACTTTTGCTAACTAAAATAAGGAGAACCAAAAAATGAAACCGAGATACAAAAAAGAAGCAGAACCGCAGTGTTAACTTTACCATCCAGATATTCTCAGTGGTGATGTACAGACAATATGGTAATGTGGTTTTTATTGCAGTCCCAGTGGATGAGAGCTCTGTGCAGAGAGGAGGGGGTTGTGGAATGCTCAGCTGCTGTGCCACCTGTGCAGCCCCTCAGGTTTAACAGATGGAGCTGGGGGAGTTCTGATGAATAAACTGGGAAAGGGGCTATATGCATTTTTTAAGGTATTGCCAAATCCCAGTTTGGATAATTGTAATGAGTGAAATGTAAATAAAAAGTAAAATTGCAACAGTGACAAATTCTCATTTTGAATGGTTAAGGAGGATCCTAGGAAAACCCCTAGGAAGCTCTTAATATGTCATCAAGAATCACTCTCAGTAAAGAAATTTCACAAATAAACTTAAAATTTATCAGATCCCAGTATTTTTAAATCATGTAATTATATTACTGACTTCCTCCACACAATGAAAATTTATCAATTCAGTGAGTGGTAGAATTTGAATATTTAGAATGTCAAGTGATCTAATGCAATTTACCTCTACCACCAGCTGTATTTAGAGATAGAAAAAACAGGAATTGATATGAAACATTATTTAGATGGATGGAATTGCCTGGCACCACTTTAGGATACACAGGACTCATCATCTGAAGTTTCTGTCTGCTTTGAATCAGTCATGGTCCTACCCTGTTCCTGCTCTAGGCAACAGGAAGAAAGAAGCATTTTCTCAAGGCAATTCAGCAGCCTGAAGATCTCAGCTGCCCTCTGAAGGTACCTGTCCCTTTTCATTCACTGGAGGAGTAGTTTGGAACAACAACAGGAACAAAATCATGCATGGACAAATCTGAGCTTTGAGCAGAAGGAGGCAAACTCCTTCTCTGTGGTTGCTGCAAAGTCTGTGTGGTCCCTGAATATTGGATCATGACAAGTGGAAAGCCTGGCACATTTAGAATGAGTTGGCAATCAACCTTTGTGTGTATAACTTTTCAGTAGGCATGTAGCTGTAGGGAACGCTCAAGATAAATAATGACATATTTGTGGGTGCAGGGCCCTGGGGGGGCTCTAAATTGACCTAAGGGTAACTTCTAATTGGGATGAACCTATTCCTCCTTTGTCTTGAAACAAGGGCTCTGTTTTTCTTCTCTGAGGCCCCCACACTCTCACGTTCTGTAGTTTAACAATAGCCCTTACTGTTGAGGGGTTTACTATGTCATAATTTGGCCGTGGTAAAAACTGGAATGCATAATCCACTACAGTCAGTTGCTTCACCCTACAGTGCCAAAACAAAGCTTGGATTGTGGTCAGGGTAAAGACCCAGACCTGGATACATTCTCAGGCCTGAGTAAGTGCCCATGTCAGCAAACAGGAGATATGCACTTAGCATTTTGGAAATCTGGGACAGAGGGCAGGAGAGAAAATTGAGTTATTCTGTGCTCCCCTTGATCATCCCTTTCTCTGTTTCTTCTTGTTTTATTTGTCTTTCCATATGTTTTGGCATAAGAGTGAATCAATTTCCCTTCCTAGGCCCTCAAAAGGGAACATGTTCTCCCTGACAAAGAGAACCAACTCAGCCTGGACATATTCCAGCAAATTCCAATTAATGTTGGAATTCCAATTAACATTTCCAGATGGAGATAAGGGATCTGAATAAAAACATGAACATGTTGCTTTTCATTGCAACTCACAATTAAGTTTCTTAATATTGTTCATGAAGAAATTTTGGTGTGAGTGGAAAAGAGTGAGATAGTACCTGTTAGAAACGGGAAATTGGCTGCAGAATGGAGTGCAATGCTCCGTTCAAAGAAGATCTCATTTTGCCAAAGTCATTTTTCATTTTTTCATATCCATTCCTGCCTTTCACCACCCATTTCTTCCCCCTATTTCTAATGAAAAATTATGGCAATAGAGTCAAACCAATACATATGATTTTTCTTTGATGGTTTCAAAGGCAAAACAAGAACATGAACATTTTCAAGTGACACTGCTGTGACTAAAGGATTTGTTATCTGCTGGGAGTGCTAATCAGAGGTAATTTCATTAAGATTTACCTGCCAATGTATTCTGTCTTCCAAAATATTACATTTGTTTGCTTTGGGAATCTCACAGCTTTGTAGACATAGAGACACTGGGAATGAGGATAAGATGTGGCAGCTCTCTGCTCACGATGGTAGTGTCAGTAACACTTGCCTTTGTCACTTATTTTTGAACAGGACTGTGAAAATTCTAAAAGCTTTTCAGCAGTTCTAAAAAATAAAAATGGGAAGAAAGCAAGGCTGAGAAAAACAAATTATCTGAATATTTGAGCAGAGAGAGTAGACTGTGGAGATTCCAGAGCAGGGCCAAATTACATCACTATTAGCTGTGGCAGGATCCCAGAAGAAACAAAACCAACCAGACAAAGTTCAGTGGATTCAATCAAAGGGAAGAAATTAGGTGGTCACAAAATGTGGTTTGCATTCATTGATATTTCAGCACAGGTATCTCCATATGTTAGAAAGATTACAGTGTTACTTCCAGCTCCTGCATTTTTCTTATTTCTCTTGATGAATTCAATCCCATGCCACGTTGGAAAAGAGGCTTACCAAGCACACTGAGGCAACATGCTCGCAGCAAGGAAATAGCAAGGCTTTGTCCCCGCATTCAGAGGTAAATAAGCAAGGCTAAAACCAAAGAAGGTGTGCATCTTGGATAGGTTGCCATCATGGCACTGCATTTTTACATGTCTTCCACCTCATGGAATTCACATGACTCCATTAGATTCCTAGACTGTCACTGTAGATCAGGAAAAATCAAACATCTTAGAGTGAGATCCACAAGGTCTATCCTGTAAGGCTGCTTCAGTTTTCCAGGAGGATATGATCATTCCTCCTAACTTGTCTCAAACCAAGACAGCATCACAGCTCTCCAAATCAAGATGTTTATCTTGGGGCTTCAGAGAGGGACTCTCAGAGACCAACACTGCCAAGAATTTTATATAGTCACTATGCACATTTTTCCTAAAGTACAGGATAAGTGGAGTTCATCTTTCTTTATCCAATATGAAACTTTGTCCTGAAAACACAACAGACTAGTTGTATACTCTCTGTTCTATAAAAAATGGAGGGATGAGAAACTGAATTGAAGTGTTCCATTCTAGAAGGGAATCTGGACCCAGTCCCTCCTTTGCACTCCTGCTGTGTGGATTCATCTCCTGCTCACCACATGGTGGATGTCATCACTGGACTGTAGTGACACTAGGCATATATTAGATATGAGATTCTTCTACCTTAGTGTGGATGTTTAGAAAAACACAAGGGACCTAGATAGCCCAAGCTCCCATTAGTGTTAAAACAGAGTAGTGGATCTCAGGTGCCACCTCATCTTAAGATGGATGTATAAAACAGATTCACTGAAATCACATCCTGAAAATACCAATTTCTTCCTCTGAGTGAGGATGACCCTAATGAGCTCTGATGGATGCATTCCTATGGGTACATACAATACCTCTAAGGCATCACAGTTTTTACTGTAGATCCATAGTTTCACAAGAAACATTCTTGAGAGCTGACCTCAAACTCACAGAGTAAAACTTTCTCCAGTCTGTTTTTTGTTCTCCCACACAAGAAGATATTTTTGTAAGGAGCTGATTATGTGAATTTGATAATTCCTGAATAAATAGTTCACAGTTTGATATTTTGGAGACCGTTAGTCTCACTAAGAGAATCATTTATTGCTCGTTCACAATAGCAGGTTGGGAGAACTTCCTATCCAAAGACTCAGTGCACTCTACACCATTTAAAATATGTGTGCATCCTATGGAAGAAGAGAACAGTACTCGTATTTTAAGTGTAAAGTGTGTGAAACAAAAAACAGTTATAAGATTTTAGCAGGGTCACAGTGTCAGCAATGAGTGGGCAGAGATAAGCAGGCACTAGAACCCTCTGGTATTTATGAACTCAAAACTTCTTCCTTCTATTGATCAAGGAGGTTGGGGGCTTTTATCATTGTAACTGAGTTCTTTTAAATGCAAGTCAGAAACAGAGAGGCAATTCCTTAGAAACATTATTTCTTTTCTGTTATGAAAAATCTACCCACATTCTTCAGAAGCAGGACAACTTGTCCAATAGTGTTTGCATCACCATGGAGTGCTTGGCAGCCATCAGCACTTTGGAAGCACCTCAGCAATGTACATTTGGGAGCACTTTCCACCACAGGTTTTCTCTTTCATTCTTGTCATTTGATATCTACTGGAACACCAAAAGATGTGAAATAACTCATCCAAAGATGATACTGCTACCTTTAATTTATCCTTTACACTGAATCCCAGAAGAGCAACTTGAAGAAAAAATGTGGAGGTGTCAGGTTATTAAGCCATATTGTCTTTTAAACTGTTTTTCCTCTCTTTTGCAATTTCCAAATCCTATTCATAAAGGAGGTATTAAAAGCAATCAGTCTGGTTTCCTGAAGAGTATGATATTAATTATTCAGATCAAACTCCTTGAAGAACAGATGAGGTCAGACACCAACAAGTGCAAGGGGAAGAGGAACAAAACGTGTCCAGACAACGTTCAGAAAATGAGGATGTCTGTGTTTCAGACGAAACAGTGCTGTCTGCAGTAAGAGAGGTGGGACATTGAGCCCACAAATGCCTTCCCTGCCCCACACCCAGGTTATCTGATGGGCTTTCTTGCCTGGAATCTTGGGAAGTTACATATGTAATACACATCAAATTCCTCTATGCTCCTGCTCTATGTACCAAGCCTGTCTGAGGTAATTTGATACATGCCATCAACTCTAATAGCCCAAGGAATCTGGGTTTCATTGTCCTATAAGTGCTCTTTGCCTTTTCTACCTCTTTTTATGATGCTTCTTTTTAAAGCACCTCAAATAGTCTATGAATTAAGCAAACTCATCTCATTAGAAGAGTCTCCAGGGTGCCTTCAGTACTTCAGCTTCTAACTTCAGAGCCTGGACACAATCAATGAATGAATCAATAATAATCAATGCACAGAGCATTTCAGCAGGATTAATGACTGGCTGGGAGGTGCTGATGGGCAGAAATTAAGTCAAGGGCCATTAATCCCAGCTGGTCATTTGCCTCCAGGCAGAGCTTTGTGCCAAGGTCATTACTGCTATTCTAAGAAAAAAATAAAAGGAAGCTGACGTTGGCACAAGGATATTTTTAACCTGGCTTTTGCAGAGTCAGTGGCTCCATATGACTCTTTCTACTAAATGTGAACCCCCTTCCAACAGGCACTTCCATTGCAGAAGGTGTCCCAGTGGCTTTTTCTCCATTTAATGAATCAGCAGGTGTTTTCAACTACCAGCAGGCTGCATAGAGATGTCCTAGGGTTTATGGAGCCTGGCAGACCACCCTCTCCTGCTCTGAGGATTTACTCATTCCCTCTCTGCACTCAGCTGTGGGTGGGATAACACTCTGCATGGGCCAAATTCTAAGAATTATGTCAGCCACATATTGTGTCTACCTGGCCCTAAGAAAATCCTGTCAGCTCAAGTCAGAGAGGGATCAGAGAAGAAAAATTACTTCTAAAGTTCTTCTTGGATAAGGCCCAGGATGTTCATCTATCCACACAGATACACACACAAACACAGATGGGGTGACATTAGAACTATAAACTTAGAATCATAGAATGGTTTGGCTTGGAAGAGATTAATGATCATTGAGTCTCAACCTTCCTCCCGTGAGCAGGGACATTTTCTGCTAGACTAGATTGCTCAAAAGCCCCATTCAACCTACCCTTGTATATTTCCAGAGAAGGGGTTCTGATAAACCTGTTTCAGTTCCACAAAGTAAAAAAATTTCCTCAAAGTAAAAAAAAATTTCTTCCTAACATCTAATCCAAACCTACCCTCTTTCAGTTCAAAGCCATTTCACCTTGTTGTATCATCCAATTCGCTTGTTAAAAGTCTCTCTCCATTTCTCTTGCATCCCCTTCAGGTGCTGAAGAGCTCTTATAAACAGTATATAACTTTCCCAAAGTATCCTAAATATTACCAACCCATGATGTATGGCAGACATATTGTGTCTAAAAAAAATTTAAGAGCAAACATTAAGGTCAGGACCTTGATCAGCTTCTTGATCAGCTATGCCAACTGCTAGAAGGTTGTCAGAGAGAGTTTGGCAAATCCACCTGCTGTAGCCCAGAACACCCTGTTCTCCAGAGCATTCCAAAACATTCCAGTGTGTATCCTCTGGCCCAAAGCCTGTTCCTTGCTCTCTCTGCTTGCAGACTATGTAAATGAAGCTAAAACAAGACCAACAATGAGTGGACAATCCAAGGCAGGTTCCTTCACATCAGGATACAGCTATTTTTCCTTTTGCAAGGCACACAGTTTATGGATGGCTCTATATTGCTCTTGGTTGGTTGCAATGAGGAAGGAGCAAGGCAGTCCTAATCATGCTAAATCATAATGTTACAGGGGCCAGGAGATTGCCTTGTTTTACTTGCTGTAAAATGCATTGAGGTGCATTCAAAACAGTGCTCAAAATTTTTCCCTGTTTCAGGCTTTTATGTCCTTCAAACAAGAAACTGATTAAATTGAAGTGCCCCTCTATTCCATGCAAAAGCAACATGCAGCTAAAAATTATAAAGTCTGAGCCTCCCCATGTGCTGCACAACCACACAGATGCACTAATTTTCGTGTCAAAATGCAAATATGAAATCTCTAAAAAATGTTTTGAATGGACATGGATCTTTTGAAGGTAAAGATACTGGATGAAAATACCTGAGACAGCAGGTTCTACTTTCTAGTAATTGGGCAAGTTTACCAGAGGTGTTACTTGCTTTCCAGAAATTTTGGAAAACTTGTATTCCAGGGAACACAGTCCAATAAAAAAAGAAAGATCAGAGAGCATTTGGTTCAAGAGACAGTGGGGAAAATCCCATGAGGGGAGGAATTTTTCTTTGTTTCATACGGGCAGAAGAAGAAAAAAGCAGATGAAGATTGTATTCAGTGCAAACATAATGTCAATGGCAGTAGTCTGCAGACTGGAATCCCTGCATGTGCTGTGTGAATAGAAAATATTTGCTTCCCTTTGTTTGATGTAATCCAGATTTTGCTAAACAAAACCCACCTGGACTAACTGGTTCTTGTTCACATTCTGTAGGAATTTAATGATTTATAGATACTGCCTACATTCCTCTTATGGATGGATCTCAGAAAAAAATATACATGTGTATTTTTCTCTATAGCAAAGCAAATTTTCTCTTGAAACATTAACAAGGCAAACCATGTGTTGCAAGAGAAGCTGATCAGGTATTATTTTAATGCTTGAAAAAATGATTGCTTGGCAAATAAAGCAGTTTTCTGCACGCATATTGTTTAATGAAACTAAGAGAAAAAATAATGGCTCACTTAATGGCTTAAAATCCTGAGGAAATCATGCAGAACTAGATAGAAATCTGGGTATTGTGGGCTGGAAAATGTAACCTCTGTAGCTTCAAGAGAAGCAATGACAGTGTAGTGTTGGCCTAATTATCTTCACTAACAACTGAATTATTCTCAGCCTATGGCCACAGACATACTATAAGATGTTTCAGGTGTGATTTAGAAGTTGGTGTTAACACCATTCAACTGGCAAATTGCTACCTCACCCTGTACAGGCCCATATTTAGGTAAAAAAAGTGTAACTCTGCAGTGGTACCCTGGGTTTACTCCCAGCTTCACCTCCAGGGTTTAAGCCCAAGGTGTACATATAGACAGGCAGGTGTATATATAGACATTCTGTGAGATGTGGTGTTTTGGGGGCTTTCTGGAGTGCCAGCTGCACTGCAGGTCCCTCTCTTGTTGGTCCTGTCAGCTTCCACAAACCCAGCCAGTACAGCAAGCATCATCCTGTTCCAGAGGAAATCCAGAGTGTTTCCTGGGGATAAGTGTCTGGAGTCAGAGAGACACAGTGGAGAAGCTGAATGAGAAAGGAACCCCAAGAAACTGGTCCAAGGGTGACTCTGCAGCTGCCATCTGAGGAGCCCCAGTGGTGAATTCTGTGCCAGTGTTGTCATTTACCTCAGCTATAAATTTGTGGTTGTGCTGCCTGGCTTCTTCCATTCCTGCTGCAATTACAGGCTGCTGAGCTGCTCCTGCCTGTCAAATCACTTCCACCTAGGGCTCAGAAGGCTTTTGGTCCATGATGGGAGCAATGCCCATGCCCAGGCTTCCTTTCCACTGCTGAGGTGGCTCCTGGGAGCAGGGGTGTCCTTCTACCAGGATGCAGAGGGCGGAAGGAGAAGTGGCAAGTTGCCAAGCTAGACTAGATGTCATGGAAGCAGGGCTTGGCAGCAAGGAAGGAAAAGCTGAAACAGTCAGGCAGTAAGCAAAGTCTAGCAGCTCAAAATGCAGTTAAAACATCAGCCTGGAATGATTTCTTACCTCACAAATATTTGAAATTGCTTCCCAGGAGGGCAGATATGAGATATCTTGTGTTGTTTTCTGACGAGAGAGGAACTCTCTTCCTGGTTGAATAAACTGTGTTTGCTTAGAGAGAGAGAGAAAAGAGACTTTTAAATCCGAAGCTGTAATTAAATGTGCAGCAATTCTGAGAGCACTCATACTGGTAAATGTTATTGACATTTCCTTTCTGTTTTTTCCAGCGGAAACAAATTATTAATACCCTATTGTTGCAATAATGAGTTCTTGATAGACATAGAATTTATTTTTCCTTCTGTTCCTTTAGCCCTGAATCAGTTCTCATGAGTCAAAAATAGAGATTATTTTGTTTTAGCATCACTGGCAGTGACAGAAAAAGGAGCACGACCATGAAATGCATGGCAAGGCTGTTCTGGAATCAAGGAATACAAGACTCCTGTGCCAGTTGCCATCTTCCAATCACTGGAGTGGAATGATCTGGGTAAGCTGTGGAAGCAGTAACTGAAAACCTGACCCAAACCACTAATGACATAGAAACCAGCTTTAAAATATTTGCTTCCCTACTCCAGGTAGTTGGTTAGACTTGGAGTTCCAGTTGCTAACTGGGAGTTCCTGGATCTACTGCCTCTATGGTGCTTTGATATCTGAGCTGTTCTAGAAGTAGCTACTACACCTGTCCCCTGAGCAATCACAGCCTTGCTTTCTCATTTACTTTAAAGACAGTTGGTTTTCTTTTTTTTTTTAATTTTCTAGATATAGATACTTTAGAACATTTAGCAAAGGACTCTAGAAATCTGGATAACTACTAAATTATACTGCTCAGCCTCTTTTCAGTTTACCACTAATTAAATGTCCTCAGGATGCACTGGGACAATTATAATAATAGATGGGTTTTCAGAAGGAGCTGAGTTGAAAGTACTTTTCTGCTGGAACATGCGTCATTGTGGAGCTGGAAAATGAAAGGAAATAATGTGATAATATTTTGTCATACACGAATATAGAAAATAAAAATGTCTCAAATAAAAAATACAAAATTCAGCAGTTTGATCTAAGCAGCACAAATCATACCAGTAATGAAATGGCTTTTTTTTGTTGTTGTTTTGAAAATTATTTCATTTTATGGACAAGCATGACTTGTAGAGAGAATTAATGTCTTTTATTACATGGGATGATGCAGGTGGAAAAAAATATTCTCATAGGCATGCAGTCTTTCCTTTTCTTATAAAAACTCTAACATAGCAAAAGAAATATTTTGCAAAAATCCAAACAAATTGTTTCCATTTTTTTGGAAACATGACATTCAAAACCAGCTGAATTCTCCTTTAGGCCCATTGTCTTCATTGCTGCTTTGGAATGGAAGTAAGTGTTACCTGGGAGGGAAGGGAAAAAAAAAAAAAGAAGTTTCAATTCAGCCATACCAGTACATTAAGGATGAAACAAATTCAGATACCAGATGTGGATCAAAATGGACCCCTCTGCCTGGCCACTGAGCATTCTGTCAGAGGAGGCTCCTCATGCTTTGATCCATTGATGGATGGTGGCAATCATGGTCAAACAACCCAACTAAAGTCCAGCCCAAGAGTGACATGGTGGCTGTGCCCTCCTGGGGGCTGAGGGACAGGGTGACAATGGTGTCCTGGCACAACACACTCCCTGACACCTTCCCAGGCAGGTCACATCACTGCCTCCCTCATTCTGCCCTGGAGCAGGGCTCTCCTGGCTGCTGGGGAGTGTTTACACTTCCCTGTGAACACAGTCCCCCAGTGTTTATCTACAGTCAGAAATAAAGGCAAGCTAATAAAAAAAGAGGCTGGGACTGTTTCCATCTGCTGTGCCCCAGAGCACTGAGCATCCAGCATGCAGCACAGCTGAGACCTGCTGCTCCTGCTCCTCTGTGCTGGGAACAGCCTGCCTTGCAAGGGCTTCAAGCTGTTCTAGGAGCTGGTACACACACCACACAGAAATATAAAGTCCTTTGTGCCTAATTTACCACAGTGCCTGGCTTTGAAAAAAAGTAGGATGTGGAGATTTTTGCACAAGGCAATGCACTCTTTTCTTTTACTGTTTTCTTTATTGCGTGCAGGTTGATTTGAGGCATTTCTGGAACTTAAAAATCCCAAGAAGGAACTTATTGCTCATTTGCACTATCTCTAATTAACAACTTCCTTAGAGGAAAAAAGAAAGAAAAGAAACTTGAAAACTTTATTTCTCTGTGCATTGGAGATTTGTTGGACACAGGTAGACATCACTGCTTGACTACTATAAAGCTGCATTTATTGAGTTTTATTTCCTCTCCAGGAGTCCAGGCTCCTTTAGGGCACCTTGGGAATAGCTGGCACTCTAGAAGAGCACTCAGAACTACTTGCAAAATGACTTGCTGGCCATGCTGCCCTGCATGACCTCTCCCCAGACTGATCTTCCTGCTTTTTCAGGTCCTTGTCCATTGCTCTCCTGACGCTGTGGAAAGCAAGAAATAACAGCACAAACTTGCCCTGACCTGAAACCCTTTGGGATGAAGGCACATTGAAACAATCTTGGTTCCATGATGTTTTGGATGGGCCATCTCCTACTTACTGTGCTTCTTTCCATGTGCTTTGAAAGCTTTCCCCAGACATGCCAGAATATACCAGAAATAATTACTAGTTTTAAAGTGATCTATATTTTGGATATGAGCAATGCCATGTTCAAGCTGTATCCCACAACTTTCTCCTGGAAGCAGATGACAAAACATTGTGTGCAAAATGCAGCATGAAAGCACGGCCAGGATCCTGATCCCGTGGGTCTGGCATGCCTAATTAGCAAGGAAAATTGCTGAGAATGAGATTTTGGTAGCTAAGCCTGTCTTAGTGCTGGTGAGTATCTGCAGACACAACTGTGTAGAGCACCCTGTCATGCAGAGGTGCTGTAACATTTGCAAGCAGACTGCAATGTTATTGACATCTAAAAACTCAACTGCAAATTATTTCTGGCTGCCCTCTCTGCTTCAGGAGAGCACATGGCTGCCTTTCCTTACCCACAGTATTAAACCATAGTGGGGAGTGGGCAGTGCAAATGTGTTTGGCTCTCATTTTGAGGCCCACATGGTTCATGGCATGTTCAGTGACATGATGAGTCCCCCAGCCATAGGGAATGCAGCAGATATTGTTTGACCAATCCAGGGACTTAGAAAAGGAGCAAAGTAACCCTGATGGGAAAAGGGGGGTTAGAAAAGGGACTGATGGGAGAAGGGGGGAGAGGGAGAGACACAGAGGAAACACAGACTATTTCTATGTAGAAGAGATGGGGACTGTGCTTGAAGAAAAAGCCAGTATATAAAGGAAAGGAAATTATAGCACAGTTTTGGTGAATTGAAGACATAATGGTCCATTCAGGGAGGTACACTTGAGACCCTCCTCTAATTCTGCTATATGGTGATAATATGAAGGAAGACAGATATTACAAATATGGGTGCTAATATTTCTACTGCTGTGTGCAGCTTCTTGTTCTCTGAGACCACTGGTGAGGATAGCACACAGCAAGCTTTCTTGGAGCAGACCCACCACACTCATGGGCAGAGCCAGGAAATTTCTCTATTCCCAGTCCAAGCCTCAAATCAGGAGACACTGGACAGAACACAGGTGCATGATATCCTCTCATTCATGACACATCAGAAATTTTAATGCATAAGCGCTAAGGTGCCTGTTATGTGATAGAGAGAAAAATAGAGTAGGTTATGCTTTACTGAAAAAACCCCACACTTTTAATATGTTGGTTCTGTTTACTTAAAAAGAATAAAACCTCAGGGGTAATGGGGACTGCCTGCCTGTACAGAGTATTTTGTGCCTAATTAATTTTATGTATGGATACGACCTGCTTTATCTGCTAGATTAGGTATCAGTTCTAATGTAACGTTTCTTGCTTGTAGTTTGGGGCACAGGGCACCATTTTATTAGCCATTTTAGAATGCTTGTTTCATTTTTTTATACTTCAATAACACTTCTGGCATAGTTGCCGTTTTCCCTTCTCTCATAGTTGAACAGACAACAATGTAAAGTTTTCAAACAAAACCCTGGAGGTTTTACTGAGCTCCCAAAGATGAAAAAAAGCAATGAGCACAGTCAGACCTGTCAGCAGAAGTTGTTTTGTTTCAATGATCACTCCACCATGTAGAATTCTTGCTGCATAACAAACTCAAAAGCAACATCTTCCAGACACTCTCTGACTCCTCCAAGAAGTACCCTACGAGAGGTGGAACAAAATTAAAGGTTTGTACCTTGCCCCTAAAGAGAGACTGATGATTACCTGGATGGGACCACAGAAGGCACTGCCAGCCAAAAATCTTCCTTCCTGCAGTTATCCTACAATCTCTTTGCCGATACCCTTGTGAGGATAAGTCAAACATTTTCACTCACTGAAAGGACTGAATACATCAATAACAGCTTTTATTTAAACTCCAATATGCAGGAAAAAATGTGCATAAGGAAAACCCGATATCCAACATCTCACAGAACAGGAGCAGAAGAGTCCAAAAAGGCTGAGACCATGGGAGGCTGGAGGAGGCACTCTTTGCATCCAAGCTCAGCAACAATCCTCTCAGAGACACACTCAAACCACTCTACAAAGTGATCAAGGAAAGAACTTTGACATCAGAGGAGCTTAAGGGCTTGGGCTCAAACTGCTCATCTCTGAATTGAAGACAATGGGGTAGTTTAAGAAGCAATATGAGCTTGAAAATGATATACCATATGATAGAGACTTAATCTAAGAAAAGCAGAAGAGCAGCAGAACTCCCACTATATACAAATTACTGGCTCTGTATATGCCAAAGTATGACCTCCAGCTAGGATATAATAACCAGCTTTCATGAACAGCACTCATTATATTGTGTCCATTATAAAACTGCAGCTACATGACAGTGCCATAGGCTATAATGTTCTCACTTAGAAGAATTTCAATTTTCTTCCAAGAGACTACGTTTCTCTTTTGCAGGCTTATTTTGAGCATCCTTTGCTCATTTTTATTTTATAGGGTGGGATGTGGGGTATATTTTTGAGGGGTTTTTTTCTCCTAAAGCAACAAAGGAACTACACACACAAAAAAAATCTGTCTTGATTTGAGAGGCACAGCAAGGCAAGGATTCAACCAGTGTAAATCAGCATGATGAACCCCAGCTGAGGACTTTTGCCAGACAACTATAAATCTGCTGGGTCAAAACATTTGTCAATGACCAAAAATATCTCACAAAAATGGCCTGGCTGGCCCTCTGTTGACACAACAGAAAGATATTCCTAAATCAGCAAGAAACCTTGGATTTGTTGTGTGATGACTTAAAAGATGTTTTCTCAGTTACTCTCTCAGCTCTTCTTCCTGAGTATGGAGTGTGAGGTAACTGAAGGAGCAAAAGTATCTGGCTAAGGAGTGGGAGAAACACCTGTGGGATTTTGGATAAAATAATGAATGGCATAGGCAGACCTAGGCAGTCTGGCAGGATTAATCAGCTGTGAGTTACTGCACTTCATCTGCTCCAACAGGGCCAGAAAGCCCCAAAGATACCTCCACATGCTGCTAGGCCTGTCTTAAGAGAACCTACAGACCTCTGCCATATAGAAAGCTACACCTGACAGAGTCTTCCTCAGCACCCTCCATTCAATGGTGTGGAGATGGAGATAAGGGAGAGCAAGATGCCACTCATCCAATCCTGCAATACCTGAAAACAACTGGGGAGAACAGCATCTCCCCACTGCCTAGTTCCTTCTTATTAGCCATAAAGGAAGTGGAAAGGAACAAACTCCAGTAGTTTTGGTGTTTACATAAATGCCTGAGACCTGAGAGTCACTTTCCCTCAAGGGATGCTAGTCTGGGTGAGTTCATGGCCTGCTTTCACAGAAGTGTAGGGAAATGCATAGGAAAGTCTGTCCCCAGAGAGACAGGATGAGCAGGTTTCCACTCCAGGTGCAGCAGCTCTTATCTCTGGGCCCAGGCAGATGCAAATATTCTGTGATACATCCTGCACTGGAGGCCAAGAGCTCTCCTGAGGACTCTCTCCAAGATACTAAAGCTCTCCACACAGCAAGGAAAACTGTGCAAGGCTGCCTCGAGGGCACATTCCTGTGAAACCCAAGGCGGAGTTCACACCAATGCCTGTCTTCAGTGTCACAATACGGATCCAGTATTCCTCAAAGCCTTCACAAGGGTGGTAGCTGGGTTAAATTTGAGGAACAGATTTCCCCAGACCTGCTCACTGTAGAGGCACCTGCAGCCCCCTGCTCAGCCTGGCTTCTCTGTGGGGCTGTAGTGGGTCTGTCTGGGCTGGGGTTAACTTTCCCCATGGCAGCCCTGCTAGTGCTGTGCTCTGAGTTTGTAGCTGGCACAGAGCTGATCAGACACCAGTGTTGCTGAGCAGTGTTCCCACAGAATCAAACCTTTCTTTCAATTCCTCCCTCATAGACCCATAGGCTGGGTGTGGACAAGACCCTGGGCAATGAGGCAGCTGGGACAGCTCACCTCGATGACCAAAAGGCCACACCACAGGATTCCATGTTCAACAAAAAAGTCTTATAGAAAGGGTAAGGGCAGGACATATGTTATTAAGGTATTTGTGTTCCAAAGCAAACACTACACATATTAAGATCTGCTTCCCAGAAAGTAGCTGGACATCATATGCTGATGGGAAGTAATGAATTTTTCTTTTTTTTTTTTTTAATGTTCTTTGCTTCCATACATGGCCTTTGCTTTCTTTCATTAAACTGTCTTGACCAACAAGTTTTTCAACTTATTTTTTTGCCCTGTCCTCCTGAAGGGAGAACAGAGAGAGGAATTTGGTGGGCGCCTGACAGACAGACAAGAGCAACCCATGACACAGAAGGTGTTGTCAATCAATGGTGTCAAATCCACACATTAAAAAAGGGTTGTAAAAAGTGAAATGGCCATTGGTAAATGAACTTGGCAAAGAGTCAAAAAGTCACTACACAGGAAGAAGGAAAGACTAGTGAAGGCAGACTCACCTCTAAATCATCAGTAGCAAAGCCATTAATGGAGAGTTTGTGGTTTCCTGGGCCATTGCTGCTTGGAGAGTTGCCAACAGGCACGTTAACAGAGACATCACTTCTCTCCAGCATGAGACCCCTTCTCTAGCTGCTTGGTGGTCCCACTCTCCTGTCTCTGCCTGGCTTGCAGGACACATCCCCAGGGCATTTCTCTGTTCTGTCCCATGCTAATAGCCCTTGCCAAAGTATCCCAGCAACAACCATACAAACATTGGGGAGTGACAGGAAGACCAGAAAAATTGTCTCACACTCCCTGAGTAACACCAGTCTTTTCTTGCAGTCCCAGTTTCCAGCTAAACACTTTTTTGCCAGTCTCTACTTGCAAATTCAGTTTTCCTGGTTAGGCTCTCTGTGTGTCTGTGTGATTTGTACTAACAACCTCTGAACCCGCTGGCCAAAAGTACTGACAGATGTCAGAGCTGTGGAGTTCTAACACTTTATGAAAACCCTGACAATCCTTCCAGTGAGAAAATCTTGGCATGAGGATAACCTTAATGAGTAAATTCTACAAAAAGCTTTGCTAGGCCACTGCTGGATTTTTACTTCACTGAAGTCATCTCCTTCTTTGCAGCACGTTTAAGTAGGATTTTTTTTTTTCCCATTGAGCTAAGAACTTGCTTGTGCAAGTAACCCTGTGAGAACATACTCTCTACAGGTGATGTCAGAGAGGTAGATGTTTATATGATCATTTTTGGCTGGTTTACCCATCTCCTTCACACAGGAGCATTTTATATACAGACTACGTATGATGGCAGACCTTTGGTTGACCATTAGGACTCATGGTTGATTCATGACACAAGATGAAATTAAAAACCTTTGCCAGAGTTCCTGGGCTCTGTCTCCCCTAGATTCCCCATGATGGCTGTTACAGCAGTACCTGCCCTAGTAAAAAAGCTTCAGTAGGGGATTCACTAGTAAGTTCAAGTGCCCAGGAGAGGTGTGGGAGGATGTGCTTGTTGCAGCTATCTCCTGTCTCCAGGAGGAAATATACCAAATGTATTTTAGAAGAGTTCTCTCCATGCATTAATTAGAGCAGCACTGAGTCACCCATCTCATTAAATTCCTGATAGAGATTGGCAAATACTTCTTCCACAAGATTTTGCCATCTTCCAGGGGTTGCAGGTAACAGCACAAAGACACATATACACCCCCTCTTTTACAGAGAACTTCTGTGAACTGTTTTCTGATGGCACTAAATGTTTGCTATCAGCTTCTGCAGGATTAAACACAGAGGCTGGATGCTTTTCCCTGTATCCAGGACAGATACTTGGGAGTTGTAAACTTGATACCCTCCCCACCTGTCCTGATGGCACAGGGATGTGGGTGCAGTGGGATGTTTAATTGGTAATGTCCAATTCCTACAGATTCTTTCCAGCCAGTGATAGGAGAAAAAAGAAAGAGGAGAAAAAAAGGCTAGCAATAACAAACCCTCAGCACTCTTTAAGCAATAGTGTTTCTCCACATTTAAATTCTAGGAGAGGTGAAATGGCAGTTTTGTGAATCTCGGGCCTTACTGGTGAAATTAACCCCACTAAATCATCCAGGCTGGCCAGAGGGTGAGAATGCTCCTTCCTCACACCTCCTCTTGCTACTAGAAGATGAGCAAAGGAAGGAGATTCACTGTCTGTTGTTTTGAATTTTTAGCCTTCTGATGTTTTTTGCATTTTTTAGTGGAGTTCTCACAGATTTTCATGTGAACAATGTATATTTTTGGAACTACTCTCTTTTGTTTACATTTTTCTCCTTGAGGAGAAGACAAATTGATGAGCTGTGATTTTCAGCAGTGTGGTTAAAGAAGTGGCAACTTCATTCTCCAAGCAGTAACCTTTGTTAGAAAATTATGTAAGTTGGAGTCAAAAAAAATTAAGTCCCTTCCTTTGCCTCTGAACTTGACCTAAAGTCAGTCTCATTCCTTCCTGTCCTATAACAACTGTCCCTTCTTTAATCCTAGTCTGTCTGCAGCTCCCTTAGCTGAAATTCTCATGAGAGATTTGATGTCCTCTTTGACTGCTGGGAGATTGTAAAAAGCAGCTTTTCCTGGTGAACATCAAACTGTCTTGAAAAAAATTATGTTTTTCAATGGAGAAAAAAAAAATCATTTGACCACGTGCATTAGAAGTTTTTTTCAACAATTCTACCAAAAAAGAAGCTGGAGTTGGTGATTTCACTTCTTACACATTTTAAAATGAAATTTCTGTCACCTTAATTTACAGAATGTGTGATATGCTATTATGCAGAAACTGAGGACCATGTCATAGCTCATTTAAGATTTGGTTTAGTATTTTAGGAATCATGAAGCTGTCAATGTTAAAAAAGAGTATTTTCATAATAGACAATAATGTGCACTTGAGTCTTGTAGGGTAGCACTCACGTGTGTGTCCACCACCCTTTTTGTCTTCTTCTAAGTCAAAGCACAAGCTGGAAAGCCTAAGTTACATTTCAGAGCACCATAAAATTCCCTTTGGCAGATAACTTATTCACACTGGAGAAAAAGCACTTTGCCAGGTTCAAAAATTAATTAAAAATGCCTAATGTGACTCAAGAAATCACACACTGAACCCCTGTGATACATTTTTAATGAAAAAATACTACTGAAATTCATTAATGTTATAGATTTATACCTTCCAAATAATTCAAAGCAACACCTCCAGAACTACCAATGATCTAATCTCCCAAACTGAAAATTATACGAAATAAGACATTTGACATTCAGTAAATACTCCCAGATATTGTTAAAAAAAAAAAAAAAAGGAATAAAAATACTGGTAATTAGGAAGAATGAAGGGGAATATGTCATTTGATATCAATCAGAAATGACAGTTCACAAATAATTCAGTGCTTCCATTATTACACTTTAAGGGTTTTGTAGGGCGTACAGTGCTGCTTGCTACCAAATAACTCCACCCCAAATGCAGTTCTTTGGGATAGCAGGTGTGGAGTTTCTGTATTGATTTGGTACAGGATGACAGCAGTTATTTAGAAGCAATAAAAATCTGTACAGTGACTTGTGCTCCAAATTGACTGTATTTTTTGATGGGTGTCTTGAGACACCTTGGAGGGATGTGGGTTTTAAGGATTCACCATGCTCAGTGCTCTCTCAAGTGTGTCTGATAAAAGAAGCTGTGTACCCAGAATTACTAAAGAGGCTTTGAAGATTTGGAATAGAAATGTGCATATTAATCCTTAAAAGGGCTCCATTTTTAAGTCTACCATTGCTGCCTCCTTCTAGACAAATGTCCATTTCTCACCCTGAAAAATCGTGTCATGATTTTTTCATCATTCATGTTCTTAAAAGAAGTAAATTAAGCACTTAGATCGCAGTGTCATTGAGGGGTTAGATGTGTCTTTTAAGTCATCCTTTAAAAATTTGGAGCCTGGTTTATTTTGGGTGACCACAGAAGCAATGAATATCTACAGGAATGAATTGAACTCCCCTCATAGAACTTCAGGGGAATTCCTTCCATGAAACCCTGCTGCCCAGCACATGCAAAGGAGGCATAAATGAGACTTTACCACAGGATAAGATGAATATTTGTAAAATGTGGCCAAGATGACAATATTTGGGAGTTACATGCTGGATGTGGATGAGTTATTGGCATCACACTCAGTATAGTAGTGTTAAAAAGGGTTATGCGCCATCTGTCAGGGTTGGACCTACACCTTCCTGGGCAAAGCAGGGCAATGAGAAGGGGCTTGAACATTTGATTGTTTCCTTGGACAGATGTAGTGCAACCAACTGCCCTGGTTTTGCTCCCCATGCACTTTTATCCATCAGTCTCACATTCCAGTTAAAAACTGACAATCCAGTAGAAAATTCAGAATTCTTGGGAATATTTATCTATGTGTGTGGTGTTCCTTTTCCTTTCATGTATATTCTTCTTCTCTTTAAAATGTTGATAATATCTTATTGAAGCCATTTCTTAAAGATAACATCATGTTCGTCATTGCTACTGCTGAGGAAGTCCAGGGTTTGACGTGATTTTTAGTTCTCCTGTATAAAAGATGACCCATCTGGCATTTAATCGAAAATCAAAATTTTTATGAGCCATTATGAGTCAGGGGAGTGAGAAAGAGGGAAACAGACACATATACACAGTGGCTTGTAGCATGTGATACGGGTTGCAGTCAGGCTGGTGGAACATCCTGACCTCATTGTTGTAAGTGAGACCATAGAATTTAACCCATGAAATGGCTAATATGAAAATGAAAAAGAAAAAAAGAAGAAAAAAAAAAAGTAAAAGAAAATTATGAAGAAAAAGGAAGAAAAAAAAAACAAAAACAGAGAGGGGGAAAAAAAAGAAAACTCCCAAACATTTCTCTTCTCAGAAGTGGGGACAGGAAACTGCTGGATAAAAATTCACCTTTCACTGTAGCAGATGCAGCCTTGCTGAAGATAGTGAAACTGCACTGTGTGCATGAAGAGCAATAGGTGCCACTGAGCTGGTGCAGTGTAAACCAAGGCATAAGGGGAGAGAAGAAAATAGAAATACAATTCCCATATCTCTTGAAGTAACAATTTTTAACATTTCTTTTGAATAACAACATTAAAAAAATCACCCTAAATCTTCCAAATTGAGCCAAAAGAACAAGGCTCAGCTTTTTCTGTAAGGAAATTACAGAACCATTTCCAAGAAGGCAGAGCTGTTGTTTTTGGCCTCCCACAGAGTGTGAAGCAACTCTTCAGCACTGGCAGGGCACAAGCAAAGCCCAACCCACCCGGTCTGAGAATCTGTCCCTGCTCTCACCGAGGATCTGAACAACCTTCCCTCCAAGCTCACACTAAATCCCAGGCAGAGCTGAGCCTGCCCCCATGGCAAACAGAGGGCATTAAAATTCCAAAGATCTCAGCTGGCTCTGCTGTGTGTTTATGCCAGCTGGAGATTATATCTCCATAGCTTCCTGATCCAGAAATATTCAAGTTTGTAACTTCTTGAAATCCCCCTCCTCCAGCTGAAATATGGCATTTTAAAAACCATTTTCTTTATCCGGAGACCTCTGTGGGTTTTGAAAACATGCCATGGGTTTAAAATATTTCTTTTAATGGTTATTCTGTTTTTTACTGAAATGAATGTCAATTTTCACAAAACCACAAATGTCTGTGGTCACTCAGGCTTACTAATACTTTCCACAAATATCTCAGACAGTAGTTAAAAGAAAATAATTTGTTTTTAATCCTGGCACCTGAAAACAGCTGCTGTGACTTTTTGGAAATTTTCATTAGTTGCTTGGGAAAAAGAAATTGGATGCACTCTTTTGCAGTATTTCTTAAAGGTTCCATCAGCCTACCAAGTGATAGCTTGGTGATGGATGATTGTGAAAAATTCAGTGCAAATTGACAGACAAAATTTAATTTGCTCAGAAAGTCACCTCCCAGAGTCAGGTATTAGACAAATACATTGTTTATGCTTCCTGAGCAGGACAATGAATGAATGCTGGTTGCTTTGCTGGTAAACAAATGTCCTTTCTGGGATGAAAAAGCAAAAATCTCTACGTGGTATGGGCTGGGCTGTGCCACAAAGGATGCTGGCACAGCCCAGCCCTGCTGAGCAGGTGGGAGGACAGTGAGCATGAGTCCAGGTGCTAAGGGAAGTGTGGTGGTGGCAGAGGACTCTCCCAGAGGTTTCACCTGAGAGCCCATGGTGAAGACCACATGGATGGATCCTCCTTCACCCCAGCTGCCTTAGGGAGCAGGGAAATGCACTTCCCAAGAAAAGCAGGGCTTGACACAGGTGACTGACTCCGGGCTGTAAATCCTGGGAATCCTGCACTGCTCTGTTGCTTCAGGTTGAGCATTAACCTAGAAATTCAAGAGGTTTATGGCAGTTTCCTGCACAAGGCAGGGACCAGGGTCTGAGGAGTCCCTCTCAAAGGAAGCTGGGCTGAACGCAAAGCTGCTGGAGCTGCTGACTTGTTCAAAGCAGATATTCATAATGCTCTCTCACAGCATTACTGATCCTCAAGCTTTTCTTCACACATCATGTGGTCTTCCTGACATTTTTACTTTGTGTCATCCCTTCCTGGAAAACAGAGCTCTAAAAGCCTCTCTTGTTGTAACCAGCTGCCCTGGGTTACTGCAGGGAGAACCCCTTGAGAAAGAACAACACATGATCTCTGCTCTGGGCAGATGTGGATGTCCCAAATCTGTGCCTGTTGCCACCACAGCTGTGCTGCAGCTGCCACCACCAGCATCCAGCACTGCTGTCTCCAGCACACCAAAAGTGACTCATAAGGTAGGATAGAGTGAAGTTTGATTTGAGCTTACAGCAACATCGTGGACAGGCTGAGATGGTGTTTTGCTCCAAAAATTCCTGACTCCTGTTGAAGAAACTTGCTATTCCCTTCACTACATGTGCAATCAATTCTCGTGCTTCTATTTCCAGCAGGCAGCTCCCCACTGTCAGCCCAGAGCTGCTGAGCAGAGCCTGCCACTCCACAGAACCAGGGCTGCAAAGTCTGTGACTCAGAAGAGGAGCCAAGGCCTGGCTGGCCATGAAAATTGAATTGTTTCATCATGCCTGAAGCACGGAGAGATCCCTCACAGGCACGGTGTGGGGAAGAAGGCTGATTCTCAGCTTCTGGGAATCTCAGGGTGCTGCCTATTCTTAAAGAATCTTTTTTCATTTTTCTTTTTTCTCTTTTTTTTTTTAAAAAAGGTATAGAGCAGCATATGCATTTTTACAGTCAAAATCACAGAACCACAGAAAGGCTGAGGTTGCAGGGGACTTCAGGAGGTCTTCCAGCCCAAACGCCTTGCCCAGGCAGGGCCACCTACAGCCAGTTCCTGAGGACCATGTCCAGACGACTCTTGAATATCTCCAATGAAGAAAACTACACAATCTGCCTGGGTAATCTGTCAGCATTCAGACAGCCTTGCAGTAAAGAAGAGTTCCCTGGTGCTCAGAGGGAATCTCTTCTGTTTCTTTCTTTGCCTGTTGCCTCTGGTCCTAGCACTGGGCATCACAGAAAAGGATCTGGCTTAATCCAATTTGCACCCTACCCTCAGGTATTTATCTGTGTTGATAAGATCCTTTGAGCTTTTTCTTCTCCAGGCTGAATAGCCCCTGTTCTCTCAGCCTTTCTGCTGAGAGAAAATGCTGCATTGCTTTAATCATTGTCATGGCCCTTTGTGGGACTCTGTCTCAAATATGTCCATGTCTGGCAGCTCAGCTCTGGATACAACATTTCAGATATGTCTCAACCAGTGCTGAGTAGAAAAGAAGGGTCACATTCCTCATCCTGCTGGCAGTGCTCTTCCTGATTAGGCCCAGGACACCATTGTCCTCTCTGTTGCAAGCACATGTTCCTGGCTCATGTTCTACTTGGTGCCCACCAGGACCCCCCCATAGTGCACAGGTGATTTCCAGCTGTGCTTTCCATGGTGTTGTCGACCATGCATTGGTGCATGAGATTGTTCTTTCCCAGGTACAGGAATTTTTCCTTCCTTTTGCAGAACAGTTGATCCCATCTTTTAGAAATAAGTCCTTTAAGTGACTTTGAAACAGAGAAGAAACTCAGGAAGAGGCAGAAAGAAATGCTCATGTATGGGAATAAATGGAGCATCACTAAGGGCATCCCTGTTGGGGAACTGAGAGAGCAAAGAGCACAGAGGAAGAGGGGCTGCGTCCTTTTCCCTGCTCTGCCTGTGTCCTGCCCAGTGCGCTGTGTTAAGGCTGCAGCCACAACACACCCTCACAAGAAATGGCATGAGATTTGCTCCAGGACAAAGAACTTGAACATAGTGAAAGTTGTTGAGCATCCTTCCACTACTTGCTGGGATTTGCGGGGGAAGGCTGCCTCCAGGAATGCAGCCAGATGGACAAATCCAGGGAGAGTCATGAATACTGTCATGGCTGTTTCTGCTTAGGAAAGTCCCCCTTGGAGCTGATTCTGGAGGAGTTGTGACAGTACAACCTCCCTGGCAGAAAAGGCATTGCTTTTCCATTAAAAAACAGTTTTCACAAGTGGTCATCAGTTTAACATATTACCAATTTTGAAGACATTTTTAATGTGAGACAAATTAAAACAACTTTCAACTTTCCAGTACTTACTCACCCTGTGTTGACAGATTAGATGAGTTTATATCATATTTTATTGTGCTGTTTATGTGTTAGAGCAATATTGCAGTAATCTGGGCTACCAACCCTTTGCTTTATCTTGTTTAATGTCCTGCATCTTAGAGACTAGAACTGTCATTTTAGCCCAGTCAGAACACTTCCCATTAGTCTCAGTACATCCTCTGGGAATGTTAAATGGAGTCAAGAGAGAGGGAAAAGAGCACAGACCCAGTTATAAATATAGCACATTCTTTTTTCTTTAACTGCAAACTTTTATACAATAAATGATGTCTTCTAAGTCTGGTGTGGTTTATATTGGGCACATATATTGTCAGTAAGAGCAACTCAGGAGTTTTCTGCAGGGAATTCCTCTGCTTTTATTAAAAGGAATTCTCTTATAACTATTCTTAATTGCCTGCTGTCTTGACATAACCTTTGAGAAGAGTGAGGATTCCTCTTGCTTTCCTATAGAAGAGTATCCCTAGGGACCCTACTTCCACATTTTCCTTCATTTGCAGAGGTGCACTGAAAATTGAGGATAAGAGCTTTCAGTGTCAAGCTATGCTCTAAAGAAGTAGAAAGCTGAAGACTAATGAGGCTTAGGGAGAACATCCTGTGCCATGGTCCATAGATCTGAAGGGCTAAAAAGATCACATTTCTTCCCTAAGGGGGGAAATTATGCCTGACCAATCTAGTGACATTCTCTGACGGAGTGACTGCAGCAGGCAACAAGCGAAGACTGATTGATGCCGTCTGCCTAGAGTTCTGTAAGGCCTTTGACACAGCATGACATGATTATCTCCAAATGGAGGGACATGGATTTGATATGGCTAAGGAATTGTCTGGATAGAGGCAGCCAGAGAATTGTGGCCAGTGGCTCCTAGTCCAGGTAGCGCCTGGTGATGAGTGGTGTCCCTTAGGCTGTGTCTTGGGACCCTTCCATGCCTTTGATGCCTTCATCAGTGACACACAAAGGGAAATAGAGTGTATGTTCAGCAAATTTGCAGATGACACCAAGCCAAGCAGGGCAGCTTACACAACAAAAGGATGGGATGCCATCCAGAGACACCTGGACAAACTTGAGATGTGGGCCCACAAAAACCTCATGAAGTTCAACAAGTCCAAGTGCAAAGTGCTGCAACTTTGTTGGAGGAATCCCAGACACAAGTACAGCCTGGGAGGACAACTCATTGAGAGCAGTCCTACACAGAGGTTTTGGGGTTCTTTTCAGATGAAAAGCTGGACATGACCTGGCAATGTGTGCTGGCAGT
Organism: Pycnonotus jocosus; assembly: GCA_013400435.1. NCBI lineage: Eukaryota > Metazoa > Chordata > Aves > Passeriformes > Pycnonotidae > Pycnonotus > Pycnonotus jocosus. The sequence goes on from VWYP01004750.1 coordinate 172,962, forward strand.
CCAGAAAGCCAGCCACATCCTGGGCTGCATCCAAAGCACCATGGGCAGCAGGTCAAGGAAGGGGATTCTGCCCCTCTGCTCTGCTCTTGTGAGACCTTCCTCTGGACCTGCTCTTGTGTCCTCAGCACAAGACATGGACCTGTTAGAGCAGGTCCAGAGGAGGGCTGCAGCACCTCCCCGTGAAGACAGGCTGAGAGAGTTGGGGTTATTCAGCCTGGAGAAGGATCAAGGGAGACCTTATGGTAGCTTGCCAGTACCTAAAGGAAACTACTGAAAAAAAAATGGAGAGGAACTCTTTACATGGGCAGATAAGAGACATGACAAGGGGAAACAGTTTTAAACTTCAAAAGGGGAGATTTAGATTACATGTTAGGAAAAATTTGTTTACTGTGAGGCTGATGAGGATTAGGTTGTCTGGAGAAGTGGGCATCCCTGGAAGTGTTTAAGACCAAGCTGGATAGGGATCTGAATAACCTGGTGTAGTGGGCTGTGTTCTTGCCTTTGGCAAAGAGGTTGGAAGTAGCTGATCTTTAAGTTTCCTTCCAGCCCAAACCATTCTGATTGCAGCTGAGAAGGCAGATGAGGCTTACCTGGAGAGGCAGTGGGCCAAGGGATGCCTGAGAGACAAAAGGAGTTGTAATTTTGTCAGTTTTCCTCCAATCTAGTAAATCCACTTCCTCAATGGCTTTCTACCAATGTTGTACCACTTGGTCTCCTGCAGAGACTTTTCCCCAGAGCTCTCTGTCTGTGCATCCCCTTCATTTAAGATCACACTGTGAAAATATCTATTTTCCAGGACACCTGCTGCTCAGGAAAGCTCTTTGCCATGCCCAGATCTTCTTCTGCAGCATGCCCCTTTCAGGTGAGTGTCTTCACAGAGAGCCAGGCAGAATGAAACTCCCTTCAGATGTCTGTTTTTCCTCCTGATGATCCAGATGTAGTAGGAAGTAGGTTGGTCCCACCCACAACTCACAGGGAAAGAGAGAACAGGATGAAAAATCTGAAGCTATAGATCAGACAAGGAGAACTGCAGTACTTAACTGGATACCTCTGGTGACAGCTTAAGTGACCCAGAGAGACAAGTCTCCAGAGGCAATTGAAGTGAATGCTGTCACAAGTGAAACATCTAAGTCTTAAGATGTCTCTTGCATCAAACTCCAATCCCTGGTTCCTGTGTGGAAGGGTCAGATGTGTTTCAGGCCACCAGAGAAGCTGCAGCAGCAGACAGTGATCTGCACCAGGGGAGGCTGGGAACAGTGAACAAGGATGGAAGCAGTGAAGGGGATTGTTCAGAAGACAAAGTTGATGAAGAGAGATAGAAGATCAAAGTGAGAAGACAGAGGGAGAAGGACAGCAAACCAAGGCAAGAGACAAAAGGGCAGATTGGGAGAAAACAGAAGGAGACTGAAAGAAGACAGAAACTGAGGCAAGAGAGAGGGGTAGGGAAATTAATTGGGAAAAGGGTATGAAAAAATGCTGCTTGAAAAAGGAGATGGAGAAAGAAGCAGAACACAGTGGACCGGTGAAGAAAACAACACTTTCAGAACAGCAAATGTTTCCATAGAAATAAGATGTAATTGGAGATGGGTGTGGACCCGTACTTCTCCCCAAGTTTAATTAATAAAAATATATGCCCTCACCAGCAACAGTCTATCAGCAGCAAATAGATGTCTTGAACCAAATGAATGCTTCTCTTGTGCTACAGGAGAGGCACTGCCTCTCCTGGGAACAAAACAGTCAAAGCAGTCTATTTGAGACTTGAGAACACATTTCAGCCTCATATTTCCAAGGATCTGAGAAGGAAGGAAGGAAAGAATGAAATTAAAGCCCCCTCTGCCCTCAGCAGGAACTAACAGACACTTTTTCCTCTAGGGGCTTAGTTTCCTTCTAGTTCTTACATCCAGCTGGCATCATAGCAGCAGCAGGATGAATACACTTGATTGAACCCATTCCTATTCTGTGCCAGAGGGGGTTTCAGATCTTGCAATCATTTTACTCAGCACAGTTAGGAGGTGAATTACTCCAGGGTGGGATTCCTTGATAGCTTCAGTAGTTTGAGTTTTAGTAAGAACTTCTCTTCCCTATGATAGGTGCTATTTCTATTCTTTGTCCTTGTGAGCAAACCTTTGCCATCTTCTTACCCCTCCCCTTTCTTTGTGGTCCTGGTCAGAAAGCTGAAGTAAAAACCTTCCCCTCTTGTTCTAGTTGCATTTCTCCAATCCTTCCTTGCTTTTCCTTGCTCCTATGAAAAGATACAGCATACCTGAGAATGTTTCTCTCTGTCTAGCAAATCTCACACATCAGTCAAGTGTGCCAACCTCCCATCTCCATTTCCTGTTGGCTTTATGCCTTTTTGCTCCTCTTCCCTTTGAACTTTGCTGCCAGGTACAGGAACTAAGTCATGACTGGTACCTACAGCTTGGAGCCCAAAGCTTGGCAGATCTCTCTCTCTTCTTCCCTGTGGTGCCCAGCTCTGTGGCTTGAGGCAGAGCACATCACTGCAGCAGAAGTCAAGAAACATCCTCCACTGTTAATTATCAGGTTAGTGCTACCCAGTACCAAGAAGTAGAGCAGTGATGGCTACTCACTTCTTAGTTCAGAGTCTTTCATACCAGTTCTTTTTCAGGCAATCTAATTACATGGTGTTTCCAATTTTATGAGTTCATTTCCTTCACCCCAAGACTGCAGTAGCAGCTTGAGACAGATGTGAGCTAAGCACCACATAATTTCCCAGTAAAAGTAATTCCTCAGCTCTATTACTCTCTTTCATATTTCATCATTGTAGTCCAGAATTCCACCTTGCTGACTGTCCACACCAACAGAGTAGATCCTATAGAAAAAATGTCAATCTGTCACTTCAGTAGTTGAGAGATCAATTAAAATTTGGATGACTGCTTCAAGTAGCAAAGAGTGCTGCTCAAAACTCCACCTGCAAACAAGGCTGAACTAGAGCATGCCCTATGAGTTGTATGGTTTACCTCAGGCCTGGTACAGCAAATGTAGGATGCATAAACCTGTTACAGAGCAATAAGGCCTTTAGTCTCAAATGCTACTATCAAGAAAGATGGCAACATAGTGAGGCCACAAAGAAGGAAGTAATTTCAGGATTAAGAATGGGGCTACAACGAGCTGCTGCTTTCTTGCTCACTGCCCCAGCTCAGTTAAAATCACCAAGCAGGAATACCTACCAGCACAAATACCTTGGCCACTAGGTTTAGCTTGTTTTCTGGATTTAGCAGCAGACACTGGCAATTTCTCAGCCATTCCCCTCACCATCTGTATAATTACTGGGGCTACTAGGTACATGTGATATAGATACACCTAGACTTGTAATTATTATAATAATTAAACATATTCTCTTCACTATTTCTATTTTTTTTCCACAAAGGGATTGACATATAGAACTTTTTGAAATTTAAATTTATGCTCAGTTTAGACTCAGATGCTTTAAGATGAAGTCTTACACACACTGAAGATCTTGTCCTCCCATCTCTCTACAAGTTCAGCTATGAGGAAGGAGTGTGATGCTACAGGCCAGTGTGGACCTGATATTTTTGAGCCTGAGAATTGCTAGTTCTTCCCAAGGGAAATTTTTCAACAGTTCTCCCTTTTCCAAACAACTTTGTGTAAATAACCACCTTACCTTTTCTCAAGGTAGTGTAGTGGTTAAGATTCCTGCCTATTGTTATAAACATGAGAAGTTGAACCTTTTTGTTAAGTTGTATAATATATAAAGACATACTCTATAAGTTTAACTTCAATTTGTAACTGTGTATGATTTGTACGTACCCTGTAAGTTTCATTTCAATTTGCAACTGTCTTTGGTTCAAGTGGTTCCCACAGTTATGTATGGGTTGTGTTTTGTAAGTTTCATTTACATTTGAAACTTTGTACGAGCTGTAAAGAGTTACGCTTAAGGAGTTGTTAGAATTCAGACAGTATTGGCAATGCTTTCTGAGGGCTACTGCTGGAAAGAGAAGGAAAGAGGAAAGGGTGGGGGGATCTTTCTCCCTCCCCACCCCCCTCCAGAAGGCTCCAGAACAGACCAGGACTCCAAGCCTGGATTGGTGGACAATTGACCAATCATTCAAAGGCGGGAAAAAATGATTGGTCCAGAAAGATTCCTGGTAAGGACCAATCAAACCCGAGAAAAGGAGCCAATCGCAGTAAGGATCCAAAGTCCACCAATCCCTGAGGGGAGAGAGGCTATAAAAGGGGACTGACAGCCCTGAGAGGGCAGAGCAGAGTTAGTTAGTAGCTAGGGGAGAGAGAGTACTTGGTATACATTGTATCTGGCTTGCCTCTAAGGGTGTGAGACTAGCTCAAACCCCTCCTTCCTGGTAGTTGATTTTTTTTTAATAAACCAACTGGCCAATTTCCCACAACACTGGAGTTTCGTGGCCTTATTTCGGAACATCTGTCGTGCAGGAGACCTGGGTTTGATTCCCCGGACAGAAAATCAGCAAAACACTGCCTTGAGAAAAAACAGTTATTTACACAAAGTTGTTTGGGAAAGGGAAAAACTGTTGAAAAGTTTCCCTTGGGAAGAACTAGCAATTCTCAAGATCAAAAATATCGGGCCCACACTAGCTCGCTCACACACCCCAGCCCCATACATGGAGCTGCTCACCCCCTGCTCACCGTTCCTGGAGCTGGGATGGCGGTGCTGGGCAGAGCTGCCTGCTCTCTACGGCTCTCAGATGTGGTGCACCTTAGATGGGAGCAAAGGACAGAGAGAGAGTTTTCCACGTGAAATAAAGAGGTTTATTTCCCAAGGCATGCTACAGCCAAAACCAAAAAGCCCATGCTTACATTCCCTTTTAACCATGGGAGGAACAAGGGGAGGTTACATTTTTCCAACCAGTCAGGGACACAACAGGGAGGGGAGTGAGGAGGGACCTGACAGTCAATGAGGAAGGCAAGGGGCATGGAAAGGGTCATGTGCACCAATGGGGTGTCGAGGAAAAGGGGAAAACCCAGGTGAGGCTTAGGATTGACAGAGAAGATCCTGGAAATAGGGGAAGGGGCTTGGGGGGATTGACATCGAGACAATAAAGCAACAGGAGTGTCTAGGGGTGACTGACAGCCTGGCAAGGGAGGGGAAGACTTAGGGTAGGGCCAAACAGTCAGAGGGGTAACTGTTGGAACCCTAAAAACTTAGAGTTTGGGGTTTTAGTGTATGGTAATACATATGAGTCAAGATGGAGGATTTGGGGTATTGTCTTTGTCCTTCTTCTTCATGGGTTTGGATGGTTTCCTGTAACTCAGTGAAAAAGGTCCACCTTGCAGGCCTTGGGTGGTCATTATTGAGCCAGAAACATAAATAATATAGCTGTCACCTTGGTATTGGGTATTTATTGCTTAAACAACATTGGAAAGAGTTAGAAGCTCTCCCTTTGACCTCATTTCCCTAGCTTGCTAGTTAAGCTCACAGCTTGTGAGCCTGTAAATACTGTAAATAGATAAGATATAATAAACATTCCCAGTCCAAACTCAACATCTTTGTTTCTCATGTCATTTATCCTGACCTTGGCAGAGAAGAAAAGAGGCCAAAACCCTTTCAAATGGTGCCTCTCATGTGAGGAAAAACACCTGCTAGTGCCAGGTCAGGACCTCTCTGAAGGAAGAAATCAGGAGTAGAATGGGAGGAAGCAGCGTTAAGCTGTAAAGCAGCAGCGAAAAAGCTGGAAAAACAAAATCCCAGAGGAAAAAGAAAAAGCCAGCTTGGATCCAGGAACTCTGGAGTGTCTGCAAGTCAGCTGTGGGAACACCAAAGACTGAGGGAAAGAAGCTGACAGTGAAGTCAGGTAGGAGCTTTTTAAAATACTCCTTCAGAGCTACTCCAGTATAAAAATGAGAAACCCTTACAGGTAACAGGAACAAACCATTGGGGTAATAACTTAAAAATAACTTATCAAAACTTATCAAACCCCACCACCACAGGAGTGTTTACTCATGGAGAGGAATTTGCATGCATCCTGGAACATGCAACGACAATAGAAATTACATCACTACATCTCAAAATAGGTCATTCAGGAAGTGGCCATTATTTTATTTTAAACAATCCAACAAGCACTCCTGCTCTACCAAAGGTGTGTCACACCAAAAGTCAAAAAACAACTAAAAAATCCCAAATACTAAAAGGTGTTCAGATCCTAAATAGAATTCTTTGTTTTGCTGCCAGTTCAGAGCAGCTGGGTGGCAATAACCAGTGCATCCAGCTTGCTGTAGTCTATAACACTAGAGCCATTTTCTAGGTGAGGACACTGAAGAATACATCAGATTTATAGTGCTTTGAAAGCACACACAGGAGACTTTTCATTACTCAGGCCCCAAAGGAGATATAATTGGTTTCAGAATTTATGTGCAATAAATCCTTTTGCTTGGTTATTTGTTAATGAGTTCTGTTGATAATAGTTTGCAGTGCCTTATTGCCTCCTCTGTGTGTTGTTGCAATGGAAGTCCAAGTTTTTTGTGTTGGACGGTTGGGGCATCAGTAACCCTGCAAACTTTGGCATGAAAAGGGTAATACCTCATGCTGAGGGCAGAACTTGAGTCAGGGGAGGTCAGAAAAAGTCATGCATCTCTGCATCTTGCTGCTGTGCCGTGGTCTGAACAAATGGTGAGGCAAAGGAGAAGGTGTTTCTTATTTTAGGAAGGCATGTGAGTAGGCAGTGTTACAAACATCCAGGCACAGGAGGAATGGCTTGCTTTTCTGATTTGCTAGTATTTCTACTGACTAGCAAAGTGGATCTGTAAAGTCCCATTTTTGCACCCCTATATCTGTTCCACCATTCGGTCTCCATGAACTTCTCCAAGTAAGTCCATCTCAAGAGCAACAGTTCTCCATGTTGCAAGGTGAGTCCATCCCACAGGCAGCAATGGGTACCTGAAGTGTCTAAACATCTTGGTGTCTCATACTGTTAGTGTGTCCAAGCACACCTGTCCCCTCCCAAAGACATTCTGAACCCCAGGAGAGCAAACAGTGATAATCATGTCACTGCCCACCCC
>VWYP01004750.1:179996-214518 GCA_013400435.1 Pycnonotus jocosus
CCCCCCCCCCCCCCCCCCCCCCCCCAGGTGGGGTGAAGAGCCCACAAGCCATTCTCTGGCTGCTCTCTCTGTAAGAGTTAGACAGAGCCACTATCACAGAACAAAACCATAGCAATCACAGGTAATTTCCAGGTGAAGAATGCTATGGCTCATCATCATCATTACATCAGCAGGGAATTCCCTTGGGGATCAGACGTGAGCAGAACACAATTAGATGACAAGGAAATCCTTTACCCAAACAAGAGTTTAGTTTAGGGTTGTTTGTTTTGTTTTGTTTTTAAAAAGGTGCAATGGTTGAGGTTACATTCAAGAATGTTTGCCTGAAAGCTGATTCCAAAGGTTTTGGTTATCCTCTGTTACCAAATCACTTCTTATTTGCAACCTTTTATGCCTATAGCATCCACTTGCTAAATTTAGACTAGAAGATCACTTATATCTGATAAGAAGATAAGGCAGGCAAAAAGTAGATTTTTATGATGAGTTACAGCTTTAAAACACTAGAAAATAAATGGGTGGTATAACCTTACCACTCCACATCTATCACTGACACCCAGCCTAGGAAAAGGATCGCACTACCTTGACATTGTTTTCTGCAGCCTCTGTCTCTGAAAAGCCCCATGTGCAACAGGAACCATATTCGCTGATAAACAGCAAGAATTTGATTTTTCAGGATCTATTTTATGGCTGCCAGTAGTGCTTTTTCACTAGTGAATTTTCACTTGTGTTGGAAAGGGAAGAAAATCATCAAAATCCACAGCTGCCTGTGCTGCGGGGTATATCTTGAAAGTGGGAAGGGAAGGGGAGGGAAGGGAAGGGAATCAGCAGAAATTTCATCTTTGCAGAAGGTATATTAGCGAAATAGTCTCTCCAAATATGACCTATGAGGCCTTATTGGGTTATTATGAAGGACATGCCTTCTCTCATTGCTCAGCTGTGTGGGGTCCCTTAGTCTCCTTTGCTGTCCATATGGCATATGAGATATGGCAGCAGTCACAGACTCTCCTTCAGTATCAAATACTGCTTTTCCTTTGGTCCTAGAGACATATATTTTGAATTTGCTTCCCATATATAACTGAAATGACTGAAATGTCATCTGTCACTTCAGTGTGAATTGGGCTGGAAAGACAGCCTTCAATCACACCAGTGCCAATGAAAAGGGAAGGAGGAAGTGCACAAGGCTCCCATTACAAGATTCTCATACCATTTCTTGTAGTGCAGCTTTGTAATACATTTGGAGGTGAGCTGGAGATGAGACAGAAGGGTCCTTACAGGATCTGTCTTCAGCCCAGAGAGGACACAGTCTCAGAGACCTGTTCCTCAGCCGGTAACAGGAGATCCTTGTCATAAGTATGAACATCAGCAATGACAAAAGCTCACAAGGGCCTCAGCCAGATCCAGTGATCACATTATTCACCTGTATCAGCTGGCTTCTTCAAACAAAACCTAAGCCACCTCCAATACTTGGTCAAAAGATGGCACAGGAAGAAGATACAATGAGTCTTGCTTAAATAAAGAAGTAGAAGGTTAGGAAAACAAACCCTGAAGGTTTAGTCAAACACAAAAGAGAGAGATTTTCCCTGGACAGTTGTCAAATCCTGATCCTTTTTCACATCTACAGCAGCAGAGGAATTGCCAGGTGCTCTGACCTGTGCCCTGAATCACATCAGTGGTCATTGCTTGCAGCATGTGCCTCCAGCACCTGGACCAAGCAGATCTGCAGCAAGGTGAAGCTTAATCCTCTGTTTAATGACTGAAAGAGCAGAGTGCTCCATTTCCTTCAGCCATAATCCAATTTCCACATATGGAATAATCCACTTCACCTTCAGACAATAACTTTATCCATCAAGGGTGAAAGAATGAAGCAGATTAGCACTTTACTGAATGAAACCTATTGCTCCCTAAAAAAACCCCTTGTCCACACATGGCTCTAGCTGTTGGCTGCTAACAGAGAATGCATCTTTTTCACTGTTCCTGTCCTTTAATGCATGTCTGTATTCCTGCTCCACTGTGATGTCACTGTCACCTATTTCCCAGGCTCCCTTTTAATCTTATTGTCAGGAAAGAAACATGATCACAACCCTCTAAAGTAGATTCTGGCTCCTCACTGGACAGAACTCAGGATGTTGCTTTATCTAGTTTTGCTCAAAACACCTGGCAGAACATTGTTTACACATTGGCTGAGAAGCTCAGAAACCACCCCGGATGTCTGAGGTTAACGAGGAGTGAGTCAGTGTTCACAATTAACAACTCTATTTTATCCACCTGCTGTTCCCAAGGTGCAGACCATGAGGAGACCAGATTGCTGTGTGTCCTGTTGTACAGAATTTGTACTGCTCATCAGGGATTACTTAGAATAAAACAGAGGTGCTCCTACCCTCCTTTTGCAGAACAGGATATGTCACTAGGATGTGAGGAGTGATCCAGGACCTTCCCCTTCACAGAGTGACAATGGTTTGCAACTCCAAAGAACTGTCTCCAAGACGCTTTGCCACAATTGATAGAGCAATTAAGGCAAGGGGCTGCACCACAGTTTTCTTCTTGGAAACAAACATTGAGACATTTCTGGGATGTGCTTTAAGGTGTCCAGGGAGAACTACATCTAGGCTAGTTCAGGCATTGTTTCTAGTTATCTGGATGTATACCATGGTTTTAAAAATCCATACAGTACTTTTTCTTTGTGTATAACACGAGTGCAAGAAACAGGTCACTGAACTTTGAGTAAAAGAGAGCATAAAACATATTAAACTTGGTTTGGGGAGCTTTGGCATGAAAGTCTGTCACACAGTTGTTCAGATTATTGCATCAAGTTGCAGCTGTTGATCAGAAATTTGTTGTGTTATTTTAAAACAGTTAATCTATGTCCTTTGAAGGAAGGGAATGACTCATAAACTTGGTCTGGGCTCTGTTGCTACCTAGTGTGAAATTTTTAGTATTGAAACAACCCATAAGTTCTAGACAGGATGGCTGGAAATTGAATCATGAACAGATATACAGAGATATGAGCTGCACATATGTACACATACGGATATTTTTCTTCCATAATGCTCATTACTTCAGTATCAAAGCATGCATTTGCTTAGCAGGAATTCAAAGACCTAGAAGATCTTTGAAGGAAGAAGGGAAGAGGAGATTTAAGTGACTCCGTTGCTGGAGGACATGGAGAGAGTTAGTAACAGTTGCCTACTTCTCATAGGAAGGAGTGTGGGACATGAATGGTATAAATTCGTGTATAAAATATATGTTATATGTTTAACCCTGAACTAAAACCCCAAAACCCTAGAAGGGGATTTTTCTATTTTTTTCCTTTTTCCCGTAACTCGGCTTCCTCACAAAACCCCAGCGAAACCCCATTTGCAAAAGAGAGAACGAAGCCAGGGTGGAGACGAATGGTCCTCAGACCTGAATGGAGGACTCCTATTTACAAGAGAAAAGATGTCGCCAGGGCAGAGATGGATATTCATCCCAGGTGGAACACCCACATTCTCGGATGATGGGGGACTGATATCGATCTGACAGGAAGCAACCATGAATTGATAGCATCTCCTGTTTGAGGACCCGGCCCAAAAGACAATTTACCAGTCCAGGAAGTCTGTTCAATCCCAAATTACAACGGAAAGCACATCTACATACATATTGGACTTTGGACTTAGCCCTCGAGGCACAAAAACCCCTTAAAAACCCCAGGTTTTCAGGGCTGGGGTGTGGAGGTTGTTGAGAAGGCAGACTTGCTGTCCCTCTCTCTCCCCACCCGCAGCCGGCTGTCGTTGACTTCTTTTATTGTGGCTTTTCTCTAAATTGTTTTTTTAATAAATTGCCTTTTTATATTAATCTGATTCTTATTCATTCATAACAAGGAGCATGAGGAACATAATCTTAATAAGGAACCTCATGTAGTTTACATTTTATGTTAGTAAAATTACACTGCAGTTGGAGTACCTTAACCCTGTCCTGATCCAGTGTTGGTACGTATGAGCAGTGTGGCTCACCAACTTAAATAACAAGTGAGAAATTTCCTCCTCACTCCATGTGCCTTTTCCTTTCCACACAGGAACCTGGTCCACACAGAGTCAGCTGGTCCCAAAGCAGCACTGGAGGAAACCCTGGCAAGAGTAGCAAGGGGAAGATTAGATTTAATTGAACGACATTTTGATTCGTAAAGATCACACAGATGGAGAAGCCTGATTTAAAGGAAAGCTAAAGGTCATGCACTACTTAGGCAGGAGTGGAATTTGTCCATCCTGCTAACTCTAAAAATAAACTTCTAAGAATGTAATAAAATTTGACTTAGGACTAGAGGCATTTTGTATATTTTGAAATACTTATGTATGAGCTGTGTGGGACACATGCGCCTAATGAAGGGAACAGGGAATTTGCATAGTGATTAAAAACATGGACATGAACACTGTAAGTCTGCAAGATGGAAACCACATTGCTGTCACAAGTTCAACTATAAACTAAGACAATGATTTCCCTGCCCCTGATTTGAGACCTGTCAGCACCAGATCAGCAGCAATATCTGTAACCTTTGAGCAGCGGGTGCATATGATCCAATCACTGAGACTGGGAAGGGAGGGACCTCACCAATTGACTTCAGAGGGCTTAGGAAAAACCCTCTTCAGCTTGTGTAAGAATTTTTTTTTCCTAATTAAATTCCATGATAGATAAGATTTGGGATAATGAAAAAACTTAGTCTTCCACCACCAAAGGATGATCTATGACCCCACATGTATATCAGTTTCAATTAGTGTTACCAGGAAAGGCAAGCACTTCTGAAAAACTGGCTCAGGAGTACTGATTTCTCTATAATGGGTAATGACCATGAAAGAACTCAGAGCTTACAAAATTAAACCAGCTCTTTTTCTAAGAGAAATATTTACAAAGATCCTGCAGCTTTTAAGCCATGTATGCATTGAGTGATAGCATGGATATCTCTGTTTCTCATGCCAACTAATCTTGCTTGCCTCCTTCTGAGCCCCAAGATTATTACCAAAGGCACCAATGACACAAGATTTGGTGGGAGAGTTGCCTGAGCCACCAGTGCAGGTGACACATAAGTGCCACCTACCTCTTTGTAGGTCCTATAGATGATGAAAAAGTAGGAGAGCTTAAAACAATTCTCACTGACATGACAAAATACGAAGCAGTCATCACATGCAGTGCAATCATTCCTTGAAGGTTATCAATCCAATGTGATATTTTGGGAAGACCAGCTGCTACAGAGAAACATTAGATATATCAGATCATCAGAACAGACTTCCACCCTAAGGGAGGCATATTGCTACAGTTGTTTGAGGAAAGAATCGCTTAATGCAAAAATAAATACTCTGAGGCCTTTTAATATACAAGCATGAAATGAAGCTTCATCCTACAATACTCCAAGTAAACACCAAAGCATTTTCATTCCTTGTGCCCTCCAGTGAGAGCTGAGGGTCTCAATTTCCCTGAGGAATTTACTGTGCATACAGAGGAAAGTTGCCAGTGTAAGGATGGACATGTGCTCAAAACTGAATTTTGTTTCTCAGAAGCAGAAGAACTTTTCCTACACAAGAAGGATTTACTTTGATCATGATTTGAAACCCACAAAGCAAATGCCAGTGAGATAAACTGGGAAGTGCTGTCTTTCAGTGGGACTTGCACACATCACTGTAGGAAGAAGGGTGATATTTTGAGTAGCATAAAACTGCCTACAGACCTCAAATATACTTCTTTTTCATTGCATTATAATTTGTCTGGAACTGTTCAATTCAAGGAGTCACTTCACCATGCATGAGAACAGAGTGGTATAAATCAGCTTGCTTCAGGAGCAGATCTGATGTGAAACCAGGCTTGAGATGTGGGCAGGAGGAAGATGGCTTCTTAAAGCAATTTCAAATACTTAGAAACTATCCAAAGAAGACAAATCACAATGGTGAGTTCAGGTTTTCTCCTAGCAATCTTATTTCAGGTCTTTCTGTGCAGAGCCCAGGCATTCAGTGAAGTGCAGATGTACATGAAAACATCTGGCATCTGAGAAGAAACCTGCAGCAATCCAAGGCAGGGGGCCCAGCCCAGAGGATCTCCTCTATGTCCCTGTCAGTCTGAACACACAAAGCTCCCGTTCACTGCATCTGATCTTTGGTGTGAACCTGACAAGGACATCAGTGTGGTGGCAAGCATGAGATTGGAAGGCTTCCAGTTTCAGAACTCATGGTTTTAATCCAGGCAAGAGCCAAACACAGTGAAAGCAATCCCAAAGAAATTATAGCCAACAGGAAATTCCAATCATCCTTTGGCTATATCTATCAGTTCCTCAGGGTCATAACCCAGACCCTTGTGTGTATGTAACAGATCTAGTTGTCATCTTCCAAATAATTAGCACAGACAGGATTTATGTGTTTTGCTGGTTTATGGGGACTTGCATTCATGATAAGCATTTTGTAAGCTCTTAGACTTCTAAATAGTGAATTCAGAACTGAATTGAAGTTAATTCAAGACTGAAGGTTCCTTATATAATCAAATTGTTTTAGGGTCTGTATCTGTCTGATTTTAATACGAATTATTCCCTTTGGATTTTGCTCTCAGTGAGACTTTTAGTGCCAGATTTACAAGAGAGTCTAAGGGATTCAGAGGGTGAACTCCTCAGTCTGTTGTTCTGTTAATAGTGTCCCTATGAACACACGAAAGGAATGTAGAATGGAAAAGTAAGATGCATTCATTAGTGCTGCTTTGGGGTGAGAATAGCACCTCACTTGTGCTGTGCCAGAGCAGGGTGTGAAGCAATTACCAAAAGAAAGATCTTGTAAGATAAGGACACCCCATCTCCTTGCTAACAGCTCCCTAAAAATCTCTTCCCCTGGTCTCATTGCTTGGGAACATGTCCTGCATACAAGCAGACCAACTGGCAACCTATTTACTTGGGACTGGCCACTCAATCCCCTTGTCCCTCTATTTTCCCACCTTTGTTCCTCTCTAAACCAGTCATAGCCTTCCCTTTCCCTGTCTTTGGTCTTTCCCCCAGCCTATCCTATACCAGGTCTGGGAATCCCCAGCTGCTCTTCTCCACATCCTATCATGTGTCCCATGCCCAGGCAGAGAGGCCTCTCCCACCTATGAGGTGAGCTGGGGAGCTGTTTCCCCTGGGAAGGGTGTTACCTCCTTCCCACAAAGCTGAGGCTCTCCTGGAACAGCCCCAGCCCAGTTTGGAATCTTGTGTCTCTGGCTGCGATATTATGGTTCAATGGCTTGTCCTTCTGCCTCTGTGTGTGTGTAGATGAGCCTTTAATCACACAACCAAATACAGTTTTTCCAAAACACATCACATCAGATGAAAGAAGATCCCGAGGACAACCTCTGGCTCTGCATCTGTGTCTTGCAACTTTTCTGTATGGCTTTGAATAAAACACTTTTTGGTCTGTACTGTGGGACATAACACACTGGGTGAAGGGGAGGAGGGTGATGATGTTGGGCGCTTTTTTAATGGTTGTGAGATACTGCCAAAGACTTGCTTGAGAAAAGAAGGGAACACAGAGGGTTGTGCTTCATCCAGACTGTGTTAGAAACAAAAAGGGAAGAGAAAAACAGGAGTGTTCTGAGAGAAAGATTCTTTGTGGACACTTGGGACATCCATATTAATTTAAAGAGCACTGGAAAATCTTGGCTGTATGGAAGCGATCTGCACTCTCTCTATCATGGAATCGGCCTCCATGGGGACATGGGACAGGAGAAAAACAGAACTCTGGACCTGTGCTGCCGTGTGCTACTACACATCCTTTATCCCATACTGCACAGCTTCCAACACCAGCCTTGCTGCCCTGGAGGGCTAGAGTCTGTCCATCTTCCTCATTTGGGGCATTAAATGCAGGTGTCAATGCTTGTTTCATCTTCTCCCTTGAGGCCAAGGAAAAGCACCACTACACTTGCTGAATTCATCACTTTGTGCAAAATACATTTATATGACAGCAAATCTATATAACTTTCCCATGTCCATCCACTCTGTCATCCAAGCTGTCAAGAAAAGGCAGCCCATCAGGTCCTTGCCAAAGGGCAGAGTAACTACCTCTTTCCCTTGGCTCAGTAGGATCCTTTGACCTACATGAAGCCAAACACCAGAGCAGAAGCCTCTTTGGAATTTTTCCTCAAAGATGCAAAAAAACACCCCAAAGTCCCACATCTCTATTCTAATAAATGATGGGGATTTTTTTTTTTCTCAGTAGTTCATCTTTAACTTTTGACAATCAGTCTTGTTCCCCTTTCTATTTCCTGTTTTCCATAAGCCATAAACATGCATAAACCAAGAAAATCAAAGGAATGGAAGAGGAAGATAAGTCCCAAGAACAGGTACCAATGTGAGGGAAGGAAAATCTTGGTCTATCTGTGCCTTGTTATCAGTCATGAGATGATGACAAAACATCACTGTGAAAACAGGCTTTGAGTCTAATGTAGTCTTTATAGGGCAGTGGAAACTGAAGTTGCCCCAGAATAGAAACTAAGACTGCCTGATATGTCTCGATTGAAAAGAGGTCTGGTGGATCTCATATTAGACACCAAAGACCTTCCTGTTCCTAGAGGACTCACAATACCCTAGAAGCTTTTCTAATTTCTATAGTTGTTGGTGACTTTGGTCTTTCCATACCATAACACAGACTTCAGAAGGATATGGCTCAGTATTTTAAATTAGAAGACAATAAAGATTATGCAGTTAATAGAACTGAGTTTTGTTAGAAAATGCTGATTTGAAATATCCATGGGAATGTATTCATTGCAGTAATCTTCCATTGAACTCTAAACTTGCATGGTACCTTTGAGTCTGGAAGCCACAGGGAGTCCCAAGGCTCTCTACTCTACTATTAGGTATAGAGATCTATAACCAAGTATCAGCTCCCAAGTAGTCCCAAATCCTTAAAAACTTCATCTTGGATTTTGGTACCACTCTTAATTCTATCATAAACATTTGGAAATCATGGGCACCCCAGGCTAACGGGATTTTCAGATCTTCTGTGTTATCTGAGGTGGATGGAGGAATCCGGAAGCTAAGAGAAAATATTCCAACGGGAAGATAAGCAGCAAAATCCAATTAGGCTGAAGTTGATTAACCTGAGTGTTACCCTAATATTTACATTTTTTATGAGGCATAACATTGCTGGACCCATATTGCTAAATCCATCCTATGCACAGATTGGATTTACTTGAAACAGTTAATTTTAATTATAATTCAGTAAGCATATCTTCACAATTCTTCTAGTATTGCTTTAAGGGAGAGGATGTTGGCAGGACAGTAGATGTTTGGTTGTGAAGTGAAAACCAACAGATGTGACCGAGCAGGCTGCTGATCCCTTTTTCCGCTCCTTGTTATCTTGCCCATGTCTCACAGCTCAGCAAAGAAATCCCACATGGATGAAATGAGGCAGAATTTTACTGGTGGCCAAATCTCTTCTCATGCAATGAAGAAGACTCAGAGACAGCTTTTTAAAGTTATTTTTTCAGTGCAAGTTTAATATCTAAACATCCTGAAAATTTGTCCTAAGCTAGTGTGAAAAATGAGCCTTAGTCAACCCAAGTGTTAACTTTGGCTTGCTGCAGCATGCAAGGGAAGAGCTGTAGGCTCCAGTTTTAAACAAAACACAGGAGTCCCCAAACCTCAGCTGTGCTCACAGTGTCCTCTTTGCTGCTGAGTTTCCCATTCCACCCATTTTCATGATTAATTTTCTCCACTCACCTCACTTCGCACACTGTCAAGCGCTGGAAGGAAGCACATTTGCCCAAAGGCTACACAACAGTGAAGGATGACAGCTCTTGTCATCTCCAAACAGGAATGTGGAGGCTGAGAAGGCAGGAGGACTGGGTTGGGACAGTCGGACTCTTCCCTAAAGCCCTTATGATTAATGAAAACATTTTAGAAGTGTGCAAGCATGGTTTTTGTTGTTGTTGTTTTCATTTGGGGTTTTTTTTTGTGGTTTTGGTTCTTTGTACTTCCTCTTGGATTTGCCATTATGGTGACCCTTGAGCAATGCAGAACCACCATGCTAGGACAGTCCATTCTTGCCTTCTTCCATCCCTTCCTTGTAACTGTTACGTGGCAAAAAGCTCATCTCCGCTCCCATAGGAGGCACAAGGAATATAAGGGAGCCCTACTACCCCAGTCAGAGGGACAAACACCTGCCATGGCTGTCCAAAAAGAGTTTTGGCTCTGTAGAGTGGCACCCCAGCTGTGGGCAGCAGTTCTCTGGGTCTACTCATTGATTGAGGAGGGTCTCTGCATGGGGATGCATGGGAAAAACATCTTTGGATTGTGCAAGCCTTGTTAAGGGGTGGTGAGGGGGGTAGCCAAAGGCAGGGAAAGGAAAGCATTAGCAAGGATTAGGGAGGAACAAACATTGGAAAATAGAGGGATAAGGGGATAAAGTGGCTGGTCAAGTGTAAACAGGTTGCTGGACACTATGCTTTCTTGGCCATGCTCTGTGCCTCATGAATGATATCTGTCCTGTCTTCTCAATAAACACCATTTCAAACCTCATTTAAACCCCTATTTCCTGTGTGAGAGACTCTCTGCTTGTATATGGGGACAGCTCCAAGTGCAGCAACTGGAATGGGACCAGGAGCCATGGGAATGGCTGGAATTCCACATTGGAATGGGATCCCTGTGTCAGTGGTGCAGTGGTCAGAGTCTGTGGTCACCAGTGAAACTGGGGCTGGACCAGCCAGGGAGTAGGTGACATGGCCTGGGAGCAAGGGAGGACAGCAAGCCTCTGAGGTCAAGACCAAAGGAGGCTGGAGACACAGGTGTGTCCCAGAGAGCTCTCTGTGTGAGTGAGTGAGTGATAACAACTGAAATGGGGCTATGATCCCAGGGACTGCATTGTGCCAGCATTGGTGCCTGCTGTGCTCATGTGTGCTCCCTGTGTCTCTGCAACCTGAGTGTCCAGGATTTATGTAGGTGTGTAAACATGTGGTGTGTAGGTGCGCCCTTTGTGTGTGCCTGTGCCTGCAGGGAATGCGGGCTCAGCCTGGATGCTGCTGGAACATGGAGCATGGAGGTGCTCCAGACTCTCCTCCCCCTGACTGCTGCATCCAGCCTCCCCCAAGAGCAGCCACTGCCACTGCCGTGACACCTCTAGGCACAGATGGGAAATGATTTCCATCTCTGTCAGCCCAACATCACTGCCTTGGCAGAAAAGGCCAAGGAAAGAAGGAAAGAGAGAGCACAGCTATAAACTCCAGGATGTGGTAGCAGTCGCATCCATCATCATGAGTCTGTCTGATCTGCGGATTCCATAGCCCCTCTTCCTTTCCTATCTCCTCCATTTGCATCCCACCAATCTCCCCTCTTCTGAAGGGAAAATGTGTAATTACTCTAGCCAACGCATTGCTGCCTCCTTCCCTCCTGCCTTCTCAAACCTAATCTGTGATCAAATCCACCCACCAAAGTCAAGTGTCTTTCCAGGGATGAACTTTCACACAATCTTGGGAGCAGTTTTCTAGTTTTGTGGTTGGTGAGAATAAAAAATTAATGTGTTTTTTTTCCATGTAGAAGCATTAGTCACACATTGTGTGTACACTAAATTCACAGGGTCATAGAAATTAGAGACAGTAGAGCCCAGGGGAGAGAACTGCTCCAGTAAGGAGCTGTGCAAAATTGTTCTCTGCATTGCATTAAGGTGAGGAAGGTCTTTGAGCATTCCTGAACTGTCATGTTGTCCTTGTTTTCTTGTCACCTTCTTCCTGAAACACAGGTGTTGGCATTGCCTTTCCCAGAGAAAATAGCTTGTTAATTTTAATGAGGAAGGAAGACGTGTGCTGTTGAGGAACAAGCTCAAATTAAAATATTATTATTATGTAATCAAATATGGGCCTTTCACAGTGACATTTAAAGAGCCATGTCCTTATTTTTGGTTCAAATCTGCACTGAGCTGGCTTATGATCCATCAACATCCCTGTCTGAGGATCTGACCCGTATTAGATTTATTTGATTCTATTCTCAGGCTATTATGTACTCTCTCATTATGGATCAAGTCTTAATGCCAATCAAATGGCATTGGAAAACCTCCAAATGGTTTCAGCTAAGAGGGAATGGCCCTGTCCAGACTATGTGCTTAAGGTCAGTGTCTGCTCTCAGGTATAAATCCAGCAGAATGTCACTGAAATCAATTGAGATACAGCTGATTTACAGAGATGACATTGGCAGTAGCAATTGACTGCTTCCAAGAACCTGTCTGTGGCCTCAGCTCAGCCCTGAGCGCTCAGGATCCTCACACAGGTGCTGAAGTCAATGCACTAGAGGACCCGCTGTCTACTTATCTTCTGACTCTCGTTTGAGCTTTTTTTGTTTAGTTTTCTGAAAAAACAGACATTGGGAGCACCAATTCTGGAGTGGAACATCATGATGCGATTGAAAAATGTCAGGCTTGATGTAAATTCATTGTCATATGTTCACCTATCCCGGTGCCAGAAGAAAGTATTCTCCTTTCTCTGCCACCTCAGCTGAAGGGCAGCTGAAACATCCCTGAATTTCTATGTGGAAACCAGGACTTGCTCTGAGCTGTGCTGCTCCCACCATCCCACATCCTCATTCAGCCCCTGCAGAGACCCTGGAGATGCCCTCAGAAATTCCCTCTCTTGCAGGATGCCTCCTCCAGACTTCCCAGCCTGGGGAGTGACTTTGCTGCTCACCTGGTTCACGTCCTGAATTCACCCCCCGCTTGGTGGATTTAAAAGTTCAACAAAAGGGCAGCCCCTTTGCAAAGATTTAGAGGGTTCCTAAGATACTGCTGCAACAAATCTTTTACTCCCACTCTAAGCAGTGGAGGTCTGGGCATGAGAAGAAATGCACAAGGAGGAAGAAAAAAACATTTTCATTAGCAGTGACTTGCTGACGATGTGGTTTCTCTGTCAAAACCTGTGACCTGAATTACCACTGCCTGTGCTGCCGGAGGGTTTATTGGAAAACAGATAGCTTTGCAGGGAAGAGAAATCAGACTGGTGGACACAACATTTTTTTTTAAATTAAAGGAAAATACTCACTGCCTTATATTGCATATAAGCAAAGAGGACATGATCAGCATACTCTCGATGATGAATCAGGCTGTGGTATTTATCTGGTCCATGTGAATCACAGGTCAGAGATGTTCCAAATTACCTTCATGCCCTCTGCAGCTAAAGCACCCCAAAATGCATTCTCCAACCTGTAGTTATTTAGATGCTGCTTGAATTTCCAGTAAGTTGAAAAAACTCCCAACCAACACTCAAAGAAATGTCGTGGCTGAGGGTTGTCCTCACACCATCTCTCATTTTGTATGAACATCATCCCAGTGGAGTTCTGCAGCCAGCAGAGCCTTAAGGCTTCTGGCAAGCTGGAGTCCTCATTCAGGTGATGTTCCCTAGTCATTGTCAAAATACCAGGGGTAAAGGAACTTCTTGGGCAGCTGTGAGCATGATGGATGTATCCTGTCCCAAGTCTGGATGAATGCACTGCCAGGAGGACAGTGAAGAGGCTCAGATATACAATCCCTTTGGTGGTATAGAGGGACAGACTAGTGTAAGCTCCTGGACAAACTCAAACATAAAAACAAGACAACACAGGGTGGCCATCAAGGCCAAGTGCAAGGTCCTGCGCATGAGTCAAGGCAATCCCAAGCACAAACACAGGCTGGGAGAAGCATGGATTGAGAGCAGCCCTGAGGAGAAGGACCTGGGTGTGTTGATTGTTGGAAAGCTTGACATGACCTGGCAATGTGCTGCAGCAGCCCAGGAAACCAATTGTGCCTTGGTCTGCATCCCAGCAGTGGGGACAGCAGGTCAAGGGAGATGATTTTCTCCTTCTACCCTGCTCTGGTGAGACCCCACCTGAGTGCTGCATTCAGCTCTGGTGTCTCCAGCAGAAGAAGGGCATTGACTTCTTTGAGAGAGTCCTGAGGGTGAAGATCAGGGGCTGGATCACCTCTGCTATGGATAAAGGCTGATATAGTTGGGGTTGTTCAGCCTGGATATGAGAAGGCTCTCAAGGGACCTTAAAACATTTACCAGTAAATAAAGAAGGCCTTTATTAAATAAAGAGAGCTGGAGAAGCAGTTTTTCCATGGGTAGATGGAGATAGGACAAGTAGCAATGTCTTTAAACTAAAGGAGAGTAGGTTAAATTAGACAGTATGAGGAGATTCTTCCCTGTGAGGGTGGTAAGGCACTGGAACAAGTTGCCCAGAGAAGTTGTGGATACCCCATATCTGGAACCTCTGCCACCTTCAGAATATTTATTATTGGTGCCCGTACTTTTGTTCATTCTTTTCAATGCTGCGGTGGGTTGACTTTGGCTGAACACCAGGTGCCCATCAAGCCACTCTATCACTCCACCTTCTCAGCAGATTGAAAATAAGATGGAAAATAACTTACAGGCTGAGATAAGACAATTTACAAAAGCAAAAGCAAAAGTTTACATGCACCAAAGCAAAAAGGAAAAAAAAATACTGTATTCTCTACTTCCCATCAGCAAGTGATGTTCAGTCACTTCCGAGGAAGCCAGATCTCAGCGCATGTGGCAGATTTTCCACACAACAAATATTGTAAAACAAAAGCACCCTGTTTGTCTTCCTCCTTTTCTTAGCTTTTATTTCAGAGCTGATGTTGTACAGTATGAAATATCCCTTTGGTTAATTTGGGTCAGCTGGCCTGCTTGTGTCCCTTCCTGGGATCTTGCCCATTCCTAGCCCCTTGATGAGGGAATTCTGGGGAGACAGTGCTGATGCTGTTCCAGCTCTGCTCTGCAGGAGTCAAACACTGTTGCGTTACCAACACATTTCCAGCTATCAATGATCAGCAGAACACTGTGAGGGCTGCCATGGGAAAATGAACTCAATCTCAGACAGACACAATAAAAATGCTTTTTGTCCTTCTAAATCTAGAGTTTATGGATTAGTCAGATTCTCCTCTTTTATGACACTTCTGCAAATATGTGACTAAAGGGGAAGTCAACATCCTGCAGACACAGATGAGTTTAGGCAGTCAGAGTGGCCAATAAGTTGAGTGCTTGACTGCTCCCCTCCCAGCCAGGCTGTATTTAAGTCAGCTTGGATAAACCAGAACTTTGTACCCGTGTTTGCTGCTGGTGAGTATTTTTTGTTTCATTTTTTAATTTGGCAACAAAATTGAGATCCTAGCCTACCTTAGGTAAGTTCTTGCTTTCCTCATAAAGAACAATTTATCCCCTCTTTATCAGTATGCAAAAGCTCCTAAACAAACATCACCAGTCAACAGGGTAATATTCCAACCTGTTAATTTTTTCTATAACAACCTCAGTTTTTGAAAAATGTGCACATTACTGTAGAATACTCCTGGTTGGTCCTACATGGCTCAGTGTTGTACTGTGTGTATATACCCAAGTCATGTCTGAAAATACCACATCAAATACAGAAACCAGATAATATGTCTTCCTGAACAGCAGGATAAAGAAGCCAGGAAAGCCTGGCTGCCTCATTCAGGACTGCTGCAGTTTCTTTGTGTGCTCTTGCACTGCTCTGCATAAATACCCCTTGACTTACAAGCTTCATTTATTTGCTGAAATTAATGCAACAGCATGCAGTTACTATGGTGATGTGGGCTCCCTGACTATCTTAGGCTAAATCCATACCCATGTGTGAGCTGGTTCTTGCAGTGCCTGAAGTTTGCTGGCTCCGGAGTACAACCAGACTGGAAGCCAACATGTAGGAATGGCTGGGTGATCAGAGAATGTGGATATCACTTAGAGACATTGGCTCTGCAGTAGCTATGGATCTTGTTTGGGTGTCTTAATGTCCTCACATTCTCATGCATGGAGGGGACAAGCACAGATGACCTTTAATCTTTATGAAGAAAGCAATGACACAGGTCTCCCAGCCTTGTTGCTCATGTACTCTGCATGATGCTTTCCTTTTGCCAGGCTCTTGCCTCTAGAGGCAGGAGATAAGGAGAGTTCTGCCTTATTCTCTTGACTGCAAAAGGCAACACTTCAAAAGTAGGTGGAATTCATGCAGTGACAAGGTCCTCAAAGTCTCTGAAATACCTTGAATGCTGTGACATCCTCTGTTTCCAGGGCTTCAGGGCATTTCACAGATGCACAGTTCTCTCTCTGGTCTTCTGCATAAAGGGCTCCTTTCATAATTACTAGAAGCAGGTATGGAACTTCCAAGAGCTTTAACAATTTCTCTGCAGCTGGAAAAAGGGTGCACTTAATCAAAGCTATGGTTTGCTGTGAATTACCAGCTCAGCTGTTGATGGTGACTGGCTTTACCCTGCAGCTTGTTCGTGTTCCCTGGAGCCTCAGATACCTCTGTGCTGCCAAGATGATTTTATCTTGTTCAACCTTTTCTTCAGGGATAAATCTGTGCCCAGTGGTGTCTCAGTCAGCAGGTTTGTTTGCCTGGTGCAGCTCCCCATGGCACACAAACTTGTGCTGTAGCATCTTCTGGAAAAGAACAAAGTTGCTCAGATGTGCTGTAACAAAGATGGTTTCCCTGCTAGAGAAATGTTTGCTCTGTTGAGAGATCAAAGAACATCTGCAGAGTTTTCTGCTGACAGGGATGTGTCAGCTCACAGCTGGTTGTTTGCAGAAGTACCCTGTCATTACCCAAGCACCCTGTCTGCAGCTGCCTGGTGACCAGGGAAGGAAAGAGAAGTGGGCTCATTGCACAGTCTTCCTGGCAGATGACATATCTGCTGCTTGGAGCACTAATCAGTGTCAGAACAATATGGACTACCAGGCTGCAAACACATTTATGGGTAGATTTTGCAGAGTGTCTGTAGATGCAGAAATTTTGGCAAAATTAGGAAACAAAAAGTAAAAAAGAAAAGGGAAGAAAAAAAAAAAAGAAAAAGGAAGGCTCAGGAATAAAGATAATTTATTTGCCTGAGAAGCTGGGGATCTTAAAGCTCCCATTTTCTTAAGGAACTTTAAAAACCACTAAGATCCATAGATGTATTTGAGCTCTTTATCTATGGAGGGCTATATCTTTGGATGTTCTTTTATTTCCCCCTGAGTCTGAAGCTCTTCAGGGGGTGTCCAACACCTGACACAGAGAGGAGGGGGCTGTGAGCTGCAGAGATAGTTCTCCACTGTGCCCTTGAGGCTGACAAAATGCTTATCCGTGGGTATTGTGAAGAAGAATGAGAGTCTCAAGCTGTTTTGATGCTTTGAGAGGCTACTTAGAACAGAGGCTAGACAGTGTTAAAGGAATAAAGTAGGTATTGATTAAAAAGGCTTTCAAAGGATACACCTTGGGCAATACAAGAACCTGGCCAAGGCAACATCCAAGATGGACAATGTTCACAAGTTTCCACACTTTTATAAGTTTTGACTATTTACATATTGGGGTTAATTGTCCAATTACAGCTTCAGGTAATGAAGTCCCGTCCTCCTAGGTTGCTCTCCTCAATCCACTGTTTCAGACTTTTTGGGTCTGAAGCTGCAATGGTGTTCTTGGCTCTTGGGCTGGAAAAGGATTGTTTTGTCTAACTAAACTGTGAAGAGAACTTGCTAACACTTCATATGAAGTTCAGAGTTATATACTAATGCAGTAGAGAATCTGGAAAATATGAAAGCTGAAACTTATGGCATCGGTTTCAAAGGTCTTTCCTAGAGATGAGAGAACCATGAGAAAGTGGAAAGACTGCAAAAAGAGAGGCTTCAACATATCAAGTTCTCTAGCAACATCAAGGCAACAGCTTTAGAATAAATTTGCAGATTGTTTTAACCAGTCTAAAGCAGCACAGCTATCATGCAACAACAAGCCCACTGGGACAGGCACTGATGCATCTGAGCTTTCAGCTCTGTCACACCTCTGCATTTCGAAGAGGACTGTCTCCCATGAAACTTCCCTTTGCAGAGGGCAGCACAGACCCAGCTGGTTAACATGTCATGCTCCCTCACACAGACTTTCCTCTTATCCTTTTTTGTTTTGTTTTTCTTGAAAAGAAAGAATTTATTTTAATGCCATTTAAGCTGAAGGAATCTGGCTGCTGTTACAGCCACTGTAATTCTCCTGCCCTTCTGGCACAGCACAGCTCTTCCCTCTCTATGGCAGCTAAAGGAAAAGGAGAGGGGAATGAGATCTGGGCTACACTGAGGTGATTATTTCAAAAAGCTTATTAAGTAGACTATTTGGCAGTACAGATGTCACCTGACATTAAAATGGGAAAGGAATTTGCTCTTTTCTCTAGCACACAGATGTGGGGTTTGCCTCATTAAAGTGTAATCCAGGTAACTGCCCCGTTCAGGATGTACTTCCAGCCCTGCAGTTTGGGAGTTACAGCTCTGTTGACTCCCTAAGTAAACAAAGAAAATAAACTGCTCCCCAAAATAAATAGGAAGCAGAAGACTAGACCTCAAGGCTAAAAAACATCCTGTGTAACCATGCAATTCCTCTCTCTTTATCTCTGTATGTCCACACTATCTCCGTGTGAAGTGCACAATCACCAGCCCACACCACCAGCAGTGAATTGGGTAGCTGTGTTTTTTTGTGTGCAGTGGCCAGTTCAACCCACCCACATCAGAGAAGAAAACAAAGAGAGGATTTGGTTATTCAAAACATTTCATAGCCATGACAGTCTGAAATTAGGAGGAAATGCCCTTTTTTAAGGTGTAGGAACTAGACTACAGCTAGCAAGAAAAGTAGTCAAAACCCAGACCCAGGCAATTGTAAGGCTTTTCAAGGGTGTGATGCTTGAGAAACTGAGGTCGGAGGAACCCTGAACCAGTGAAGGCTTAGATGCTAGCAGGCATTATGTTGGCCAAAACAGGGTAAAAAGTGACTGTAAGGTCAGCAGGAGCCTTCGTGGTTATCTCTGCTGAACTCCTGCATAATGTGCAGCAGTGTCCCCTCAGTGCTTCCTGAGGGAGCACGAGTCCCTTTGGAAGGGCAGAGAGACAGCCTGAACTCTCAGTCTTGGGTAAAGACATCAAGGGATGGATAACACCCCACTGCCCTCAAGAAGCAGATGTTAGAGGAGGAGCTTGGATTTGGCCTGGAAAACCTCTCATCCCACTGCTCTCATGCCCTAGATAGGACTAACACCCTCTAGGCCCAAAAACTGGCCTGGCTGCTGCCTCAGAGGGCAGATATTAGGCCTTGAGCTTGTTCACAAGTTAAGCTGCTAGTTGATGTCTCGGCTGAGAGAAAAGGCTTCACACACGGAACAAACCCCAGCCCCAGGGAGTGAATCCTCTTGGAGGAGCATGTTCCAGGGGTGGGCTCTATCTCTCAGCACTGCTCAGGGGCAGCAGCTAATGGCCTCCTCTCACAGCTGCAGGGAGCTGAGTGTTTGTGAGGGCCACTGTCAGCACCAAAGGTGGGAAAAAACCTTCTTGGTGTTTACTATGACTTTCTGGTGAAGCTTTGCTCTCCTTTTTCTGAAGAGTTTCCAAGTCTCACTGGGGTGATACAGTGTTAAAACCAGCATTCAAAGATGCTTAAGCAGGGAGTGAAACACGAATCAGGAGCCACCCTCTGTCCCAAAGGCAGGTTTAGCTGGCAGCACGCCTCCTTTGTTTGTACTGCTTATTCATTGGCCTTGTTGTGATGAACTTTCACCTTACAAATATACTTAATTTACTTTGCAGACACTGTCTCTCAATAGATACAGTGAACCTGGAGTTGTACATAGGAAGCATAAAGCAAGTTGTAACCCCAAAATACCCCATACATACAAAAAGGATTGGTCAAAGTGAATTCAAGAGCTCCAAGGAAAAACCTGTTTGGGCTGCAGATGTGTGAGGTACTTAGAACCCTGTGCTTTGTCTGGTTTCTGCTTCTTGACTTCTAACTGAGCATCTGAAACCTCTCCTTAGACCTTCAGCGTGCTGTGATCTGCAAGCACAGAGCCCTGCCTGTTCCATGGGGGCCCCTGTCAGCCCACATGGCTCCCAAATGCATGCAAGAGATCCTCAGGGATTTTCACAATAATGCAAAATTCAAAACAGGTGAACTAGACCATCTCCAAATCTCCAAATCAATGTTAAAATAGCATTCAATATTGTAATAAATTTTGGAAAGTTCTGTGTTGCATTTTGGTTTCTGAACATTCAGGGCACATTCAGTACATGTTCCTAGTAAAATTAGAAATAGTGCAAATATAATTTAAAATACAATTAATATACATTTACATTATATTTAAGTATTACTACATAAACATCTAAGTACATAAATGTTAACAAAGTTCATCAAAGCTAGAAATATTATTTAGAAATATTATTTTTCTAAATCATAAGATATTCCCATGTATTTTTTTTTCCTGTGTTAATTTTCTTTATCGCAGCTCATATGGTGCTGCTGGGGTTTGGATTTGTGCTGAAAGCCAATGTTTTCATTACTGCTGAGCAGTGCTTACACAGAGCTGAGGGCTTTTCTGCTTCTCACCCCACCTCACCAGGGAGGAGGCTGGGGGGAACAAGGAGTTGGGAGGGGACACATCAGGGACAGCTGACCCCAACTGACCCAAGGGATATTCCAGAACATTTGGGGTCATGCTCAGGGTATAAAGTTGGGGGAGAAGAAGGAAGAAGGTACATTCAGAGTGATGGTGTTTGTCTTCCCAGGTGGGGAGATGGATCTCAGCTTTCTCAGGGATGGATGAACACCTGCCTGCCCATGGCAAGTGGGAAATGAATTCCTTCACTTGAGCATGCAGTTTTGGCTTTACCTGTTAAACTGTTTTTAACTCAACCCACGAATCTTCCCACTTTCACCCTTCCCCTTCTCTCCCCTATCCCACATGAGGAGATGAGCTGATTATCAGGGTTAAACTACAACACCCTCAAAAAAGCTATTTCCAGGAATGGGGGATTTCAGTGAAACAGCAACACTTCTGTGCACTGTGTTTGCTCAAATAGTGGCAGTGATTTTTCTCCCCTTCAGATTTTGTTGGGAATGAAGCCTTAGCACAGATCAGCTCTAGGATTGCCACACAAATATTGCTTGCTACATCTGTAATTTGAATGCTGGGTCATTCAGAAATGACAATTCAGCTTTCTAAAACTGAGCGCTAAAAAGTAAAAGCTATTTCCAAAAGTCCATGAATAACTTGCTTATGCAATAACATCCACAATTCCAGTGTCAGAGTTAAACTTTGAATTCCACAGACTTTAGCTTGCGGAAACACAGCCTCTGCATATGCTACCTTGGGAGATGAAGATCCATCTGAAAAAGTCTATAAATTTGAAAAATAACTCTCATAAAAACTAATGTGATTTATGTAAGCACATTAAGGGGAAAATACCCTGAACAGTTGGTTTAAGTGCTTAGACTTCTTTAACTTAATATTTCCATATGGTTACTTGGTAATTTTAGATTTTTTTCATTACTTCATACTCTTTTTTGTTAAATTTGAGAAACAAATCAAGGTACTGGCACAAAGAAATTAAGCAACAAAGATGCCTGCAATGAGTGCTTGATTGTTCCCACAGGAAGCAATGATTCTTTCTACAAATTCCCCTAATCCTCAAGGAAACATTATTCCAATTGTCACAGGGTTGTTTGTATGACTGTGAACAGACAATCATAAAAAAAAATTATATAAAAAGCAGAAAAATAAGTGAGAAAATGAACTACACTTTTTTTTTTTTTTTTTAAAAAAAGCAGGATTACATTAGCTAAGTAAAGATTAGCTTCAAAATGCCAGACATGGTTTGAATTCTTAGTGAATTGTTTCATGTTTTTAACACTTTCACATTTATCCCACAAGATTTTCACTTTTCCCTAGACTTTACTACCCCTGCAATGATCCACCACTAAAAATACTCAGTTTATCTGGAGCTCTCAAGCTGGCTTATATGCTGTTTTTAAAGTAGAGCTTCCAAAGATTATTGAAAATGATTATTTAAACCAGCACAACACATTGTGTGAACCTTCTCAAACCAATGCAAGCCCACATTATATGGATTTAACTGAAGTTGATTACTACCAACTAAAACTAAATGGATACAAATCACTTTTAGAGCAATGTGGAGCTGCAGGGGTGTGATGTGATCTCACCTGCACATCTCAGCTCACTGACTGCAATATTTTACAGCCAAATTCAAGAAAAATATTTTTTTTTAATTTCTTCGCCACTGCAATTTATTCTTCCTGTCCCAAATGAACATGGTATGAGCAAGTGAGAAGACAAAGTAATAAATGCCATAATAAATTTGCTTTCATTATCTGTGTTGGACCAGTTTATGGGTAAAGAGGAGGTTGATGTTCAGATGACAGAGCAAGTGTCGGCTGAATCCTTGTTCTCTAGCATGGCCTGAACATCTGTGGGGACACAGACAGAACTAAGAAAAAATGACAACATTTGTCCAAAAGTGCTGTTCATTTTTTCTGAAAGTATCTGCAATCAGAGCCAGTAAGCATGATGGGGGGAAGAAGACAGGGATGGAGAGAGAGTGGGCAAAACAGAGGGAATAGGACTCACATGAGCTGCTCCTGTAACTTGTGGTGGAAGACCTCCATAAGGAACAGCAGGATTCTCTTGGGAAAACTCCTTATTTCTCCCAGCCAGAAAGACTGGAAGTTCCCCCTCAGCCCTACCTGCACCCATTCAGGATAGTAGGTTTATTCATTTAATCTACATTACGTGGAACTGGAGCACTGATGTTTCATGAAGATGTTGGAGGCTTCCCATGCAAGTAAGCAATATATTAATATATCCATCATATTTATCATGTGAGAACATTCCAGCCATTCTTAACACAGGGATAAAATGTTGGGCAGGAGATGGAATTTTAATTGCATTTCTTTCCTTCAGATCTAAAAAGCCATGATGGATTGATGGTGAACACCCAACACTTAACACACTTTGTATGAATAAAGGGAACCTGCTGAGATACGCAAATCTTTTAGCATTTGTTGCAGAGAGTGTGTAGTTCTTAGCATGTCTTCTTCAAGTGACAGAGGAAAAAAAAACCATCAAGAATGGATTCATTGCTCTCTGCTTTATTACTTGACATGTTAAGATGTAAGAATTTATTTAACAATGAAACACCTGGCAGCTCTCTGGCAGGGCTAGTGGCTGAGCGTGGTACAAATAGATACAGCTGAATGGCTAATGCTGGAAACCAGGCTGGATGGGAGGAGCTGAAACCCATGATGCAGCAATGCTTTTTAGTATCAGAAAAAGGGAAAACAGTTATGGAACAAAAATATCAAGATCAATAGTTACATAATCTTCTCTTTTTCCAAGGGACCATAATTATTAAGGCATTTTCTCATCTGAGCCACATGCAACTCATTAAAAAGGTACAATCAATAGCAAGCACAGGCTGTGGACAGCATAAGTATTAAAATGCATCTCTATCTCCCTAACCAGATTTTCAGTGAATTGCCCCTGTGTGCACCTCCAGCACTTCGAGTGAGTCCTCTCATACATAGGCAATAACACCATGCATCTGCTGGAGATCTGCAAAGCCTCATCAGTGTGATGTGCAGAGGAGGATGCCAAGGAAATGATTCAAACCTGGGAAAATGCCTTAGTCCAAAAGTCAGATCCATCTTGCCTAAATACAGAAGTCTATAGTGTAGGCTGTGATATGAGAGGTAGCCAGCACAGGGTTCCTTGATTGTTGCTAGAGAGAAACAGGAATTGCTGTGAGGGACATTTATCCAGTCTGGTTTAAAGATCCACTTTGGAATGAGATGAACTTCACTGTGAAAGGGCTCACTGCTCTGAGCTGACTCCAAGGGGATGGTGACTAGTGCTGTACAGCCATCTGTTGGGTAGAAGTGCACATCTGGCCAGATATATCCATGTGAGAGACTGAAAAAGTTCAATCTACCTAATTCTTCAGAAGCAGATCACAGTGCTAACGTATCAAGGAGACCTTCATGTAAAGACAGTTTTGTTTCCAATGGGCATTGTAAACAGCAGACAGAAACAGGAATTAACAGGTGTAGGCTAAAACCAGATACGTGCAAAGAAAACACAAAGTGAAGGGTTTTGTAGATGAATGAAACAAGCCACTGCTCAACAGAAGTGGCTTCTTGATCTCTGGGAACCTCCAACATCTTCATGAAACACCAGTGCTCCAGTTCCACTTAATATAGATGAAATGAATAAACCTGTTATCCTGAATAAAACTGTGTTGCTCCATAAATCAGACCAGATCAGATTACTTCAGAATGTCTGGCTGGTCCCTGTCTTAGATTTGTTTTAAAATCTGCATACTTTTCTATACCTAACAGTTTTCTCCTCTGTTCTGCAGGGAAAAATAAATGAACACATAGAAATACAGTAGAGTCTTTTGTCTTTAAAAGAGAGAGAATACTTATCAAAAATAACTGCATCCTACTCAGTCATGGCAGCAAGCACAAGGATTTCATCTGCATGGACAGGAACAATTGTGCAAGCCAAATAGAACAAGTCACCTGAGCTGCTGTCCCTGGAGTCAATGGCTCTTCAGTCTAGTACTTACTCCAAGTGACAAATGTAGGTTAGAGGTGTTGAGTTTGTTCAGCCCCCTCCAGGTGGTACTGGTGTCCATAACCACCTGGTTTCTGAGATAATGAGAAATATTTGCCCTGAGCTCTGCATTGCTGGCTCAGTTTAGATCTTAGAGAATTCAGTAGAACATGTTCTATTGCCTCACATGAACTGTTGCCAGCTCCTCTGACTCCTTTGTGAAACAGAGTTAGAGCATCACTGGGGCATTTGGGAGGCGATGCATGCATTGTGCTATGTCCTCATGCCTTTACACGCATTGTTTCTTGCTTTGCACACTTTCCTTGCTGTAAAACAAGAAACAGTTTTATGGAAACATGAAGCTACCAAGGAAGCATATGTCTAATGTATTAAGGCAGGTTATTTTCTCAAACAGGAAACCATATAATATATTTGTCAGGAATGCATCAAGCCCTGTATGCAAACTTCAGAGAATTTGTTCTTCTTGGAGGCTTTCTTACATCTTTTTGATTTTTGATATAATGGTTACCAACATTATTTTAATTTACAGCCTGAATACATTCATCTGCACATGATACTTTTTTTTCCTTCATCTGTTATGATGCATCTCCCTTTCCCTGACATTTACTTCCCTGTCAATTGACAGCAATAGGATCCCACCTCAGCTTTCCTTTTACAAGGTTGAACAAATCTCATTCACCCATTTCAGGGCTTCATCCTGCCAGCAGCTTAAAGTCATCATGTACGTCACAATCTTTTCCTTCCTACTCTGGAAGAAAGTAAAGAGCTCTTATCCCAAGACAGATTGTTTTATAAATTTCTAAGGGTGAGGTTCACTCAGTTACCTTGCCCTAAAGGACATCTTGACATCAGCTCCCTCAGATGTGTTGACTGGTTTCCAGCAGTTAATCTCTCAGTCCAGGTAACTCCTCCTACATGAATCTTGGAGATAGTTCCCAATCTTAATGATTCCATGGTTCTGTGCTTTATTTGGATACCTTCTCTTCCTGACTGGTGGGCTTACCTATTATCTTGAGTGATGTCTCACCCTGTCTCCTGGAAGTGTGCTATGCAGCACTTTGAACTACACTGGACATGACCTTTGCTCCAGGGGCCTGTTTCTGCATCCTGGCTGCAGACACAGCTCTGTAGATCAGCTGGGCTGCTGCAGCAGTGAAGGTGAGCACCTCAATATCAGGAAAAAAAAAAACCAAAACAAACAAAAACCAGTACATCCAATGAGATGGTAGGAGATTGGGAGATGTTCCCTTCTATCCTTAGGAAGCTATTTTCAATCTACTTTCACTGAAAGCACCAAAGGCTCTGTCTGCCTCTTCATGGAACGATAGTTTGATTTGGGCTGGAAGGGAACACAAAAATCATCTAATTCCAACCGACCTGCCATGAGCAGGGACACCTCTCACTAGTTTAGGTTGCTCAGATCCCCATCTAGCCTGGACTTGAATATTTCCAGGGATGGGGCATCCACAACTTCTCCGGAGAACCTATTCCATTCCCTCACCACCCTCACAGAAAACAATTCATTTATAATACACAGTCTAGATCTACTTTGTCTCATTTCAAAGCCATTCTCCCTTGTCCTATCACTACATGACTTTAGAAAAAGTCTCTCTCCAGCTCTCTTGTAGCTCCTTTAGGTATCCAAATGTTATGTGGGGTTATTGGTCAGAGACAGACAAACAACACAAACTCACCAAGAGTCATCAGCAAACAGCCTGCTTTATTGTTTGAAACTTCTTTTTATGAGGGTTTTAATTTCCCAGGTTTGGATAGCTGACTGGTTGGGATATTTGCACCACCCAGATCTCTGGCCAGTGATGTGTCTACATTTATGGTTGCATGGGATTGGCTGAGGTCTCTGTTTGAGTTCAAAATCCTCTTATCATTGCTCACCCAGGAACTTGTTTAATTTCTAGGCTGGTCAAATTTGGGGGGCAGCTTCAGACCAGCTGCACTGTGACACCCAAAGGTGATATAAGTTCTTCTTGTTGACATTTCTCATCTGGGCTGAACAACCCCAACTCTCTCAGCCTGTCTTCATAGGAGAGGTGCTCCAATCCTCTGATCATCTTCAAGGCTCATTTGGAATTCCAACAGCTCCACATCCTTTTCATTTGGGGACCCCAGAGCTGGATGCAGTACCCCAGGTGGGATCTCAGCAGAGCAGAGCAAAGGGGGGCTCTGGGTGCCCATGCGGCATTGGGTGAAGCGCAGGACACCTTTGGTTTCTTGGCTGCCAGAGCACATTGCTGGGTCATGTTCAGCTTCCCATTCATGAGCACCCCCAAGTCCTTCTCCTCAGGGCTGCTTTTGATCTGTTCATCCCCCAGTCTGTGTTTGTGCTTGGGATTGCCTCAACTCAGGTGCAGGATAGACTATGCTTAGCACACATGGACTCTGCACTACCAGTCTGGTTCTACCCTTTGCCCCCAAGAAAACAGCCAATTATTTGGGAATTTCTTTTCTACCTTACTAAAGCCCAGGTAAACACAACATACTAAATTAATCTTTTCCTGAGAATCATTTCTTTTCTCAATAAACTTACAAGGTAATCTTGTGTACTGTCTCTCCAATAAACACAGGTAACCAGAATAATATAGATTTGCATTCTCTGGTTTTCTAAATCATTTTCTTTCCCCAACTTCTTAGATGCAGATTATGCACTGAATGCAGCACCTGTCTGGTTTACACAAAGACCATTTTCAAGTCTTTGAAATCTTTTGTCCAGGTCTCATATCTAACCATTAAAGCAATTCCTTAGTTTACACAACTTTGCTCTTCTGCCAAGTATACTCCAAAGTGACCTTTGATGGCAATATTTTCTCTGAAATTATTGGTTGATTTGTTAATATCAAATCTAAAACAGCATTGCAGCTGACTTAGTGTTGCTTTAGTGAAGAATTCTGCAAGCTTTTGCATACAGAAATAATGTGACATAAGTATTTTCTAGGTAACATCTGGGGAATTGATTTCTAAACTCTTTAAGGTTTTTTTTCTTTAGCAGCATCTCAGTTGGTCTGTCCTGCACTGAGCTCCAAGCTGTGGGTTAACAGCAGATCTTCAGAATTATTCCTGCACAAGCACTGACCATCCCTCCTCTGAGGGATTCTGCTCACACAATTTATCCCTTCCCAGCCTATCTCTGTAGCTGAAATAGACTGAAAAGTTATTTTAACCTATATATCTGGCAAGAAAGCAAAAACCACAAACTTTTCTATCCTACCTGGGTTATTATATTGCTTTTCTACCATTCAAAATAAATGCCTATTCATACTAAATTAAGCTGTGTAACATCTGACAGGCATGCTTCAGTGTTTTATTCACAGTTTTCCCTGGGGATGAATTCCACCTGCAATTACCATTTTGTGCTATTTGTGCTTAAGTTAATACAGAATGCAGAGTCCCTGGTATGGGTGTGATGTCCTTTGAGGAAAAGAATTCATCTTGAGAACTGGATGGTGGCACAGCCCATGTGCTTCTGTGATATTCAGGAGAGATGAAACTGTTGGCTGGTGCTGATCAAACAAGCACATAAGCCTGACTTTTAAAAGGTTCTTCTGTGTTACTATATTTATTTTGTTGGAGCCACAAAAAAATGCGTTCTTGTCAAAATGTGTCTTTAACAGGTTTTGCTTGCCATTCTTCTTGTGGGCTGGAAACTTAAACAGAAGCCTAATAGACACTTCAGCCTAATCAACAACATTTATTTTCTGGGTCTATTTTCACCTTCTAGTTTATTCCTGACTGTCCTGGGGGACAAGTGAAATGAAATAAAATTACATGATGCTAATAACTTCACAATCACTTAATGTACATATTTTCAAGTCTGTGCTTGGGAATAGATGGTACTCAAGGCACTGTGAGGTCCAGATGGGCAAAGGTAAATTAGGTTTATTTTACTTTTGTGATGTTCTGTAGGTGTTGTCTGAACTGGAAAGAAGGGTCATTTATATCGGAGAGACTGACCATGCTACATGTTCAATCTGTGAAACACACAGAAAGTACACATGGCTGTCTCTCTCTGCCGTGTAGTTGCTACCTTTATGCTCATTTCAGGTGCTCATGCCATTTCTTCCTTCTGCAGTAAAATATTTATGGCCAATTGTTTTCATATTATTTTAATCTTGCTGTACCCTGATAGAGGTAGAATCATAGAATCATTAAGTTTGGAAAAGACCTCTGAGATCATCAAGTCCAACCTTTGACCCTGCCCGCTAAGCCCGATTCACAAAGTGCCATGTTCACGTGTTTCTTGAACACTTTCAAGGATGGTAATTCCACCTCTACCTGTGTTATGGGGTTTTTTCCTACTTGCGTATCCCATCTGTGCCTTTTAAATTTTTTTATAAGTGTTTATTATTCCTCTCAGGCTTCATACTATCCTTATAGCACAACTTGCATTTACCTGAGAGTACAAAAGCGAAGAAGAACTTCATAGCACAGAGAGGTTTTTATGTGAGCTTGTGGGAGCTCCAGATTTGCTGAATATTTCTGCAAATCCGGCTTTTGGTGTTTATTGTGTGTTTTTGTGTGTTTTTGTGTTTTGCAACACTGAAAGGTTTCTCTGATTTTCACAGACATTTATTGAGAGCAGATTGTACCACATCACAACGTTTACCTATAGCCAATGCTCCTGCATACAGCACTAATGAGTCCTAGCAGGTAAAAAATGCATCTCTGTGTAATAGTTTGGCCTCACAAGAAACCCTTCTCTGATGTCACTGCTGTCTGTGATGTGGGCCTACACCCAGGTCCTGCAAAGAAGATGCAGAGGCCACTGACTGTGTGTCAGTGCCACAGAGCTCTTGCAACCCCTCGCTGTTTGAATTCCAAGAGCAAGCAGGGAAGGATGTGGTTTATTGTTTCTCTTCTCTTTGCTCTTAATGCACCCCAGTGCCAGAGCCTGGCTGTGTGAAGCGTGGAGGCTGAGGATGTGATCTAAAAGCCTGCTTTAAGCCTGCACTCTTAGCACCTGCTTCCAGAAGACTCTGGGTCAGGGAAGGGTTTACAGTCCTGTGACATCTGCCAAAAGTGTGAGGTGTGGTTTGCAAAAAAAAAAAACAAAACAAAAAAAAAACACCTAAAAGACCAAGCCAGGCATGATAAAACTGTGAGTCAGTTATGGCAAAGTCTATGGCCATCAAATAACCTTATCAAGTTTATTAGTGGTATAAAGAGCTATGGTTGCAAATTACACCAAATAAGGGCAGTGACTCTTATATGTTTGAATACAGAACACTAAGTATCTCTTCAGTGGAAGTAAGGTAGGTATACATATATCATCTGTCATATGTATGGATATACATACACCATCTGTCTCTTCTGCCCATCAGAATAAATAAATAGTGTGCAGTCCATCTGCGGTCAATCTTCTTAGTTTAACATCTATAAAGTTTGAAATTATTTAATCTCATTCACACCTACTCATATTGATCAATAGGTGTGTTTCTGTATGGTGTAAAATAAATGTGAATCATTAGCTAATATAAATATATAGATTACCAGTGAATCACTTTTAAAGAGAACCACCTATGTGGAGCACGGTCCTGACCTGGGGGCATAACCAGCCAGGTCAGTTATCACTCCTGCTCTGTTCACAGAGACAGGAACTATCCAATGGCATTTTGGCCAGTGCAAAGAACGGTCCCATTCAACAGAATGAGTGGGAGAAGCTGGGGATGGGGCACTAGCTGGCCACACCCCTGGATCCTCTCCTCTTTCCTCCCACTGGGAGCACAGTGCAGTGGTAGCACTTAGTGCATCTTTTAGAGCAAGCCAACCATTTTTGAATGACAATTTATTTACACAGGCGAGGAGAAATAGCTTCTTGGCAACTGTGTACATGCCAAATGCTGATTTTCTATTTTAACTTCTCGACACAATGGCAGTTGGCTTGTTTGAAAGATGATAGATTATGAACTGAAGGGAGAGCTAATGAGGGGCGAGCAAATATGAGCCCAAATCTGCACTTTCCCAGTGCACTGCCTCAATTTACAACTTGATGAAACACTTGAAATTGGGTTTGGGCCCATGGAACTTTTGAAATAACCAAACCAATTTATTTTTAGCTGCAAATATGGAGTAACTTTAAAATAGAAATGAAAAGCTGGACAAGGCAGGAAAACAAGGAAGAGTGTGGGAACCAGTTGATAAGGTTGAAACCCAGTCTGCCTTTGAGCATTTGCAGGGTAGATGCCTCCTCCCTTTATTGTTGCAAGCAGTCAGGAAGGGACAAGAAATGAAATCCACACAAGATTGTTATCCACCAGCAATTAGCTTTGCCTATTAAAACTGTCAAGATATACTCACATGGCATTCCTAGCACAATATTTAGGGAGTTAAGAGGAGGTTGGCAAAAAAATACTCCAGCCATCCCTCAAAAAATAACCAAAAGACAACATGTTTCATGGGTCCTTCTGCACCACCACCTGGGTCCATCTCTTTTGCAGCCTTAAAGCAAACAGATCACAGCTCCTCTACCTCTACCTTGGGATGAGGCTTCTTAAGATGGGAGAATCATAGTTCTGCCCACATCTGGTTTAGCAGTGTGCATAAGAGGAAAAAAGTGCTGCAACTGCTTCATTTCTCCCCTTTTCTGATCAGTGTTGGTGATAATGGTTTCCTTGTTATGGCTTGTAGACTCCGGCATGCTGCTGTGTTGAAGCATAGGAGGGCTCAAAGCTGATTCTTAAACAAAAAAGATTTTGGTTCCAGCACAGCATGTTTGTAAAATATCTACTGACAAGTCAAAAACTGTTCCACATGGCCTGTAAAGCATATGTTAAAAATTATGCATCATAGACCAGCTTTAAATTATTCATTTTTAATTCCTTCAGCCTTGAAGGGCCTTTAAACATTGACTACTGAGAAACAATCCTGCCACTGAGGAAACAGCTATAAAATAAAAAAATGGCTACTTAAAAATATAGAGAAAAATGCTTTACCTAGGCACAGTTTCTGAATTTTAAAACATGAATAAAGGTCTGGATCCCCACTTGGTAAAAGCTGATACAGCTCCTTTGAAGTCTGCATAACTATCTCCCATCAGCAGTTGAAAGCCCTGGCCCAGACTTTAGAACAGATATAGTTTCTCTACATAAGACGACAAGCAATATTTGCATGGTTAGTTCAAACTATTGCATATTCACTGAGCTGTTGAGGAAATACCGTCTGTGAAACAAATCCTGGATTCTTTCCCAAAACCATCTAAATGACACTTGCTAGTGAAATGCTACAGCATGAGGGGGATTGGATCCAGCAGGCTGGGCTGGACCCTGCTGTAATTCCAATGACATTACCAGAGAGCGCTTGTTACTTCCACACTTGTTGGGGTGCATCAGGGAAGTTGAGAGCATCTGAAGGAATTGAGGGCAACACTGATATAAAAAGGTGAAATAGGCCCCACACTTGCTGTTTCAGGTGGATTTTGTCTTGTTCTTTGCTCTTGGCAGAGATGGTTCTCTTGCTCTTGGCTCAGGTGCTGGCAGAGACCTGTGGATCTTCTCCATGCTCTGCACTTCTCCATGCTACACCCATACCACTGTGTCAGGCCTCCCTGAGGCATCTTTGGGACAAACACACTCCTCTTCCACCCTGCTTTACAGAAAGGAGCCTTTCTGAGCAAACCCAGCCACTGCAGAGCTCACCTCCACATCTCCTCCCTGCAATTTGTGACCAAGGTTGGTGTGGCTGGAGGGATGCACCACATCTTATCTCTTGTGTGCTCCAGAGAAATGGTGCAGAAACAGGACCGAAAACACAGGAAAAAAAAAAAAAGTGTATATATATCACTTCCTATCTTCAGTCACAGAATCATAGAATAGTTTGGTTGGAAGGGATCTTAAACATCATCTCATCTCAACCCCCCTGCCATGGGCAGGGACACCTTCCACTAGGCCAGGTTGCTCAAAGCCCAGCCTTGAATGCTGCCAGGGATGGAGCATCCACAGCTCCTCTGGGCAACCTGTGCCAGTGTCAACTTGATTAACTATTAATAATTAAGACATTTTTGGCTGCTGAATTAAGCTTTCCTTGATACAATCTAGTGAAACTTTATATGTTATATGATGATAAATCAGATGTTTTACTAGATACATCATTTATTTTCTGTTGAACTCATGGACAGACCAGGTGTGGTACAAAAGGTAGTGAAATGCAGTACTCAGACTCTTCTTTGTCATCACTCTCTCACTCCCTCTTTCCCCCTGGAAATGCTTGGGAGAAATCTCCAAACCTGATGCACAACCCTATTACTGGTGAGCTATTCCCCAGAAATTCTTTTTCCTAAACAGTCCCACTAACCCACTATTATTGTGAAGCAAATGAAGCATCAAATTTAACCAATTTGCCTGAAAGTATGAGTGTGTCAAGGCAAAAAGGTAACAGAGACACTAACAGACAATCAAATTGGAACTCCTCATCCCACCTCCAGCAAAGTGTCAGGTAGCTCCTGGGAAAAAGCAGTGAACAGCTATTTAATAGACTGTTTCCACCACACAGTAATTCCTTGTATTGATACATTCCTTGTAAAAGAAGACTAGTGTGGTTTTTCTTTTTTTTTTAATGCTCATTACTGTAAATTAAATCCCTTCCAAACACTCTTTACGTGGGATATAACATTCCTCAGTACCCAGAGGCAGGATTTAGAGGTGGGGTGAGTCCCTCGAAGGGCTTGTATGGGTTTATGCTCCCTAAGCAGAAAGCTCAGGCTGTCACAGGTGCTCTCACCCTCATGCAAATATCTGCACAGCACGGTACATGATGTGACACTGGTCTAAGTCCACACTCCAGCTTTCACTAATACAACTCTATGGAAACAAGCCCAGTGGTGATTGATGAATTACAGCTCTTACATAGCATGTTACAGTTTCCAGTGGAAGTACCTTGTGCTGGATTTAATAAACCAACAACGTGGGCAGCTTCAGTAACTAGATTAATCACCTGTAAACTCGTCTGCTTCACAAAGGGAGTTGTGCCCTGGCTGTCCAGTGTTATGGAACATGTTTTTCAGAGCTCAGGAATGCATTCTTCTCTCTGATATGTGCTGTGCATGTTCACTGTGCATGTTCGCCTGCCTACAGAAGGGTGGAGGAGAGAAGATCAGAGATCATTTGCTTCTTTGGAGGTGCTATAATCCCCCCCACTTGTAGTCATGGCCCCAGTCTTTACGCATCTCATGGCTCCAGTCTTTACACATCGACACTAAAAAAGCCAGCATTATGTTGTTAAATAGTTTTAGCAGACACTTTATCACTTGAATGTATCTGTCTGGGGGATTCTTGAATGATGCTGCTTTTTAAAAAAAATTCTAGGGTTTTTTTTATAGTCACCTTAAAAATGTCTGATGCTGGGCAGAAAGAAGAGGGCTGAAGTACCTCTCCTGTAAAAACAGGCTAAGGGCAGGGATTGTTCAGCTCAGAGAAGTCACTGGAGAGACCTTATAGCACCTTTCAGTACCTACAGGGGCTGCAGGAAAGCTGGAAATGGTTGTTTGTTTGTTTATCTGGGATTTTTTTTTTTTCCTAAGGGAATGTAGTGATAGGACAAGGGGGAATGGCTTTAGAATGAAAGAGAGTAGGTTAAATTAGATATTTGGAAGGCATTCTTTCCTGTGAGGGCAGTGAGATGGGACCAGGTTGCCCAGACCAGTTGCGGATGACCCATCTGTCAAAGTGTTTGAGCCCAGGCAGGATGGAGCTCTGAGCAACCTGGTCTAATAAAAGGTGTCCATGTCTATAGCAGGGGGTGTGTCAAAACTAGATGATATTTAATGCCCCATCTAACCTAAACCATTCTATGACTCTGCGAATATCGACTGTACACTGTTTTTATTAGGGATGCCACACAGACTTTCTGCCCTGAGAACTCCGAATTTCTTTCCACTTTCCCTGCTGCGATCACCTGTGGGATCCATGCAGCCCAATTTCAGACACAGCAGTTTGGGGGCTGTGGGGAGCACAGACATTCCTGCGAGATGACCCTCTAGGGAGGACCCGAAGAGAGCCGAATTTCAACCCATGGGCGCTCGGGGTGAGTCCGGGTTCGCATCGCATCTCTCCGGGGCGCAGCGGCCGAGGGGAGGGTGATGGGAGTGGAGTGAGGGGCGAGATGGGGGGCAGTGGGGGGTG
>VWYP01004750.1:214819-317727 GCA_013400435.1 Pycnonotus jocosus
GCCACAGCAGAGACCGTCCGTCCGTCCCCCCGGCCATGGGGCTGGGCCGGACCCCCGCACCCTGCCGTGAGTACCGCCGGACCCCCTCCTTCTCCCCCTGCCGCCTCTTTTCTCCCGCTTACCTGCGAATGCCCCGCTCCCCGCTGCTGCAGCAGGCGCGGTGGGAGCCTCCCAGCCTCCTGACTCCTCATTCGGCTCTTGAGTTGTTGGGGTTTTTTAAAAAATTATTTCTGATATTTAGAAGCAGGGGCGGCCCCGGCTCTGGCGGAGCTCGCAGCATCCTCCGGTTCGGTGCTCCGGCGCTCCGGAGCAGGGAGACTTCTCCCGATCCAGCCGGGATTTCCCCACTGGAGGGAGGCAGAGGGGAGGCGGCGGTGCCGGGGTGGGCTCCGGAGCAAGGGGACACCTTCGGGCGATGCTCGGGGGGCGACAGCGCCGGGGACCCCCCTCCAGCTGCCCCACGGGGACCGGTCCTGCCCAGCACCGCTGCCGGGTGGGAGCAGCGGCAGGGACCAGCCCGGCGGAGACCCGCACCCTGGTGGTTTTATGTTATTTCTTTCTCCCCTGGGTAGCTGTGTGCCGAAAGAGTAAAGCCACCGTTACTCCGTTAGAGGGCAAAAAGCAGGCTAGCTGTCTTAGGTATCCGCTCTCACGTTCCTCCTTGCAGAATTATTTTCTACAGAAGCATAAATAACTAATCTTCGAGGTCAGCAGTTTGTTTTTATTGTACTTGGTATTTTTATCTCAGTGGCAAACATCCATCCCAGGTCCTTAGTGTGACTGCGTGTAGTCTTGGCACAAATGAAAACAAGCCAATAAAAAAAAAAAAAGGGCAAAAAGCTTTGATGTATATTTACTCATTTGAGACACACTAGATTTTTCAACTCTTTGTAACGGTTGAGCTTGCATGTATCCAATATACTGAAATAACTCATTCACGTTATTGTGAGTCTGAATTATATATTTGTCTGCTGGGCACATATGTTGAAGGAAAAACCTCCCTAATTATGGATCTTTCAGAGAGATTGGAAGGGTGACAAAGCCCTTGTAATCTTTTGGGTCAATTTTCATAAGCTCCAAAAGCTCTCTTTGAAAAGGAAATTAAATTTCAGTGTACAAAGGGGACAGGAGATTCAAGGATATAAAAAAAGAGTCTCTTATTCTACTTTGATCTTGTCCTCAGGAGTTCATTTACTTTGGTGCTCTTCAGTGACACAAGTTAAGAGTTGCCTTTAACTGGAGTTTTCCTGCCTCTTGGCGTTTTGGGAGGTACTCACTTAGCAGCACACCCCTCCTGTATATAATTTACACAGCTTTGGCTGGAGGGGTGACTCTTTGGGAAGCATCTGCTTAGAAACACTTGGCTTGTTACATCCACAGCATCCTGTGCCACCCATGCCTGCCAGTGCCTTCCACAGGACAGTGTGTCCACCCCTCCTCAGTTTTTGTGTCCCAGTCCAGAGCCGATGGTGCTCTGCCCACTGTGCACAATGTCTTGACAGAGCTGCTCTCGTGTTAGAAGAAAGTTGGGGGTGGCCCTGGGTTCCCTTTCCTGCTTTCAGCAGAGGCAGAATGTTATCTGCAGGGCACGGCTGTACTTAGGGTTGTTTCTGGGCTTATCTGGGAACCTGACAGTTTTTAATCTGCTTGAGCACATGTCCAGTTGGTAGCTGGGGTTAAAGGAAGGAATGGTTGGATGTGAATTAAAAGAGTGGTTTTGTTTATTAGTTAATAGCACGTGTTTTCTTGATTATCCTAGAAACAACAAAACCCCAGCATAGGTCTGTGATTAACTTGGTGCTCTGTTCCTCTGCTGACTTCTCACTTTGTTTGCTGTTTTGTTGGCGCTGTAGGGTAGCATTTCTGTGTCAGGAGGTTTAAATCCAGTTCCTCAACAAAGTCCCAGTCTGTGGTTCTGCCAAACCAGCTTTGAAGTTACCACTAAGTTTTTAAACTGCAGTTCTGCTAATACACATTTACTTTATCTTTTTGCTTTGTAGTTCGTAGAAGCATTGTCTCTGAAAGTGCAAAAGAGGAGAGAAATTGTATTACCTGTTCTTTTGGCTCACTCACTTGGTGCACAATCTGATTCTGCAGGGGAGACAGCGAGTTGCCCTGTTTGTATGAATTTGTCACACATCCCAGCCAGAAATGAACTTGAAACCTTCTTTGCAGTTTTTTTCCCAAACTTGATTATACTGCTAATGGTAACAGCCTCTCAATGGAGGAAGGTCACTTTTCAAACTAAACATAACTTTGTATAAGACTTGGTATGGGCTTATCAGTTTTCTTTTTTTGTTTATGTAAAACTGGGAGAAATTTGAGTGGAAATTAAGGTCATGCAGATGGCAGTTCCATCTTTTAGGTTATAAAAACATCTTTTATGTCAAGTGAGTTGCAAATGCTGCCGTTAAATGATAGTAGAAACAAATTTTTACTCAGAACATCTTTTGCACCTATTTTCAAAAGCGTAGTGAAGCAGAAACCTGCTTTTAAAAAGCAAAGGAGAGAGAGCAAACTCAGCTCCACAGCATATTTCAAGTGCTGTTAATCCCACCACCTGGTGGAGCTTTTCATGGCTCTG
Organism: Pycnonotus jocosus; assembly: GCA_013400435.1. Classification (NCBI taxonomy): domain Eukaryota; kingdom Metazoa; phylum Chordata; class Aves; order Passeriformes; family Pycnonotidae; genus Pycnonotus; species Pycnonotus jocosus. The sequence continues at coordinate 217,404 of VWYP01004750.1, forward strand.
GCCGAGGGAACTCTGAAAAGGATACATTTTTTGTCTTGTTTCAATACTGTTACATGCCACATGTGGATTTTCTTCAACTTTTCTTTTTCATACCAGAGTTAATTAATTTATATATCTTCTTTTATACTTCGCAGAGGGCAGCACAGGACTGTTAGTGTCTCATCTGAACCAGGAGATAGATCAACTGGTGAAGTAAAGGATAAAGTTTTCACCTACATGTACTTCTTAAGTGGAAGAATTATTTTTAATAACCAGCCTGTCTGCCAAGATACTCTGATGGAACCTTTCAGTGCAAGCCCAGTTAGCTTTGTACTGATAATTTTTATACTTTTATATACATATTACTGTAAAATATTTGCTGAACAGCCTGTGTTCAATCATGCTTGCAAGGAGCATAAAGGCGGATATATTTTGAACTGATCTGAGATTTCTGATGTAGGTTATTAAAACATGGGAATGAATTCCAGGAATTAAGGTGAAGTATGGCAGACATACTTTGGCCCCCTCTGCCACAGTCTTGCCTGACTGCATCAAAGCCTGTCTGTTATGTTTATGGTGTGCCTCCTAACTGATATATGAAAATCTAACCCACAAGCAAGCTGAAAATAAACTCTGGGGTTATCTGTCAGCTCATAATTCAGAGGAATTGCTTACAACAATGAGAAAGCTCCTTGACCCATACAGCATTTCCTGTGTAAGACATGCAGCCTTGCAGGCAAAATGCTGCTGTAAGTGTGTGTACTGCTCTTTTTGTCACGGTGCCTGTGGCAGCAGCCAACAGACCAGTGGAGGCCATGGCCAGCCTAGGAATGTGACAGCTTCCAGCTGCCTCTCCAGTGCTGGCAGGAATGGTGTGCCTGGTGCCACTGGTGGGATGCACAGCTGCCTTTGCAGCCCATCCAGAGCATGTCTGCATCCCCCTCTGGGCTAGCTTGGTGCCTGATTCATTGTCCAGATGGTATCAGCTCTGCATCACCCAACATGTGTTTGCTCCAGGGAGCTGGGAATCTCCTACCAACCTTCAGGATCTTGGCTTCTCAAGCATAGTCTCATAGAGCTGTTTGAACCACCCTGGATACTCCAGGATACCCTGGAGTATCTTGTCTTCTGGTGCCACTACAGAAAGATGTGGCTGTCTGACATCTGGTGTTGTATTTGAGACTTCAGGAGGGTGGGTTTGATGTGTGAGGTATCTTCAGTGGCACCTAAAATGTGTTTGGCAACTGAATTGATCCTATGGGAGCTATGTGTGCTTTCTGGGCACAAAGCTCTGTCTTATGAAATGGACAACCTTATCACCGTAAGTGTTCTCTATTCAGGATGTGTATCTGTTAGTTGTTCAAAGTTGTCACTTCTTGTGACCCCTCTTGTCCTGATAAGGGCTCTGGGCTGACCTGGCACTAAGTAACAGCAGCCACAGGGGCATTACTGTCACCTTTCTGGTCACCTTTCCCACTCTTGCCCCAGCCTCCTCTTCCCACTGGTGCCAAGTGTCCCATGCTCTGGTTTGTAAGTAGCAAACTCAAGTCACTTTGTGTAAAATGTTCTATAAAATTTTGAAAAGCTCTTTTAAGTCAGGGCTGCACAACCCCCTCAAGCTGTGAAATAGCTGTGGAATGTGGAAAATGGGGGCCTTGACAGACAGGGAGCTCTTTTAAAAAGAAACTCCCCATAGTATTGGTAGAAGCTTGCTCTGAAGCATGAGTTACAATTAGGAATGCCATCAATTGTAAAAACTGTAGGAATTGTTAAAATGCAATTCTGGGGGAAAGGAGGGTGGAAAGCAAATCTTTCCTGGCTTTGCTTCACTTTGAGCTGCCTGTGATTAAGTTGCTTCATCTGGACTGATGTACACATCCTTCCTTGGGGAGAGGAAGATTTGTGCCCTGTGTGTGAGATGACCAAACCTTTGAGCAGAGAGGAGTTGTACTATTTCAGGAAACCTGTTAACCTCATCAAGCCACATCTGTTTCTCTGGGCCAGTCCCACAGCTCTTGCTGCCAAGCAATTGCAGGGTGTCCTAGAATGCAAAATAGACACAGCATAAGTGGTTGAAACCTGCACCTGGTGACAAATGTTTGAAGTGTAGCTGTCTTTCTCTGAGGACAACATCTTTAAAGAACATTTTTTTAGGTTTTTTTGTAATAACTTTCTCATCTCTTTGAAAATCCTTTGTCCCAGCAGGTTTTCAGTGCAGGCTCAGTACTCTGTCGCTTTCCATCCCAAAATATTTGAGGGGAGGACAAGGAGGAATGGGTGACAGGTTAGAGCCCACAGGATCCAAGCATATTTCCGACCTTTCTGGTGCCTGACAGAGGACTGCTGCTGGCATGGAGGTGACCACACAGTCTTGGTATTCCCAAAACTCCTGCAGTGGACCCTTTATCCATCCCTTTGGAGGATTGTTCTGCAGAGTAAAAACTATCACAGTGACACTGAGGTGTTAAATCTGATATAATTTTAAAATGTTTCTGGACTAAATAATTGCTACTGACATTTTTCCAGGACCTGTGGAGTTTTGGATTTTTAAAATTTTTGTTCTTAGAGCTTTGGTACACCAATACAAAACAAAGGTATTTCCTTTTAAGGGACACTACATTATTTCTAGAGGCTGGATCTTCAATCAATGACTTAATCTTACTTATCTGAAATACTTTGTGTGCTGACACATCACAGTGCTGTACCAGCTTGAAAAAGAAATCTAATTCTATCAAATCTGCCAGCTCAGTTAATATGACCCTGCCAGGGAAGCATAAGGCATCACCTCCAGTTCTTTTAGGAAGGTTTCAAATTCCCACTGCCAGCTTGAATTCAAAGCACAGTAGCCATGGCCAGGTTTGGATTTTAAAAAAAATTGCTGTGGAACTTCTTGCATCCTGACATGCAAACCCACAGATTTAATTGGAAGATGTCATCTGAATATTTGGGTTGAAACACAGCAGTTTGAGTCCTACAGATAGTCCTTTGGGATTAATCTTGAAGCAGAGACCTGTATTACTTCACCCTGAGACTTCTACAAACTCATGTGTAAAGAACATGGTGTAGGGCTACCTGCAACTTGAGTCAGAGCTGACCTGACAGTTTTTGTCTCTTTTTTGACACTCTAGAGTGCATCCAAAGCTGGCAGGGTGTGATAAGGACACCCATGCCTATGTCTTAAATTACTTTAGCCTCATGGGATATGGTGATGCCTTCTATGGAACCTGCAGCCAGCATTAGTGCAAGGCTTTTGCTGTAAATGCTGTTGCTCCATGCATCTAATGCTTTCCCTTACTAGAGCTTCACTTAGATCAGTTCGTGCAAATTATCTGACTTAAATTCTTTTGGTGAGACAAAACACTGGGAAAAATACTCATTTACATTGAATTGAAGCAAATTTTAGTTAAGCAAAGACAGGTCAAAATAATTAGGCTTTTGAGAAAGTGATGCATTGTTGCATTTACTTCATCTTAATTCCAGGTCCTTTTCAAGCGTCTCAGGTAGTCAAAATTACTCATTTCGAAAGAACCAAGTTAATTCAAATTTCAAAAGAAATCTCAGCCAAAACCAGCAGAGTCCTTTTTTTTGCACATTTTTCCTCTCATCCATCCTTTTTCCACAAATTCTCCTTTCTTGGAGGGAACAGGCTATTCCTGCAACTTCCACCAACCCCTTTCCTCTCCCATGCTTTGTTCTCTGTGCCAGGATCAGAATCAAGACAGCAGGAGATCCAGGGACACTTAAATTTTGCATCTAAGGAGAAGTGTGTGGTGTTGGGAGGACACACTTACGGCTGAGAAGCTGGAGTGAAGGCCTGTCATTTCTCAGCTTCCTGCTCCAGACTTTCCAGCTGCAAAGGACAGTATCTCAGTTTCCTGGAGGTTTAGTTCAGCCTGTAAAGTGGTTGGAGATTCCAGCAAAGATGTAAACATTGCCCTTTTGACCAACAGCTTGATTTATGAACTGTGAAAGTAAAGGGAAATCTACCACATGGAGAAAAGAGGTTCAGGAAGGGATTCACTCTCTGCCACTCCATTGAGTGATTCAGTCATCAAAGATGTGCAAAAGCACAGCTGATGCAATATAAATCATCTATATTTCTGTTTTGTTTACTACAATGAGGTTATCACCATACTGCTACAAGGATTGTGCAGTTTGGTGCTTTATCCATGTTCATGAACTGTTTTTGCTTGCCTGGATCCTAAGACCTTACAGAGAAATGTAGTGTCCTTGACTCACTGTGGCTGTCACTGCAGATTTTCTTTAAAAAGTATGCAAAAATAGATATGCAAAAGTAAAAACTGCTTCAGACCTGGAGTTACAGAGAAAAAGCCTGTATTGGGGTGGCAGGATGTGTGAAATAGCAGCAGCTTCCCAACTTTGTGATAAACTATGAGGATGCTGGAGCACAGCTGTCCTGCATCCTGCTGTTAAATCCGTGTCTCTCCAGTTGGAAGGCAAGGATGTTCTGTGGGCCAGTATGTCAAATGCTGTGTACAAGTTCATGTAGATGATGCCAGTGGCTCTTCCCTTATCCTGTAGCCTTGTAAGACCCTTGTATGCCCATTATAGAAGGGCACCAGATTTGTCAGGAACAATTTGAAATAATGCTCACAATTCAGACAAATAAATACACTGACAAAAGCTGGGTGTTAACGCCCAGGTAAGACACTGATCTGTGTTTCTCTCAAAGCTCTGTAACTCTGTATAAAATGCCCAGTGCTTCAAACAGAAATTACCTCAAGCAACTACATAACTGCTTGTAAGGTCAAAGAGCAGAGGAGCAGGTTATGGATACTGGTTGTTGAAAAATTCAAGGTTCTTGAAAAACAAAAAGTGATACAGTAATTGCAAAAGTAGCTAAAACACTTGGAAGTAGCAATGAAACAAAGGAGTTTAGGATAAGCTGCTTCTCCCCAAGGCCAAAGTCTCCTGTTGATAGAGTTGAGTATTGGCAGAGGATTTTTTTTTGCTGTGCAATTGCAATTGTTGAATTGCAATTCATTTTGGAATGTTGTTAATAGATGAAAATTATAGAGATCTGTATGGAAAAGAATCAATAGATTAGAATTACCCATCAAACTCCTTTGGAGGGGGATGTCTCTTTCACAGAGCACCAGAAGGGGCTGCTTGTTTCTCCCTCTGTTGCCTCCTGACCCACTGCCTCTGTGGGAGAGGGGCTCATTTGCTGAGCTTTGTTTCTGCTGTCTTGGGAGGATACGCACTTTGCCTGTAAAAGGTCTGGATGAAGAATTCTACCACAGAATCTATTAAGTTGGAAAAGATGTCTAGGATGATAAAGTCCAGCCATCAGCCTAGCACCAACACCACATTCACCATTAAACCATGTCCTCAAGTGCCATATCCACAAGTTTTCTAAACAGTTGCAGGGGTGGTGACTCCACCACTCCCCTGGACAGCCAGTTCCAATGCTTTATAACCCATTCCATAAAAAAAAAAAAAAGTCCCACTGTTAAAATTTAACTTCTCCTGATGCAACTTGAGGTCAAATTTCCTCTCATCTTGTCACTTTTACTTGGGAGAAGAGACCGACCTCCACCTGGCTACAACCTCCTTTCAGGTAGTTGTAGAGAGAGGGAAGGTCCCTCCCTCAGCCTCCTTTTTTCCAGGTTAAACACCCCCATCTCCCTCAACTGGTCCTCATAAGACTTGTATTCCAGCCCCTTCACCAGCTATATAAAGCTAAATTNTTTCCTCTCATCTTGTCACTTTTACTTGGGAGAAGAGACCGACCTCCACCTGGCTACAACCTCCTTTCAGGTAGTTGTAGAGAGAGGGAAGGTCCCTCCCTCAGCCTCCTTTTTTCCAGGTTAAACACCCCCATCTCCCTCAACTGGTCCTCATAAGACTTGTATTCCAGCCCCTTCACCAGCTATATAAAGCTAAATTTCCCCCAGATGAAGGCAGAAGTGCTCAATGCGGCCACTGTCTCTCCTTGGAGAAGTTTCCCACACTCCAGTGACAGTAACCCTTTGTCCCTTTGGCTTAAAACACCCAAGTCCTGTCTGTGGTGAGTGTCATCACACTAATTGAGAAACAACCCTAAGAAATTTGACCCATTTTCAAGTTTTTATCCTGGAAGAAGGATGATTGTCTTGTGGGAACAAGCTGGGCCAAGAGTTGTATCTTGGTGCAGCAGAAAGCAGTCCTTAGATCTTCCTCAGGCAAGTTGTCAGAGACTCACACACCCAACTGTTCTTTCTTTTGTCTGTGTGTGAATTTTTAAAGAAGCATTACTCAAAATGTCCTTTTTTTTTTTTTTGGCACAAACTTAGAAGTTCTATGAATTTTATGAAATAAACCCACCAGGGACAGCTCCATTATAGAAAATAGCTTTTCATTAAGGTGTAACTCTCCCCTGCCTTGCTCTCAGAGCCACTGACCTTACTTTTAGCATGTCTCTGAATTTGGAATTTTTATTATGAGTCTGGCTGTTGTCTGCCAGTACAATTTTTTACACCTTTACTGTCTTGCTTGGAAGTTTGGTGGCTCTGATATGCAGAAGGTATCAGTGTGTATCTTCAGTGAGGAGCTTCTCGTGAACCAGACCCCAGGCAAGTTGATGCACTTTGCTTTAGGAGTTTCAGGGTTGCTTGGCACAAGCAGGGAGGGGCACACCCTGAGGATGGGATTGCCAGGGTGGCATGAAGCCCTTCCCACTCCTGGACAAGACCAGCTGGCTTTACCTGGTGGCTCTTCTGCAGGATGAAACTCGGTGCCATGGGACTGGTGCTGCCTGCTCTGCTGCTGGCAGCCTCCTCGCTTGAGCAGTGAGATGTGGCATACTGCCACCCCTGCCCAAGTGTTAAATTAGGGGCAAGACCAGGAGAGATTTACTTGTTTTGAAAAGTATCTCTTTCACAGTCCCTCATCTCTAAAAAGGGAACCTACCCAAATTTGCCTTTGTTACTTTTGTATCTGATCAGGCCTCAGTTGACAACTCTAGTTCTTGGAGCTGGAAATTCTGTTATTAGAGCACTGACACTGTTCTGAATATTAAAAGCCTCTTGCTTTTATGCCTGTCAGAACCAATCTTTCAGATCTCCTCCTCTAGCTGCTGTGCTCTCTTGTGAGCTGATTGCTACTCCTGGGCAGGTAAGTGTCGGCATTATTTTGCCTGGCACCGACAATATTGACTTCCAAGGAACAGAGGGTGTGTCTGCATCTCGGATCAAGCCCTGTGTTTTGTTTATGATACTCTCTTCTGTCAGAAAAAAATGCTCCATAACACTTCCCCCTTTCTCCAGGAGAGAATAGGGTCATGCTCAGTAACCTTGAGTATAGACTTGTCATACCTAGTGAGCTCATTAGAGCTTGATCTGCTCATTACCTGGAGACTGTTGAAGGCAAGAGCAAAATATTTCAGAAGTCAGTAAGGGCAGCATGCTTCCCTCTGAGTGAGCATGGGAATGTTGTTCAACACACACATTTGAATTGATTGCTGACATCTGCTTACGGAGGTTTACAAAGCTTGTGGCTTCTCATAATCTGTAAAACACATGGCATTTGTATGAACTTGTCTGTGGTAGTTCCCTTGCCCAAAGCCAACAGGACTCTTCCATCTGTATAGCAGAGCCCTTTCCTTAGAGCCATCAGTCATCACTGTTTAAGAGTCTAGCTGAAAGTGAGTAAAAATAAAATTTTCTTTCTCACTCTTCCCTTCCCCAAGGAAATTCTTTCATAGGTGTGACAGCCTTTCCCAGTCCACTTATAGCTCCTATTGAATTTCAACTTCCTGTCCAAAATTGCTGGGATGTGAGATGGTTAACAAGATGTTTTTCCTCAAAGGCCACAGGACAAAGGATCCTTGTCAACAGTAGGTGGTGGAAGATTTCAAACCTGATGAGTGATCTTTAGGGTGTGCAGCAGGCGCCCAAAAAGTGTCTTGGATGTGGAGAGTGTTAAAATTGGTTTGGATTTTTTCAGGAGGTGCAGAACAAAGCCACAGCACTGCCATTAGCATTAAAGATGTCCTTCAGCTCACCCAGTTGGCTATTTTAGGAGGTATAAGTGATGTAAACATCATGACAGAGAGACTAAAATGCTTGGTTTTACCCCAGCCAGCAACTAAGCATGACTCTCTCACTCCCCCACTAGTGGGACTGGGGGGAGAATTGGAAGGGTATAAGCTGGAAAACTCACGGGCTGTGATAAAGACAGCTTAATAGGGAAAAGCAAAAGCTATGCACACACAAAAAATGAAGAGATAATTTCCTGCTTTCCATGGGCAGACAGGTGTTCAGCCATCCCCAGCAGAGCAGGGCCCCATCACAGGTAGTGGTGACTTAATCACTTGTGGGATTTGTATCTTTATCTAAGCAGGATGGAGATTTGTCGCTTGGCTTCTTTCACCAGGATTCTCGAGGTGCACACTGAAAACCAGTGTGGTAGCAGGGGTGCACCACAGCATTGTGAATGGCAAAAGTGGCATCCTTTTGGTTCAGCTGAACAGAGATAAACCTTTCATTAAGGTGGTGACTTCTTTTCTGAGCTTACCTAAAAATAAACAAGGTGCTGACTGCCGTGGTTATATTTTCATTGCTTGACCTATCAAAGGAGACAGTGTCAGGGAAAGGACACAAGTAACTTTCAGATGACATTGCAATAATTTGTAGCAATTCTGGAAGTTCCATTGATATGTTTCCTAAGGATGTTGCAGGCATCCGGCAAAGGCTCTGCTTGTTCTTTCCTTTCATACATGCCCAGAACCAGACAGATGCTGTAAAATGGAGTAATTAAATGTGTTGATTTCTTGTAAAAAAGGTTACTGTAATTCATTTACAGTTTGGGGTAAGGGTGATCTTTAAACATATCTTCACTCCGCTTATGTAATTTGAGGGTGGACTTTTTTCTCTTTTTATTTTTGGTGTTGTTTTGTAGAGAGTGTTTTGGGTTGGAGTTTGGGGTTTTTTTGTTTTTAAAGCATGTGGCTTATTTAAGACCTCTGTAGGCAAAAATATTTTGTGATGCCAAACATCTTCTATTGTGTGTTCAGAGCAGGACTTTCTTTGCTCTTCAGCTCAGAGTGCTTTAGACAGAATGGGAGAAGGACATGAAGGAGAATTGTGGTGTACTTAGCAGAATTAGAATAAGCTCACAAGCACATGGTTTGTACGTCTTAATTCCAAGAGCCTGAATCTGATCTCACTCCTACTAATCTCTGAAGGGATTATTCCTGATTTACACCATCCTGAGTGAAATCAGAATCTGGCCCTGAAAGCCTGTTTGTACTTCAGACATTGTCTCAAGGCAGCTGACCTGCAAATATGAAAAGGAGACCTGAGTGCCTGTGGGTTAACTGTTTACATTTGTCAAGCTAAGTCAACTACAGCTTGTTTAGCAGGGAAATGGTACTGCAAAACCTCAGGCTAGAACTCATTTACCTCTGTTGGACTAATAGGAGGTAATCAGAGGATCCTCTTTGGCACAGCATAGTGCTCCCTATTTGCATAGCACCTTTCATCTGAGGATATTAAATAACTACTTCATTGCACTTCTGGAAGCTGTTCAGCCAGACAAATCTCTTTAATGACCTGCAGCGACTCTGGTTGCTAGCAGTGAAGCAAAAATAAGTTAGTACATTGAGTCTCTGGTCATGAGTGGCATCTGTAAGAACAGGTCTGCAACCTAGAACAGTGTGAAGCTGTTAGCTGAAAATACTGGGGTTTCTGGAAAAAAGGCTACCTCATACTTAGCTGCTGAGAAGAAAACTGGTTTTTATTAGCACAGGTTCAGTTAGTGTTCACTGAGACAGGTACCAAAAGCAAATGTACAGTTTCAGGGTGGGAAGGCACAGGTTGCCTTTAAGTCATCATGCCAACTCCTTTATGGCCCCACATTAATATTCTTTTTGTTCATGTTTTGGTTGTTGACATGCTCATTTTTAAGGCTGTGTTTATATTGCAATTAAGGGAAAGTTGAAAACACCCTTTTGTGGGGCTGCTGTAAAGGATCCTAGTATATTATTATATAGCTGTGCATATTCTCAAATGACCATGTTTGTCATTCTGCAAAGCACAGCTTTGGTGTTGTGACACATTTGTACAGTGTTTGAACATACTCAGTGCACCCATACAGTGGGAACCAGATGGGTAACCTCATGCAATGGCCCCCCTATTTCCTTTTAGATTTTGTTCTTGGACTCTGTTATCAGCTCAGATTTCTTAGTAACTGTCTCTTTGCCATGTCAATTTGAGAGACTCCAAGCTTTAGGCTGCAGTAGTTAGATGACTGAGGAGGGTCCTGTCTTTATGGACTGTAGGGTGCCTACATCCCATGATTCACCCAACACAATGGAAAAAACACTGAACTCTGGGATACTTACCAAAAAAGTTCAGTATAGAAGATTTTGCTCACACTGGTTCAGTTGTCCCATGCAAACATCTGCTCCTGCTGTGGAGCTGAGCTCCTTTTTCCTTTCCAAGCTGAAAGCATGGTTATAGCAATAAATAAATTGAACCAAATTTGACATGCACAGTCATTTGGCTGGAAAATACCCTTAATTTTCCTTATAATACGTAAGAAAGTCTGCTTCTTCCTCAAAGATGTATTTAGTTTTATTGCTAGTCACTCCAAGTTGTTAGCCATGACTGATGTAAACCCTGCCTATCATCAGAGACTGGAGGAGCTGATGGCTGCATTCCTGGAGGTGAGACTTCATTGATTCAAGTTGGAACAGCTGGTGAGTGAGGCTCTGAGGAGCTGGCAATAGAATAAAAACCCCAGTTGGCTTTGTGTCTGTAGATTATATGAGTAGCCCAGAAAGCTCTGTGGTGAGATCTCTACATTTTTCTGTTTTCCATAAAACAGTCATCATCATCTCAGGTCCACATCTCTCTACTTTTCTATATTTGCCTGATATAAACCAGAGTAAGTGCCATGTAAGCAAATGTGGGATTTACTGGGGGAATGAGAACTCCTGGTTAATCCCACTCTCTTCAGCAAAGCTCTCTCTTCCTTCAATCTCACCTCTGCAGCAATGTGTGCATCAACCTGGGTCCTCTTTAGTGAAAAAGAGTGATACTGGACCTTCCTTTAAAGCTTTTGCTGTTTTATTGAATCAAATTCTCTAAAAATTTTCTCTGTCTATATTTCCACTGTAAGGTAAGAGACATTTTTCCCTGTTTGTCTCTGCTCTCATCTGGCCCCACAGCTCTTGCCACAGCAGATGTAAAGGTGGAGAAATTTTAAAATACACCACATACCAGATATAAAATCTACTGCCTTGCTGAACTGGTTAATATTGCTTAGCTGATATTTCTGTGGTGCAGGAAAAGCTGCATATTACTGGCCAAGCACTTTGTAATTTTCTGTTATTTCTGAAATGAATGCGAGCAATTGGAAATATTGAGTAATTTTTAATTGAAGGGATATGATCAGGGGGTGATTAGTTTTTGGAGTGCCTTGGATATATGCTGTGTTGTAGAGACAAGCCATCTGGAGCAGGGCTGTGGTTTAGCTGCTGTAATGAGTACCCATGGACTGCAGTGCCAAAATGACCAGGTTTATTACATCGATGAAGATCTTGAGTAATTCAATTCATTTTCACAGATCTAAATGAACTAAAATGAGAACATAATTTGGCCTGAAGTTTTAGTTTGATGCTCTTAATTATTAAACCAAGGATCATCGATGCATTTTCCACTATGCTTAAAATAACCAGCCACAGCAAATCAGGCTGTTGAATTCCTTCCTCTGTCTGTAGCTTTTACCAAATTTACCATGGCCAGGATTTCACCACATTTTGCCTGGATGGCCAGTGTGACTTCATTAGGTGCTTTTTGTATTTGCTGCTTCTCTAACCTGCAAGCATCACAATCTGCCTGTGACCTTGGGGATAGGCTGGAAGGGGAGAAGAATTGTGGAATGACAGGATGATTTGTGTGGGAAAGGACCTTTAGAAATCATCTAGTCCCAACCCTGCAATGTCCAGGGACACCTTCACTAGATCAGAGCCCTGTCTATGCTGACCGTGAATGTTTCCAGGTGTGCAGCACCCACCTGCTCTGGGCAGCCTGTTGCAGTAATAATCACACTGCTGTGGATTACTGGGCAGATGAGTCCCACCATAAATCTGTGTTAGTCACAAAGCTTGCATTGCTGCAGGGTACCTGCAGCAGCCCTGTTTGTGTTGCCAGGCTTGTAGCTGCTGGACTTAATTACTCTAAAATAGACTGATTTGTGGTACCACACCAAAATTAATCCTCCCTCTTCCTGAAATTTTCATTAGACAGTCTTTGTGCTGAAGTCTGATCAGTCATGGTGATGTACAGCCCTGAAACTTGAATCCGAAGTGCTGCTCTGCATTTAGTGTATCAAGGGGTGTTTGGAGCAGTGAGTTACTGGAGGAAGTGGCTGAAAGAAAAAAAAAAAGGCAAACAATCTTTGAGAATGCTTTGATCTGAAATCAAATATCTGCACCAAGGAGACAGTGTATTTTTAGGAAGAGGGCACAGGCTGCATGTGAGTAGATGCATTCTATTTGATGTGCCGAGATCAAGGTGTCAGAATCTTTAACTGCTCATCTGGCCATCTTACCTTGTGTTTTCCCTCCTAATTTTTCCCTTGTGTTTTGAAATTGTTTTTCTCACTGGTTCTGTGAAATACTTTTATGCAAAGCCAAGTCTCCTGAAACTCAAGCAAGCTGGTTTGTAGCACAACAAGAGCAAAGAGGTGTCAGAGTTTTGGTTTTGCATAAAAACACATCACTTATTTCCCTTTTTTTTTTTTCTCCCCAAGCTTTTTATTAAATGAGCAGTACTTTAATGAAGCATTTATTGGAGAAAACAAAACATAACAACTTCTATATCCTCTAGATTGTTCCCAAATCCCTGAATGAAAAATTATTTAGAGATTAAAGCCCTTGCTGTTTCCTGTGTCACTGCAAAGCAATAATGAGCAGAACTTGAAAAGCTCTGCTCTCTCCTGGTTTGGAGTACCAGCCTCTATCACAGCATCAAACAGCCATGCCAGCATTTTTTCATGGCACCAGATGATTAAGTTTCATAGCAGATTCTCCCTCAATTTAATGCTGCTAATGACTATGTGAATGAGACTTACAATATAAGCACAAGTTTGAAATCTTAGCTTCAGCATTGGAGCTTAAACAATCTGTGCAGGAAGAGGCTGTTGGAATGTAAGCATCAGTTTAAAATTGTCAAGTTTTCCAGCTTTTATTGCATTTTCCCCATAAGCACACAATCCACAGCAGAGCCAGGAATAAATTGCAGGAATCAGGTTCTTGCTGTAAGCAGGAACAAGTGGCGTGCCCTGAGCACTGGCACGTGATGAACAAGCCAGTGGTCTTTCTCAGCAAGAGGTGAGTCACTTGGGTAATTCCTGTTTTAAACAGCAGAACTGGATTCATGCTTCAAGCAGCCTCAGACAGCTGAAGAGAAATAAACTTCAGGTTAAAACCTTGTGTTTTGTGTCATTACTTTCTTCTCCTTCCTTTTTACCCCTGCAGTGACAGTGTGTCAGAGGGTAGCAAAGGGAAGGGAAGCTTTGCTGCATGTGGGAATAATAAAAACCAGCAAGGTCTACACTGTGAAGTCCCAATCTGCAACAAGAGAAATAGAGCATTTGTCTTGCCTGCTGATATACAGGAAAGAAAAACAGAGGTAGGTTTAGATGGAATTTTAATGAAATGGTTTAGGTTGTGCAAGCTACAACCTTGTAGCCTTTAATGTACTGGATGAGAAGAATGAGTGACTCTTTTACTGTTAGGATGGTGAGACATTGGAACAGGCTGCCCAGAGAAGCTGTGGATGTCACATTCCTGGAAGAGTTCAAGGCCAGGTTGATGGGGCTGTGACTAACACACTCTAATGGAAGGTGTCCCTGCCCATGGCAGGGGTTTGGAACAAGAAGATCTCAAAGGTCCCTTCCACCCCAAGCCATTCTGTGATTAATGGCTCTTGATATGTAGCAGACATGGTTACAGATGACAGCATGTGATTGACAGTGTGCTCAGAGTAGATGTCCCTCAGCAGGATTTGCTGTCAGCATGGTAAAGATGTGGGACATTGTTTAAGGCATTATCCAAGTGGGATGCTGCTGCCTGCCTGCCGTGAGAGCCACCATGACCCTTGAGCAGAGAAGGGTGCATTGGTGCAGGAGTGAAGCAGCCCAGGTGCACAGCAGTGCCCCGTGGGATGGGAGTTTGGAGAGCTGCCAGGCCCAAAGGAGCTGCAAAGGTGTCATCCTTTTAAGCAGAAAGCCTTGGTAGCCTGAGGAATTTCTGCTGCCCAGGCAGCTCTGTAACCTGAGGTGCTGTACAGTCTGCAGTGACTCTGGTGGCCACTCAGGGATGTTATTCTCCTACTGTACTTGATGTGCAGTGGTGGAGAATGGAGGCAGCTGCCCCCATGGAACTCCTCTTCTCTGGCAGGATGAAGCCTGTCACTGTTTAATCTCTGTCTCCTCTTGGTCCCAATGCTGGGAAGGCAGATTGAAATGTGCCAATTGCACATGTGCCAGGGAATGTGGTTTTAGGTTTTGAGGGCTTCCTGAACATTGCAGCTCCAGTACATTTTGTCTCCAGACATGTCTTTATTCTTCATTTCTGTGGCTTTTCAGGCAAGGTGGCTCAGAGCGCTGTCCTCCTGGCTGTCCTGGGTTTGTGGTGAGGACAGAAAGGGACAAGAGAAAGCTGGTAATTGGAGCCAAGAAAACAAACAGCTAGGAAAAACACCTGGCTTCTGGGACTTATTTCCTTAGGAAGCAAAGTGGAGAGCAAAAACATGTAGGATGACTAAGATATGAAGGAAAATCATGCTCATGTCTGGTGACAAGCTCTGCCTTTCAGCACTGAGGTTTGGTTTCTCCATCTTGCTCCAGGTCTAGTAGAGGTGTGGCTCTCATGGAGAAGACTCCCACTCCATCTGCCCCTTCTCCTTGCTGCTGTCTGAGAGAGCCACCGGCAGAACCAATACTGGGGATACTCTTTTTAATTTTCTTCTAAGCATACTCCAGTTTCTCTCAATCAGGAGAACTGCTCGCCTTGTCAAATGAAAGGCAGTGGGTGCATGGAGGACAGGCATGGTACAAGGTAAAAGCAGTTCATGTTCCTTTTGGAACAAGGAGAGTTTTCCTGTGCTAGAATTTCCTCAGAGTTCAGATCAGTGTTGGGTACATATGACAGAGTACAAGCATCTGCAGCACATGTGCTGCTGTCAGACCTGGTGATCTGTCCTCCTTTTATGGGTCACAATGAGAAATAGGTACTTGAATATGTCATGTGTCTCATTTAGAGGAGCCATTGGAAAAACAGGCTCTGGAGGTGGGTCTTGCTCTGTGCTGGCAGTTAAAGAAGCCTCAATGACTTGCTCTGGCAGGGTTGAGGTGTGACGTGAGATCAGATGGGTCCTGCCCCAGCACAGCTGGCAGTGCAATCCTATTAACCTCTTAGCTGGGGATGCAAGTGCCAGAGGGCAGAGGCTGGGGTGTCTAAATGAGGGAGCTAATGCTGGCTCTGTGGAGAACTAAAGCACCAAGGTCGTGCCCATCCACCAACCTGATGGGAGACAGAGCCCAGACAGCACTGAGCTGTCTGCACCTTAATGAAAGTCAGTGAGGGCCATGCTGCCTTGCTTCTTGTATGCCACTAAAAAACCCAAACCAACAAAAAACTTATATATATGTACATGTGTGTGTGTATGTTATCTTTTGAAAAATATGTAACACAGAGGTGTTCCTTTTAGACGAATGTGGAAGAGGTAGAAAAGCTTCCTTATGGTCCAAAATGAGCAGGATCTGCTCCTCTTTCTGTAGGAAGAAACAAAAAAAATCACTAGCCTGGTTGACTGAGATGTGTCCTGTAGAACTGAAGACCCAGACTCTTTTCCATAAAATCTTAATACCTGAAACAGACTCAAAACCCAGATACTCAACTGTGCTTAGATCCATGGTTCAGCTGAAAACTGGTTGGTGTCTTCTTGCTGCCTACACCCCTGTACCCTATCATGGATGGGTGGCCCAGACTGACCCCATCCCAGGTGCCCACCTGTGCAGTGAGTGAACTCTTTTCAAAGTGGTTCTTTGCCACCTGAGGAAACAGCTTCCTCAAGTATTTATTACTTTGCCTTGTCCCCTGATTGAAAGGGTGCTGTGAGCTCTCTGCACAGGGCAAATGTTAGGGTGTTCTTTTTTTTCTCAAATGAAAGAATAGCAGCATTCAAGTTCCAGTGGAGCAGTGATGCTTCATCAAAGTCTAGTTGACCCTGAAACTTGCTGCTGTGCTATAGTTTTGAGTAACCCAGGAGAGCAGGGTTTCTGATACACCAGGTGCTGTGTCTCGTGTTTGGGCTGTATTGCTGCCTCTGTAGGGTTAAGCAGGAAATGGCTCTTCCTGCCTGAAAGAGCCTTTCATGACGTTCTGGTGGTCCTTTGGAACACCAGCTACTGGTGGTAACCTGAGGATGGAATTTCTCCTGTACAACCATCTGAACAATTGTAATTTCAGTGGCAATTTCCCTTTGTTCACACTGTTCAAATGTACTTTTCTGATGATTTGTAGCAGAGGATTCATTAGCTCCTTTTTCAGCAGGACAGCTCTGCTGTGCATGCAAGTCAGTGTTGATATTATAACACATTTGTCTTTAATTTGATAGCCCATTGCTCTTACACATGTTCACTGTCATTGCAAAAGTGTACTTTTAGTTGGCTTTTCTTAGGAAGGGATGAGGGGATGTAAAAGTGAAATTTGTTTAGTAAGGAAACATCATTTCTGTTCTCTGTTGACAGCTAAGTATGTAAAAGAATAAAGCAAAAAATACTGGTCAATCATAGACAAGTAAAAGGAGCAATGCTTTGCAAATGCAGTTGAGGGATGTGAAAACATGATTCATTTTCAGAAGATTTTGTATTGTAATTCTGCATCACACCTCTGGTTCTCAACACTCTGCTCTCTGTCTCTCTGTGTGTTCAGCTCATAATATTCTGATTATTTGTCACTGGCTGGGCAGCTATAGCCTTAGTTAGGATGTGATCTAAAATCCCCTGAGACACCAAAATACTTGAAGACGAGGAAAGATGTTGCTAAATAGCACATGATATAGCTGGAAAATCTGACCACAGAAAGCCCAGATGTCTGCTAGAGGCACTATTTTCTTAATTACCTAATTTTGGGTACTTAAGGAAGTGCGTTAAAAAGAAACAAAACTAAGTTGTGGGGCAGTTCTTTTGATGTCTGACATGACTGTTATGGATGATCCTTAGACTTTCCAATGCTTACAGAAAAAAGCAAAGAAACCTCTACTGTATGCCATTGTAGCATGTTGATTATTTTATTTATTTTTAACTCTGGAAGCTCTTAAAACAAAAGTTACATTTCAGGCTGGGGAATTCTCAGCCTGTTTTGCAATAATGCTTTCTTTATTTTCAAGGTTTTTGCAGAACCTTTTATGAATATTTGACTTTGCAGAAAGCCTCAAATTACCATCCGCCCACGTTCAGCTTTGCTCCGAGTGCCTCTCTGGTGCTCTGCCTGCCCTTTCTCAGTGCCAGGCCTCAGGGAGTCACAACTTCCCAGCACAAAGCATTTGCCCTGTAATTCTGCTTTTGCTTTGTTGTATTCCATTTTTTTTTAACGTTTTCCCCTCTGACCTGCTGCTGATGACCTTGCTGAACCTCTGTCCTGATCTGTATCTTATGCTACCCTGAAATATCATGCACAGGAAGCATCTGGCTGTTCCCCTGCTGTATGGGGCATTCTTTCAGGGGATTATCTCTGTTTCATTCTGCTTCGTTCTGGCACAAAGCCTGCAGAAGTCATTTGACAAACCTAAGCTCTCTGCAGATCCAGATCATCCATCTCTCTCTGCTCCTGAGATGCCAGCGATTCCAGTGGTGCCCCCCTGCTCAGAGCTGGCTGCCCTGGGGGACGGGGCATTTGTCAGGTTTGCTTTTTTGCCGTTCTCATTGCTTTGTCAGTCATAGCCCCTAGAAAAGGAGCTGCAAGCTGCTAGGAGAAGGTGAATAGAAATGTGCTCAACTTTGGGAAGTGAAGTGTGTGATGGAGATGGGCATTTAAACATCCACTGACAGTATTCCATGGTGACAAGGAGGGGGGTATTTCTCAAAAGCTTCTGGCTTCTGCATTTGCAGATTTCCCATTGAGAGGGAAGTTAGCTTTGGTTTTGCAGGTGCAGGAGAAAACAAGTGTCTGTAGCTTCCTTCTGATGTTACACTGGCTTTTCCTTTTTTAAAATAAATTTGGTTCAAATGCTTTGCACAGCCCTGGCAGGTACCCAGCCCCCGTTGTGTTTCTTTGTTGAGTCAACAATAAATCCAGCCAGAGGAGAACAGCTTAATGGTCTGTAGTAATCATCCATCCAAAATCCTGGCTAAAATCTTCATCTCTCTAGCCTATGTAGCTCCTTTCCTCCCACAGGTGAACCATCTGTGTGTGTGGTGGGCTGCCAGAGGGTCCTTGTTGTGCCTTGGTGTGTGTTCAAGGCTGGGATGGATGAGGCTTAGAACAACCTGGTCTAGTGAAAAGTGTCCCTGCTCACAGCAGGGGGCTGGAACTGGATGATCTTTAAGTGTCCTTTCACCCCAAACCTCTGATTGTCCTGAGTAGTGCAGGTAATGTTGATGCAGCATAAAATGACTGGGACCTGTGGGATCCCCACATCCTTGGTGAAGTATGTGCCTAACATGTCCCCTTTTGGAAAATCAGGAGAATCCTCAATTGGGATGTAATACCTTTTTCCAGGCTGAAATATAATCTGCTTGGTTCCAGATAAATGGGTTTCACTTAGATGCTGCAGGTTTTAGTCTTGTGTGTTATTGGTGTGTTGATAAGGTTAATGATGTTTTCATGGTCATCTTAATGGTGTTTCACTAAAATGCCTCCTTTTCAGGTCAGGTAGCAATGTGGGAATCTCTTCCTTCATGTTTTAATTTTTCTTTTTTTTTGATAACTTTCCTATTAGCAGGATAAGCATTGAGGTGTGATTCCTAGTGCTGAGGCCAGAAGGTCAGTTCAAAGTATTCAAAACCTCATGGCTCCTGAGGGCCTACTGAAGGATATTTAATATTTGGGGCTTCACCAGACCCCTCAGTATACAGCTGCAAGGAACAAAAGCCTCTGAGAATTGTACTTATTCATTACTGTGTACGGTCATACATTATAAAGTTTGATGCTTGCTTGCAGACTGGGTGATGGGGACTCCATTTGCACTGTGTTTGCCTCTTAATCATTATAATAATTTCTTATACATCATCTCTAAAAGGCAGATTAAGTCCAGGCATGACAAAACCTCCCATGGTATTGCTGCTCAGATCTGCCCAATAAAACAGCGCTAGGGTTTTTTTAATTTCTTTTTTTGAGGCAAGGTTCTTATTTACCTATTATCAAACCCTGCAATTACTTAGACATTATTCTTCTGCTCAGTGATGAAATAAGCCCCAAAGTCGCACCAGTGAGGTCACCCAGGTACCTGCAAATGAGGTGCCTGAGCTTAGCAGCAGTTTGCTAATTACAGCTGGTGCAGTGCCCTGGAAGCAGCATTCATTAGCGAGATGCTGTTTGGCTGTGGCAGTTCCCAGCCAGGGTGCCTGGCATGCTGGTGCTGTGCTGCTCTCAGCATCATGGAAATCCTGGAGTGAGTGATAGCTCTCCAGTCAGCACACAGCAGAAGCAGGGCAGGCATCCTGACAGAGACCAGACAGAGCTGCTTGCTTCACACAGCACAGTCCTTGCGAACTGCAAGAATTCATTTTCCCTTTTGGGGCCCCTGAGCTTGAGTTTCAAAACGAGAACCATATTTTGAGCTGTTTGTTCCGGCAGAAAATCAGCTCCTCCTTCCTGCTGAAACTCTCTCAGTGCTGCAAAGGTGTAAAAATAAGCCAGGCTCTGGCTCATGCCTTAAATTGAGTGTTTTATGTTTGCCAGATTGGCTCTTTTGGTGGGCCCCCTGTGCCCCATGTGGGCTGTGGTTGAGCAGGGGAGGTCCCACGGTCCTGTCACACTGTGCTGAACTTGGCTGCTCTCACTGCCTGCAACTCCTTCAGATCATTTCGAGTGAGATGTCTCTCTTCCAAGTGAGTAAACCACAGATGCAACTTTCTGCAAAATTACCAAGTTTTACAGAGCACTTTTGGCTCCCTGCGAGGTCTCCTCCTCTGCTCCCCCTGTGCTGCTGCTTTTCTGAAGGCAAATTAAACAGATCTATTCCAATCTGACTGAAACCATGAGTTACTTAAACAGATTGACCTGACTTGGGCTTATCAATTTCTTTAATGAGGTGTCCTCTGCAACTTCTGCTTGGCTTTTCGCCATCCTTCTCATTAAAAAATTTATTTTGGAATCTCTTTGTTCCAGGTGGAGTCATTGCCAAATAGTTGGCTGTGTATATACCTGACCCTTACCCCCTAATAATGCTTTAATTTTCATTTTTAAATCTAGCAAAGGCGCTGAGAAATTACTTTGCTTATAGATGTGTGATTTGGAAAGTGTTTTAACTCTAAGTGAGGAGCAGCAGTGAAGAAGGTGCTTCTTCCCTCTGGCTCCATGGAAATAACCCTGCATAATAGAAAGAGTTTCAAGATTAAAATGCTGGGTTTTGCAGCCTGGGTGAGATGTCTTTTTATGGTCACCTTTTAAAAAAACAACAGTGACAAAATACACCCAGGCTGGAGGGATAAGAACTTCCCATTGAAACGTCTTTATGAAATTGACCCTCAGGATCAAATGGTGGATATCTGAAAGGTTCACCCAAAGTGTAGGGGGAAAAAAAATCATTGTTGATGTATGGAAAAACTGGTGTGCTTCTTGGGGATGAGCATGCATCTTTTTGATGAATCCAGATTTACTCCATTAAAATTGTGCTCTGTCCTTGAGTATCTCTCCCTGGGCACATCTTGATGCTGATGGTCCTTCCCCTAAAGCTGTTGAATTGGCTGATGTTAGGAGATTGTTTTGGTATTTTTCCTTGAGCCATTAAGGCCATTCATGTATTGTACATCAGTCAAGGCCAGATCCTCCACATGTGCATGGTCACCCCTGTTTGAAGGTCTTACTCAGGCTACATGGAGAATGCCTGTTCTGTACTCCAGATCCTTCAACTCGAACCTTCACCCAAAAGTACCTCCCAAGTTCTTCCTCCTCTCCAAAAAAATAACAAGCAGTGCTGGCTGTCTTCTTTCAGGTTACAGATTTTTAATCCTTCAGGTGAAAGCCTGAGCAGAGCCTTCAGTGGTGGGAAGGGAAGATGTCCTTCAGTCTTCCTCTCAGCAAAGCTGACTTTCTGCAAAAGCCCATCTCATCCTTGTGTGTTGGCCCCAACATGGACAATGTAGAAACTCTAAGGAAGCACAGGCAGAGAGAGAAATGAGTGATTTTGGGGTGCCTGTTGTATTCAGCCATGAGGTATAGGGCAAATGCTCACTCAGTCAAGATGCAGTATGCAGGGACATTACACCAGGTGCCTCTGGCAACATTACCACTACTACTACTACGTTTGTTTTTTTCCTTTTAAGACAAAGTCTCTATAGAGTTTAGGTGCTCTCTTATGGGAAGAGAGCTACTGACCAGAAGGGGTTTGATGCAGGTGTTTGCACTCAGTCATCCTCTTGTTGTGTCTCTGACTCTTTCCCAGTGCAGAGTTTGGAGTTCCATCTGAGCTGACCAGGTTTAGCAGGAACTGGTTTTGCCTTCATCTTCTGCATGTTCTGTCTATACTTAGTGGGGGCAGGTTCCCAACTCCACTGAAGTGTTTTGTTCTTTCATCCTGGTAGAAATAAATCCAATTTTGTGCAAAGTTGCTGCAAAAGAAAAGCTGCTCTGGCAAAAAAGCACCTCTGCTCCTGTCCCTCCTGCTTCAGACACCCAGCCTTGCTGCTGACAGTATTTCCATCTCAAATGCACAGTTAGAACGGCAGGGAGACCCAAGATGTATCTTGCAAAATAGATACCTTCTATATAGAAATACATCTCATTCCCAGAGAGAGGAGGAGGAGTGTGTGTGGCTGTGGGCCCTGGAACTGAGGGGGATGCAGGGAAGTGGAGGCATCTCTGTGGCATTAGTGGGAACACTGTTTCACTCCCAGGATTGTGCTCCAGCCTCCTGGCTGCAGAGCACAGTCACAGTATTTATCACTGACTGCTATTGGATTTTTATAAAACTGATTCAGCAGAGCATTTGCATCTGCACTATTTAGAGGATGGGGAATGACCATGTGGTTACAGAGTTATATATGTGCTTAAGTGTCTTGCTGAGCTGGTATTAATTTAGAGAAAATAAATAGCTGCTTCCTGGCTTGAGTCTGGGGCCAGCCTGTGCAACCTGATTAGATGCAGGATGTTTCAGTTCTGAGTGCCTAACTTAAGATACCTCAACACACAAGTTAATAAAAAAATTATGAGCACTCACCAGAAAAGCAGAGCCTTAATGGCATTGACAGAGGGTTTTCCAAGGTGTGCAGTCCAAGCAGTTGGATAATGAATGTAAAGTTGTCCAGACAACCATGTATATTGGATTTGCAGACAGCATTGTTGAGCTGTGGTCAGACTGACCACAGACAGACCTGTTCTGACTCAAATAATCTCTGCATGGAAGCCACAAGAGTTTGGAGGTGTTTTTTGTGTCCTGTGTGTGCCCAGAGGGCCTGACCCTGCATTTCTGTGCTGGTTCTGAGACCATTAAAATCAAAGAGGTTTTTGACTGACTAAGGAGTTCAGACTGTATTGCTGTGGATTTTAGTTCCTCCCATTCATTTTCCTTTGATTATCAGTACAATGCTTTATTTTTGCACAGCGTAATATTTTATTAAAGGCCCATTTGTAGCTAATAACATTTATGAAGAGGCAGCTTTGACTGAAACTGCATCTGAATGTCACTTGAATAATGAATGGGAATGCCATATATCCATTAAAATTTGAACAATGATAACTGTATGTCTGTTAGAGTCCCCTTTTTGATGGATATGGCCAGCAGCCATTAAAATACAGTGAGAATTCTTGTTCACAGTCCCACAATGGCTGATAATAACACTCTTGATAAGAATTTGCAGCTCAAGACACCAATTTTACAAAAGGGATTTATTGCAGCTAACAGCACCTCTGAAGATTAAAATGTAGCCATCATTCAGTTCTACTTTTACTTTTTTTTTTTTTAAAGTCTCACTTATGTAAAGAAAGGATTTTACATCCCTATCACTCTCTGGAGTTGGTTTCCTGCTGGCCCTTATTAAAAGTTACTCACTTTTTGAATATAAAATGTTAGCCAATATCCCCACTGGTTTAAAAGGAAAAAACCCCAAACATTTCATCCTGTTTTTAACACAGAAGGTTTGAAGAGTTTAGAAATAGATGTGGCCTACTGGGTCATTTAGTCAATTTCCTACACCCTTCCATTACTTCTTGCAACCCTTCATGGTTTTGGGTTTTTGATGTTTCTGCATTGCTGCTGCAGCTGTTCTCCAGCTCAATGATGTGTGGATGTCACTGGGCTCTAACAAGGAGACTCACGAGGCACTTTGAAGTTGGAGGAAAATAGGGAAAAAATCTTCTTAATAGAATCTATCCCAGAAAGTGACTTTACTTAGCTTACAGTAATATGGGGTGCTTCAAAAATGTATTAACTGTAGAGTCTTGTAACTGTTTTCTTGGACCTACAAAGCTGATGCAAGAGCTAGTGTAGTACAGTGGCTGAGATGACTGACAGATTTATATTTTCCCTTTTGACCTTCAAAAAGTCACTTAATCGAGCTTTTCCTTTCCCCCCTCATCCCTTCTGCAGAGCAGGGTTTATCTGAGCAGAAAGTGCTTACTAAGCACTAATTGAACACCTACTGTGCCAGGACCCTGAGCCTTATCTCTCAAGCGTGGTCAAATCCAAAATAATAGGTTGGTCTTCTGCAGAAACAGGTTGTTGAAAGAATCATGTAGGCTTGGGTTTTTGACTGGCACAAAAAACTGGATTTCTTAAGGATTTGGTGAGCTGAGTTTAGCTTTTCTTCTGTAATTATGAATATAGTTTGTTGACTGTGCTAATTCTTTACCTCCGTTCCTGGGTTCAGTTCCGATCTGGCAGCAGGAGCTGGAAGGCACATATCTTTGTACATTAAACAGGATGCAGTGCCTAATTATTATCTTGATTAAATTTGGTGATTAAGTGATCCATAATTGTATGTAAGCTCAGACATCCCAAGATATTACTCAAAGCCATGGTAACTGATCATTTGGTCAGGGTTGGGATGGCACTGCATTGATTAAATCTTACTTTAAGGAGAAGTTGGTTCAAATCTGTGTGAGCACTTAAAGCTCTGTGGAATTTTGCTGTTTCTCTTTGCTGAGCAATATGTAAAAGTACATCAAGTGCAAGTCTAGTTAAGTAATAAATGTCAAGAAAGTATCTACAGAAGGATGTATTTGTAAAATATATTAATGGCCCCTTGTTTAATTTAAGAAGACAGAAAAATACCACATTCCTGATCAGTTTCTGAAGTCAGTATAAAAAAAACATGAGGAAATAAATACATGCCAGCGTCATAACTTCCTCTTGATGACTAAAGCTCTGGCATTTTTAAAGCCAGGGATGAAGCAATTTTAGGCGTGATTCAATTGAAATCTCTGCCTTTCTCTGTCCTCTTGGAATAAACCATCCATGCATTTTAAATTTTGCTCCTTTCATATGCTATGGGATACTGATAAAAAATGATAATAATAAAAAAGCAATGCCCCTAATAGCAAAGCAAAGGCAGTCTGCTAGTGAAATGTTTTTCAAGCTTGGTGCAGCTTGGACTGAAAGATTGGAATATCACCCAGTAATAAGTTTGTGGAGATGAAATCCACTAGGATAAAAAGTACAGAGCTATGCAACTTGACAGGCTGAGTCCTAAAGGGCAGCAGTCTTGGATCCAATAGTCTCCCTCATTTTGAATAATTGCTGTGCAACACTGAATCAAACATTTATTGCTGAGTACAGGTGCATTTGCTCTCCCTGGTGACCCTCTATAAGCAAATGTGCAAGACGATTTTATTACCAGGAATGCAATTCACACAAACTGTTTGCTTTAGAGAATTAAATAAACCCAGACAAAGGACAGTCAATACTGTTGTTTTACCCTCTTGCATTTAAATGCTGCCTCCTGGATGGTTCAATAGCAAGCTGGAAGACAGAAGGGTTCTCTGTAATGATTCATGTGAAGAAATTTACCTTTGAGGAAAAGCCACAAGAGCACCAAAATCAGGGAGTTTACTTTGCTGTAGACAAATTTGGAGTATCACCTTCATCTGAGCAGGCTGCTGTGATTGATGACTAGTGGGAGTTCGGTTGACTGGAGAAATCTTGGCTAAAAAATCTGTTTCCAAACTAGAATGGCCGAGCAGTGGCAAAACTTTGATTTTGCTGCCAATGCAGCATTTGAAGAGTGAAACCATATTTGTGGCTGTGGTTGAAAAAGCTTCTAGGAGACATTTGAACTCATGCCATGAGTTTTTGAACTCGGAGCATTTTTCAGTGCAAGGGAAAATGACATCTCAGAGCAGCACTTGCCTGGGGAGGGGCTGGGATCAGTCTTGCCTTTGGGCAGAGCCTTCCCTGAGACCAGTATTCAGTGTAATTAAAAATAAAGGCATCTGGTGCCTGGCTTGTAGTGATGACAGCACATTGCAGGGCTGGGGAGGGACATTAGGAACCATTTAAAGTGCCAAGGAGTGCCTTATTTATTCTGCTGTATTCGTGCAGTGTTGACCATCCCGTGCTAGGACAAAATTAGACTAAGCAGAGTCAGAAAGGTTAATGCCTTTGGTCTTCCCCTTTCTATCAGCTTCATGAGCACAAGAGGGCTAAGGCATCCCAAGTCTTCATCGTCTTCATAAACCCCTGAGAACTCCATTCAGAGGTACAGATACAGATCCAACACGACACGCTGGACTCTCAGACCTTGTAATTGCTGGCATGCAGACACAGGCTGGTGTTCTCTGCCCCAGCACTGTGTTTTGTACAGTGATAAGGTAAAGGAAAAGGGAAGCACCATAAAATATATATTGGGCCTGATTGATAGCACCTCATGGAAGCAAGAGTAAATACTGAAATGCTGATTTATGTTTCCAAGACCAACAGCTGGGCTTTTTATGAGATTTGAACTAAGGGATATAAACACTGGGTGGCAGCCACAGTAGGACTGTCTATTCAGGCTATACCTCCACTCTATCCAGTTATTGAGAGCCAGCACAGAGCAGTGCAGAGAAGCCATCAGAACATTGCAGGAAGTGCTCAGCTGTTGCAGATGTGTTGATGGGGCAGGGATGAGATCTCCTAGGGCTCAATCCTAGCCTGGGCTGTTCATCCTTTGCAGGGTTTAGGATCAGTCCTTCAGCCCCACGGAGCACAAACATCACAGGCATGGGATGAAAACCATCATGAACCATTTTCTGTGCTTTGAACCCTGGGTTTGGAGCAAGAGGTTTTGTCCTGAGCAAAGACAGGTGGAAGGAGATGTGTCTTCTTCAGCACTCTTGAGTGTGTGATCTGGCAGAGAAGTCTTCGCTGCCAAAATTTTTTTTGTAATCATTTGTGAGATAAATAAACTGCAGGCATCACACACAGCCAAGTGAAATGGAAGCTATGGCAAAACTGGTCAAGGGGACTTTCTCCTTCAAAAACTCCTGTAATGGGTGACCCAGACTTTCACGAAAAAATATTTGGCAAGTGAGTTCAAACTGAAAAAACTTCTTTTATTCTGTCAAAAGCTTTTGTTTCTTGCCAACTCAGTAATGTTCTGTTGGGACAGGTAGAAAGAGCTGCTTTCCAAAAATAAGCAGATATTATGCAACAAACTTAGTTACATTAATAAGTGAAAAATGGATGTACTATTCATTATCTGCTTTCAAATCCAAGCAGACAGTCATACTGATTATTGCTGATTATTTTTTTATTCTTACAAAGAGAAATGTTAGAGGAAAGGCAGAACTTTGTCTTTAGCATTCTTCTGATTCCACACTGCAGCTTGGTAATTGATGAAAGATGTTCCATGTGTTGAACACATTACTTGAAACTTTTCTGTTGGCTTTGTGATCTGAACTAGGTCTGACAAGTTACATCAAGAGTCTTTCACAGGACACTCCCTCTGGCAGGAGTAATACCCTTCTTGCAGGACCTGCTTCTGGAGCTCTCTTTGAAGTGAATAGACTTGATGTGGATAGACAGCATTTGTCTCTATTCTGTTATTTTGGGGGGTTTTGTCCTGATTCTGTGAATATAGGACCTGTCCTGCGTGGAACGTCACTGTTATAAATAGAAGCAATACTAAAATTCATCCTTAATTGTTTTTAAAAAGGGATTTTGGATAAAACAGCTGGTGGAAATAATTTGAAAGACTCAGCTGGCTTTGCATGAAGTTGGAGCAGGCTCAAAATTCACTGACAAGTCCAGCAGTGAAAAAAATCTCTGTTGTCAGCTGATGTATCTCCTTCCGCTGCACTCTGTTATTCTCGCTGTCTCTCTTTAGGCACTGGAGAAGTCTGGGGAGGTTTGGCTCCCTGAGGAGGAAGCTGCGGCAGAAACATGTAGTGAACTGACCACAGCCCACATTCCAAGTCTCCCTGCATTGCTAGTGAAGTTGAGCCTCAGAATAAGGGAGAAATGTGAGGAAGATGTTGTAAGATTTGTTTTTATTTCTCTTTGTCCTGTTCTGATTCCCAAGTTGAGTCTGTTTTGCCTGTGATGGTAACTGGTGAGTGATCTCTTCCTGTCCTTATCTCAGCCCACAAGTTTTTCATTATGTTTTTCTCCCCTGTCTAGCTTAGGAAGGGAGTGGCAGAGTGGCTTTGGTGGGCACCTGGCATCCAGCCAGGGTCAACCCAGCACACTGAGGCTCTTCACATTTCCAGTGGTGGGAGTGAGTCTCACTACGATCAAGGGAAGAATTTAACTCCAAAATTACAAGTATGCATATAAAGTGTGAGACTGAGGCCTCTGTCTCAGAGATGGGCTGGAACTGCACATCCTGGCTGTTATCCTGGGTGCTTGTGGGGAGTGACCCAAGAGCTTAAACACCACAATTCACCTGCTTGATCATCACAAGGATACTTACATTACCTCTCTGTTAATATGTGCTGTTAGTATCACACTAAGCACCCAGATTCATGTCTTTGCACCCTCAGTGGCCTAAAAGGGGTTGTGCAAATGTGAATAGCTGCATGTGGCTTCTCTGACCCAGAGAAAAGCAGTATGTGAAATTTGAGCTTATGTGCCTAGATGGACCTACATAGCTAGAAAAAAACAAATAAGAAACAAATTGATAATATGTACCCATGTTACACTCAGAAATGCTCTTGAATAGGGTGACAATAGCATGGTGTCTTCTACATGCAGGTGGAGGCAGCAGATAACTGTGGTGACTGGTGCCAGGCAAAGCAGCTCCTGCTGCCAGGGCCCAGCATGGAGCCCTGTGGCTCCTTTGCAGGCAGCACCATGGGTCACAGAATCGCAGCTGGGGAACCAGCTGGTAGCTCTCTGTCTGCAGCTTTCTTTATCCCATAAAGAGTTTCAAATGCTGCCCTCAGCTCCTTGCTTTTTAACAGATGACATTGAAGGACTTCCACTTTTTTCTCCCCTGTTTTTTTTTTTTTTTTAAGGCTCTCCCTATGTCATCATGTCATGGGTGACGACACCCCTGACAGCTGACCACTGGCTTCTGCACCAGCATGATTTTCATGGAATCATAGAAGCATTAAGGTTGCAAAAGACATCTAAGATTATCAGGGCTAGATGTCGTTTTTTCCTGTCTAGAAAGCAATCTGTGGCAGGGCTGCCTAAACCCCCCTCCTCCCACTGCAGGCACTAAGCCCTCACCCCATCCCAGGCTGCTGCTCTGTTCTTCTGCCCCAGGCATCAGGGATGGGGCACATCCAGACCCTGGAACAGCCACCCTGCCTCCTGCTCAGCTGCCCTTGCCCAGCAGAGCTGCAATCTGGGCTCAATTCCTGCAGCAAAACGCAGCTGAAGCGGCTCAGTGTTTCCCTCTCCAGGGACCGGCTGCTCTCACCTGGCGCCTCGCAGCTAATCACAGTGACAGCAGCCATTGTTTATTTTCCTCCATCCTTGTCTTCCTTGTTTTATGGAAAATTAGAGCAGGCAGGCAAGCCATCCATCAGCCTGTAAATGCTGCAGAGCCTTTTGGCTTTGTGCTAAATAATTGTGCATTTTATTGCTATTTACACATTTATTTTCCGAGGCAGTAAAATACAAACTGCAGTCCTCAAGACTTTATATTTTGCATCTGTATCGCAGCAGCCACACAGGCTTCAGCAGCAGCATGCAGCCTGCTGCCATAAATTCACTTTCTTATTTTAGTAGGTCTAACATTTATTTATAATTAATGTCAGAGACCTTACACAGAAATGCCAATTATTGATTTTTTTCTTTTTTAAGAAAAATAAATTACTTTTTTTTCTTATTACTGCCATAGCAGCACAATCAAATTGCAGAGGCTAATCTTGTCCACAACAGTAAAAGAAAAGGCTCTTAAAAACTGAGTTGGTGGTAAAGTTATAAAAAGCATCATGCAACCCCTTAACTCTGGGGTTTGTGTATATGGAAATTATTGTGTAGAGGGCAAGGGACAGTAATTCAAATTAGCAGCTCTGCTGGTGTCAGTGAAGGCGTGTGGGAATGGGAAAGATCTACTGCAGGAGCCATTGTAACCACTGCAAAATGAGAGCCTTTGGAAGTGGCAAGGGGGGTCAATGCCCCAGTGCAGCTGGGGATGGGGGCGACAAGGGTGGATCCCCAAACTCCTGCTGTGGTTGAGGAGTGGCTGCTGTTCCTGCAGGTTTGCACTGCCAGCAGTGCCCATGGGGTGCAGCACTTCCCATAAGTGATTGCACATGGAACTCAGCTCCACTTGCCACAGTCACAGGCACAAAGATGTGAATTGGACCAAAGAAGCCTTGAAACATATTTTTATGGTCTGAATCCTCCCATTACCTGCTTCGTGCTAAGATATCTACCCACGCATTTCTAAACTAAATGGCCCTTAGCAGTAGCCCTTGCGCATCTGGTGCTTCTCCTTCAGTCCAGCCATGCCAGGAAATCTGCTGAGGGAGGCATCAGACTTGGCAAAGAATGATGGGAAAAGCAGCCAACTCCATCTTAAACTAATTTTTACCCCTGGCAGGGATGACTGCCTAACAAGTGTTCAGAGGCTGAAACACAGCCCTGAAAGAGCTGCAGGTTGGAGGAGTAAAGGGGCTGCAAAGGGCAAAGTAACTTGTCTGCTACTGCACCAGCTTCCCATTCCTGATGACTTTTCATCAAAATGCTGAGCAGCTGTGGGAAAGGGAAGAAGTGGAGTTAGGAGCAGAGCTGGAGCCAAGGACAGATGTTACATTTCTACCTCAAGCTCTGTAATGGGGAGAATAAGATGGATTCTTGCAGGCTCACTCACCCCTTCCACATCTGCAAAGCAGAGCTGGCAACAGCATGTCTTGTCTATGGTGGTATTTGGAGGGATTAGAAAAAAAAAGGGCCTGCAGTGAGCAGTTGTCATAGGGGTTGAATAACCCTCTTGTTTTGTGCCAATTTCCACTCCAAGGGGTTCTCCTCCCACAGCAAGTGAACCTCAGTGGGTCAGGAAATAAAACCAGAGATGATCAGTCCATCTCTGTGACATTCCCAAAGAGCTGCAAAAGCAGTAAGGAAGCTCTATGTCAGCTGGGAGGGTTCTGATGTCTGTGCATGAATGTGGCAAGAGATGCTGTCAGAGAAAAGCTGGATGTTGCTGAAAATCAGGGTGAACTGTGTGATTCAGTCTGAGGAACAGCAAATCAATCCTGAAAGATTCTGCTCTGCCTTCCTGGGGGCACTGAGTGGCAAAAGTTGTGGAAAACATCAAGGGGTGTATTCTCAGCATCTCTGGAAACTCATATCCCAGACATCACCTGTGGAGTACCACCAATGGAAGCTGTTGCTTGTTTATCATTGCACTGCCACAAATGCAACCTGAATTTTGTCACTTAAAGTCTGGCCTCTTTTTGTTTTTGTTTCTGGTTGTTTTTTGGTTTGGTCTGGTTTGTTTGTTTGTTTTTGTCTAGCACTATTAGGGTTTTTCTTTCTTGGCTTGCTCATCAGGAAGACAGCTCTATTTTGATTTCTTAATTAGCTTGGTATTTCTACACTCATTCAAAGATGTCTGGCCAACTTGAAGTAACGTGCAACACCTGCCAAGCCAAAGGCTTTGCACACCAGGACTAGAGAGCCTGGAGACAGGAGATCATGTGCTCTCACAGAGCTGTATTGTCTGGGGCAGGTAGCACCCACAGGAACCTCACCTGCACAGGGGGGATGTTGCTGACAGGCATCTGGACATAAAGGAGCTTTATTCTTGCCCGGTAGCTCTGGTGGGGCTGCAAAAACTTCTTCATTTGCTCTGTCTGCTATGACAGTGCTGGAGAGCTTGGCCACCAAATGTGCAGCTCACCTCCATGGGTTTTGTAAAGTTGTTTCTGAAAGCAAATCCTGTTTTTATTCTGCTTGTGTTGAACAAGTTGAGCTGTAAATCATGTTTCACCCCATGGATGCTATTGCAGACCCAGCCCTACTTTTTGAATTGGAGAAGGCACCAAACCCATCAAAGGGCCTGTAGGAATGGGACAAGGAGTAATGGTTTTAAACTGAAAGTTTTTAGATTTAGACTAGATATAAGGAAGAAATTTTTATGAGGGGTGGTGAAACACTGGCACAAGTTGTCAAGAGAGGCTGTAGATGCCCCATCACTGGAAACATTCAAGGTTAGGTTGGATGGGGCTCTGAGGAAGCTGATCTTGTTGAACATGTCCCTGTTCATTGCAGTGAAGTTGGACCAGATGGCCTTTAAACGTCCTTTCAAACCCAAACCATTCCAGGATTTTAATAAAAGCTGTGGGGAGGAAGAGGGGCAATGTGTCTCTCATTTTTCATCCTTTGCTATAGAAGAGGGATTTTATCTCCATGGGAGATTGGTTTGGTTCAGACCAGCAGAAGTTTGGACATCCCTGTGTGTCTCCTGCCCTCCTTGCATGCAGCAGCATGACCCATATAAGGGTTAATTCCACCAGTAAGCCCTGTCAGCAGGTCAGTAAACCTGCTCCCAGACCCTTCCAGCTCCCTGCTAATCCAGGCAAATCCTCTTTCTGTGTACCTTCCCCCGTTTCTTCCATTACCTTGGAGTAAAAAGGTGAGGATAAAGGAAAGGAAGGAAAGTTATGGAAGCACACTTAAGCCATTTTGGTAGGTGCATGAGAGCACAATCAATGTCCTTGAAGTGCAGTGTGGCCCCTGCTGTCTCTCTGGGCTCTGTACAGGTGTCTGTGTGCAGTCTGCTCACTCTACCTGCTTCTCCCCCCATGACTGCCTGGACAATGGCATCCCAGAACTTTCCCTATCTTTCCTAGCACAGTCACATCCTGTAAATAAGGCTGAGCTTATTTCCCAGGCTGTCTGTATCTAAAATCAGGGGGACGTTTCCTTCTGGTTCATTTAGTCAGGAGAACAGGAGGCTGAGGGGAGACTTTCTGTACAACTCCCTGAAAGGAGGTGGTAATCTGGTGGGGGTCAGTCTCTTTGCCCAAATAACAAGAGATAGAATGAGAAGGAAGAGTCTCACATTGTGCCAGGGCATGTTTAAAGGTGTGTTTGGGTTGGATAGTAAGAAAAATTTCTTCACCACAAGGGCTGTCGAGCATTGGAACAGGCTGCCCAGAGAAGTAAGGAATTCACCATCCCTGAAAATGTTCAAACAGCATATGGATGTGACACCTGGGGACATGGTTTATTGGTGGCTTGACAGTGCTGGGTTAACTGTTGGGCTCTCTGATCTCAGAGGTCTTTTCCAACCTGAGTGATTCTATGATTCTTGTCCCCTGCACTGCTGTGCCAGCCAGAGTGCAACTTCAGCTTGTAAGCTCTGCAGAGGGATGCTCTGAGGTGATCCCAAAGAGTTTGATTTTTATTCAGGACTGAGTGGATCACAGCACAATGTTTCATCTGAAGGCTGGGCTTCTTTCAGTTTCTTCTTTCAGTCCTTTAAGACTGTTAAGAGTTTGGGGAAGCACATTTTTTCTGCTGTCTTATGATCTGGTACTGATAACAAATCACTTAAGAGAGGCAAGAGAACTTCCTGTACTGGTTGTTTGTGGGGAAGGAGTTAACAAGTCATCTCTTAGTTATGTCTGACTGGTTGGTACTGCCTTTGCATGGGAGGAAACCTCTCAGCACCTCACCCAGCTGAGCCTCCCACAAGTCCATGAACAAATGTCCAGGATTGAAGCCAGACTGTCTCAGTTTCGGGTGTCAGCCAGGAACTGCACCTCTCCAGGGGCTCTGAGGGGTGAGCAGTCTTATCCTTGGCCGCCCTTCTGGCTGGCAGCTCCAAGGGCAGAAATGACTGCAGATATTTGTAAAACTCAGAGAGATCCCTTTTCCTCTCCGTGCCGCGCGCTGTCACTGTGAGCATCGCTGCTGCGCGTCGCTCGCGCTTCCCTCGCTGAGGAAATGAGAGATGCACCAAATCTGCCATGCACATAAACCAGAGCAGGGCAATGAAATTCAGAAGCAAGAAATACAGGGCTGCAAAATGAGAACAATTTTCATCAGCTGCAAGTTTGGAAACATCTTGGCAGCAGTGATGCTGGAAACTTGGAAACTTCAACTTTCAAACAAAGATCTAGCAATCCGCTGAGGGACAGGAACCCCTGGAATCCATTCTCTTTTCCTAAGGATGGAAACTCCCCAGCAACAGCAATTACCAGGTACTGGATCATCCTCTTGTAGCTGACAGCTGAGTGTGACAACACTTCTGGGGCTGGGAAATCACATCTCATTTTAGAGGAAATTAAAAGCAGTGTGCCCTTCAGCTGATGTGTCTCCTCCATAAGAGGTCATAGGTCAGTTGTTCTCTGAGAATGTCTAAGTTCTGTTTGTAATGACTTTCCTTTGCATGCAGTCATTATTTTTCAGCATTCACTTTTTATTTTTGAACAAGAGAGGCGTAGTATAAAAAGATTAAAAACTCGTATTACCCTGTTTAAAACCAAGCCAAGCAGAACAGTGCATTTCCCAGAGTTTCTTGGTATACATTTCCTTGCAAATCTTAGGGAGATTTTAATTAAAAGTTTCTTTCTCCTTTCCTTAATAAAGGCAAAACAGAAATAAAAACCTTGTAGCTGCCACTTTTAAAGCAAACTTTTGGACACAAATTGGTGGCTCATTTAAGAGAAAACCCAAAACCCCAGGGCTCTGCTGCCTGTGGTCACTGGGGACTGTTAGTTTTTAACAGTGTGCCCATTAAAACTTGCCAGGAGCTTTATTTCTAGAGCAAGTGGTGACATTTTCATAAACTCCATTTTAAAAGTCACCATGAAATTTTTCATGGGAGTGAGAGCAGGATTCCACATTCATTGCAATAGTCATATGCACAAAACCTTGCAATCCCAAAGAAAAGCTTCCCTGTCCCAGTGAACATGGAGGGATGATTTTGGTGGGGAAAGGGTGTTGCAGTGAGTGTGGGATCCTGTTCTCAGTGTTGGAATGGGAGGTGTGATCTTGAACCCAAGGCCAGAATTCAGCTTTAGGTGTTGCCCTGCTGTGGGGTTTGTGCTGACAAAGGGCTCTCACAGCTATGGTCACTTCAGGACAGTGACACTGAGGCTGAAGCTGAGCACCAAACTAGGCCATGCAGGACTGTTGTTTTGTCATTTGTTGATGCACAAGAGGTGGTTCTTGGATTTCTAATGTGTCACTAACTGGGAAGAAGCTGGGTAATATTACTGGGGAAAAGTCAGCAGCTGTGGCTTCCTCATCCTGATTCAATAATCAGGAGCCCAAAGGACAGAGCTCTCCCCTCTGCCACTCTTTGGCATAGGTAAAAGGGTAAATTCAGGCTGATGTTTCCACAGCTGGCCTGCTACAGCTTGATTTCTAAGTAGCATGCTGGTAGCACTGCAGAGGGCAAGACCAAAACAATATTGAATTGGTCACCACTTTCTTGTGTTAAAATTTCTCCTTTTATAAAATCAATTATACCATTTTAGAACTGAAAATTTAAGTACTAAATTAATTGAATCTTTCTATGCTAATTATTTCTGTATGGCTAAATGATACTTTGAATTTCTTTTGAACGAGGAAGCCCTTAAATATTCAAGGATTGCTGGCTACCTTAGCAGACCCCCTGTTTACATTTTAGCCATCTAAGTAAGACAAGTGGAAAAGATGCCATAGTTGTGTGCATGTCTGTGTGTGTTTCTCCACCATTCAATTATCAGCATCCAGAACCTCAGTATTACCATTTTTAATGCTTAGCTGAGTGCTGTATGTGCAGCTCTGATATATGCAAATCCATTTTGCATGCAGCTCTTGACACATTTTCATATTCAGGATTATGGGAAGGTGTTTGTGTGCCACTTTGATGTATGCTAATCTTTGTTTCTCTAGAAACACTTTTAAAAGTCCAGACAAGTAGACAATATTTCTTCTTCACTGAAACCCCGTTGTTTTTCTTCTGTACCTAGGCTCCCCCATAGTTCAGAGCAAAGCCTCCACCAGTGATGTGCTGGAGGGCCATATTCATGTGCCCTGCTCTGGGCAGCTGCTTGTATCCATCAGAGACAACCTGAGATCTAGCAGTCCTCTGGATAAAATGCAGCCTGAATCATTCATTTCTTTCTTGACTGTCACCTCTGTTGTAGATGCAGGACGAACACTGGAATGGGAATCTCACTCACGGAGGCTGGGTGATGCCTGGGCTGGTAGCAGGAGCACACAGTGCACTTGGATCCAAATAGGTCAAGTACATGTATTAGGGACATAAATGATCAATCAATTGAAGTGGTTGCCTAATGGCTTTGTAATTCTGGCTTGTAACACAGTATATTAATTAACAACTGTGTTACTTAGATCTCTAATATATTTTATTTTATCTCATTTATAGACTTCTTGTAAACTTTCTGTGGCTGCCAAAATTATCATAGCGTGCACAATAGATTAAAAACTTGGAAGCATTCTTTTGTTCTTGCAAGGTTTGCAGTGGGTGCCAGGTCCAGACTATGCACAGATGCTAAAACACCTCTGAATTTAATTGTGGGTAGTTTGACACCTTTGTAGCACCATAAAGACTAAATGTAAATCCCAGGTTAATGAATGAGAAAATCCCTGTGGTGTCATTAAATCTTCCCCAGAGTGAGCTCAGCCTGCCTGAAGAATAAATGTTTAATGCAGTGCTGTGTCAGATGGAGCCATCGATTGTGAGAGCAACGCTGTTGGTTTAACGAGGATCCCATCAGCTGAGCTCCACTTAACAGCCCCACAGTGCCAGCAACTGCTTGCTATTGCTTCAGGGCAGGAATCCCAGCAAACACTGTCAGAGGCGCTCACAGGGGCACAGAAACGTTTTTCCTAGGTTTTTCTAGAGTTTTGGGATTATTGACAATATCATCAATAATATCATCTTCCCCATCTAATCTTTCTTGGTATTCAGAACTGTAATGCCATGAGACCCCCTGCAGTGCATTAATCACTTTCTTAATACCAGAAATTAATGTTCCTCTTTGAAATCACGAACAACTGTATTTATAGCCACATACATTTCCCTACAGCTTTAACCAAGGAATAGGTTGGTGAATATTTTTAAGCTGGATTTTCACAGATGGTGTAGCAAAACACCTGTGGTTGGGTCCCATTTTGTGCTGGGATTGCGTGGCCAGGTTTTGGATGTGGGATTTGGGTTGGGGCTACAGGGTTGGCTGCCAGATGCTGCCCCCATGTCCAGCATGGGCAGCTGGCATCCAGACAGGCTCAACTCACTACACACCTTTAGTTCAGATTATTCTACCTGAAATAATCCTATATCCTCACCTGTAGTTCTATAAAGTTAAAACAAATGCAGCTACAGGATTCACTTCTCAGTTTTAGTTTGCATCTGTTTGTACTACTGCTGCTATCGTTAATTAGTCACTGTGCACTTGAATTACATGAAAGTAGCTTTCTTACTGTCTTTATTAGCAAGGATTAGGTGAATTAGCAAGATTTTAAAAACAATCTATAGACATACCAACATAAAGCTGAAACCAAAAAGAAAAGGTGATTTTTTTTTTTTCCTTTCTCTTACAAGGAGTAAAAGGAGTGCTTTGTATTTGGAGGCTGGTGGTGGTGGTTTTGTTTATTTTGAATCTCAAAATGTTTTGGTATCCTTTAATTACCAAAAGTTACACATTTTCTAGAAAAAGCTTTTGCAAAATGAAAAACAGATTTCTTCATTTAAAATGTCAAAGATTCTTCTTTTTGAAAATTTCTTAATACAGCAAATCAAGATGAAAAATAGATTTAATTTTGACAAACTGGTTTGAAACAAGACAGAAATAAAAATGAATCGTGCTTGAGAAACTCCTTACCAGCTCCAATTCTAGACTTGTCCTATCATGAACCACTTAAAAATTCTTCTAGGTGCAAACACACATAGGTGTCCTGGAAATCCCTTTGATAACTCTTCTTTTACAAGCAAAAGGTAGCAGAGCTTTGATCACAGCCTACAAATCACGTAGTGGCATGGGAAGGATGTGGGAGTACAAGAGCATTCTGTCCACCATAGACTTTGCTATCAAAGTTTGTCAACAGGAATCAAACAGCAATTTTTATGTGTCCAGTTGTCTGCTTGGATGTTTTTTAAAGAAGTCTTTGAAGTTGAGCAATTCACAGAGATAGAGTGAATAAATTTTAGTGAGTGAGTGAGTGAATTTTAGTTTAGGATTTTCACCACGGAGTTGTTCTTTCCATTGTCCCCGCTTTGGATTCTTGGCATGCAACCCAAAAAAATCCCATCCCAACGCATGGTGAATATTGGTCCACCATAGAAAAACTCTCATCCAGCAGGTTAAACCTTTGTGTCTGTCCACCATTGCAAACTACAGGACAAGGAAGGAAAAGAGTATTTTTAAAGAACTTATAACAATATATTTGCTATTTAAAACATTGATATGTCTGTGGGAAAGTGGATTTCGAATATATTAAAAAAAATTAACTTCCACCAGGGAAGCAGAAATGCCATTTTCTGATTAATGGAGTGTGTGTAAGGAGGTAGGGCTCCTCCAAAATCACTTTCTAGCAAGACAGGGGCTGTGGAAGACATTCTGACCAGCAGCTTATTTTTCCCACTGTTGTTTTTCAACACATCCCTGGTTGACCTGGCAGACTCCAGCCTCTTGGCCATAAATGCTACTGTTCACAACTTGGCTGAACACTTCTGTCATTCCAATGCTCCTGTTTTGTCCTGAAAATATTTGAACTGAGGATTGAGCCAGAGGAATGCACCATAAACAGGTCAGCAGTGGAGCTGTACACTAAGTTTGAATTCATCAACAAATTCAGGCCTTTTCCCTGGCCTCTCTCAGTTTATCTCATGGTTGTTTCCTGGTATGAAGATGAGGCTGAGTGCTCCCTTGGCTCTGTAATGACCTGGAAAACTTAAGACCAAGCTCCCACTGGCAAGCTGTGGTGCATTACCAGTGTGCTTTTCTTCACCGAACCTGGCATGATACCAAGCCTGGCTGCAGGAACAAAAGGCCATTATATGAACAGTGACTTACTCACATTATAGTTCCCAGTGGAAATAAATTGATCATGAGTTTATCTCCACAGTCCCAGACATTCATGTGTTTCCGAGTGATAAGTGATACCCAGGTGAATCTCATCCTTGCAGAGCTGGGCTCTCCCCACCCTTTCCTTCACCCCACACCCAGTTTCACTCCTCTCTCAAGGCTGGAAGTTAGGTGCTGTGTGGAGAGATGGTGGCAGGGGACATGAACCACAGAATCATAGAACTGGAGTTTGGGTTGGAAAGGACCCTTACAGATCATCTAGTCCAACAGGGCCCCTCTGCCATGGGCAGGGACATCTTCAACTAGATCATTTCAGAGTCCCATCCAACCTGGTCTCCAACATTTTCAGGGATGGGCATCTGTCACCTGTTCCAGTGTGCCACCACTCTCACTGTAAGAAAGTCTACCTTGTATCTAGTATAAATCTACCATCTTTTGGTTTAAAATCATTTTGCCTTACCTTATCAATACAGGCTCTACTAAAGAGTCTCTCCCTACCTTTCTTAAGACCCCTTTAAGCACTGGAAAACTGCTCTGAGGTTTCCCCAGAGGCTTCTCTTTTCCTGGCTGAACAAACCCAGCTCTCTCAGCCTGTTCTTCATGGGAGAGGTCCTTCTCCTCAGATCTGCTCTCAATCTCTTCATCCCCTTGCCTGTATTGGTACCTCAGGTTGCTGTTGTTAAACTCATGAAAGGGATTTTGGAGCTGGATGATCTTTCATGGCATTTTCAGTTCCATTCAAAGCAAAATTTCCCACTTGGCCTGAAGTCATGAGTACAGAGTGTAGCCCATGGATGACAGCACAATTAATCCTGAGTATTAACACTGTGATTTCTCCAGCCTTTGGAGGAGTGAACTCTTGGAATGCAAGGGAGGAGGATGTGGCGGAGGAAGAAATGTCTTCACCATGGTGGGAGGTGGCAGGGATGGCAGTTCTCCATATCCAAGGATAAGAGCAGGCTCATGACCTTTTCCAAGCCAGATCCTCCAGCCCTTTCTTCAAACACCGTGAGGGAGTTTTCATTTACAGACCACTCAGCAGCAAGCCTGATAAAGTCTGCCAAGATAAAATACTTATTTTGAGGCAACGGAATGAAAACTCCCCACTCAAGTTCCTGTTGATCCCATACACATCTTGCACAAAAAGGTGCTTGCTCCCCTGGCCACGCAGACCTGTTATTCCTTGCAGGCAGGGCAGGCTGTGTCAGAGTACCAGGGAGATTCCCTGTTGCCCTGGCCAGCCCAGCCTGCTGCCAAACTGCTCACTGATAAGGCACAAATGGGTAATGATTTTTTTTTTCAGATTGCTGGCATCCTGGCACCTAAAATGCTGCCCAGGTTATGCTCCATAAACCATCTCCAGTTTTTCTGCTTTTCACTGTGATGGATGAAACATTGCCCAATAGCTGGCTTCACTTTCAAAAGCGTGGAGGAGCTGCTGCATTCAAATTTTTCTGAAGCTACTTTCTCTCATGGCTTAAATGTTCCTGAATGCTTTTGTTTTCCAGGCAGTGTTGATATGATGAGTTTGAGTTGCTTGGAGTGAACATTTTAATAAATCTGAGAGCAATATACCAACCACCTTGCCTGGTTTCAATGCTGTGATGCCACTTGACTGTGGCAGTCAAACAGATTTATGCCTCTCAGCATGGTCAGTGATGGGGCAGAGGAGTTACAGATCATTTTATCCCTGATTAAATGGCAGGTGAGACTTGGGTCTGCCTTTCTGTCTGTGAGCACACAGGACAGCAGCACACATGCCATTTTTGTAAGGGTGTAATGATGGACAGGAAAAGTGAGGAGAAGTGAGCCAGTGAGCTCTGAGAGACAAAACACAATCTGATTTTAATTAGTCAGAGAATGGTTTGTGTTGGGAGGGACTTTAGAGATCATCTCGTTCCAACTCCCCTCTGCTGTGGGCAGGGACACCTTCCACTGGACCAGGCTGCTCAGGACCCCAGTCAGACTGGCCTTGAAGGCTTCCAGAGATGAGGAATTGTATGAAATCCATAATGTAATTAAGGAAGGGATGGATGGATGGATGGATGGATGGATGGATGGAAGAAGGGAAAGGGAAGTGGCAGCTTGTGCTTTTCCAAAATCATGTCGTGTGGTGGTTTTTGGTGCCCTGTGAGGGCTGGGCTCACCTTTGGCTGCCAGAGCATCAAACAGGCTGAAGTGGCAGAGGCTGTGCTGGGGCACAGGCATCACCTTATCGTGTCTCTGAGGCCTTCAGTGCTTGGAGAGAGCGATCTGCTGGAGCTGAAGGACATGGAGCAGAGGTCTGAGGCGGGTCCCAACATCGTCTGGTTGAGATTCACGCTCACTCCCTGTGCTCAGCTCTGGCTGTCTGCCAGGCTGTCCTGTGATTCACATTCTGTCTCACATAGCAAGAGCTTAGAGGTCTCTGGTGAGGTGTCAGACCAATGAAGTGTTTCTTTCTAAATGTCAGCCACCTCCAGTCAGGGGGATGTGGTGGTGATGAGCCAGGGCAGGGCAGACAAGCCTGTGGTTTGGAGTGAAACAGTTCCCTCCATTGTTTCTCTCCAGGCCCAGCACAGACCTGGGGCATGAATTGATGTGTGTTTTTCCAGGGACATGCTTTTTGTTGCCTTAGAATGAGCTCTTTCATGGCTGCTCTGGGCCCTTGTGGGTACAGTAAGGCAAGATTTAACCTCCCAGGCCAGGGCTTTGAGACCAAGGGTTGCTGGAGTAGTTACTCACACGAAGTGTGGACAGGAAAAAAGTCCTCAAATGGCAGAAAGGATGCTTAGGGACACACTGTGGTGCTGCCAAACTTGTAACAATATAGCTGTCAGTGGCTTAGCTGAGAAATGACTTAATCTCTGTAGGTTTTACAGGGCAGGAATCTGAGCTGTGCTTCTGAAAATGGGCACTTGCAGTTCTGCTGCTGAGGCCTTTCTAGCACAGCACATTCTCTTGAAGTCAAAATTGCAGCAAATCTTGAACTTACTCCTTCAAGTGTAGAGTTTCCAGCTGTAAAATACTGTGGGATGTCCAAGGGTTGTGTGATGGCCACCCTCAGTCATGAGAGAGCTGCAGCAGGTCACACTGTCCTTTCCCAGATTCCCACAGGGCAGGTGGATATGTGAGTGTTGAGTTTAAAGGATTTTGGGACCTTTGAGCTGTTCAAGCCTGGCATGAACAATGGAAATGTCTCTGTGCCAGAATGCTGCTGTTCCCTGTTGCCTTTGTGCTCTTCTGTCTGACATGCTGTGTCTAGAACATGCTGGCAGCTTCAAACCAGAGAGTATGTTTCACACCAGAGTTTTAATGTGAGTTACAGACCAGAAAAGCTGGATCCTGAACCATCAGCATCTAACATGAGCTGACAAAGATCTCCTCAACATAGTGCTGCTACAAAGCACTTCTTTCCTAGGAAAGTAGGCATCAAAAAAGGGCCAAACACCAAACCAAAGTACTGAGACATTTACAGTGTGGGGGGATGAGTAGTAGTAATATGATGATTTTTTTCTCAATGTTTTTTTCATTATTATTTTCTTCATGCATTTTGTTTAAGGCCCATCCATTAGAAGAAATTTTTTTAAAAAAAATAACCATTGTGCTAATATTGTGTGGCTGACTACCCTTCCCCTGCACCCCATGAGCTGTCCCATGCCCAAGGCAGCAACATATCTGAGTCCCAAGGGCAGAGTTGACTCACCTGGGTGAGTTTCATGCCTGAGGCTGAGGCTGTGCAGGGCCAGCCCTGGGAGGGATGCAGACAGGGTGTCCCTTCTTGGGGTTCTTGTGTCAGGTTCCCACCTGTCCTTGTGCCCTCGGGCTCCTTCGGGCTGGTGCAGTTGGTGGCTCCTGGGGTGGGCCTGGGAGCAGCTCCAGCAGGGCATTATTTAGGTTCCCCTTTTCTTTCTGTGCTTCTTTGTGGGTGTGCAGATGAGCTTTTGTCGGGGAACCTGACAAATGCAATGAGAATACATTGCATTTGTAAGTGGATTAAAAAAATATATATTTCTTAAGGTGTTAAGAATTGCTTTATATTAGTCCACTGACCCGATGTGTTTTTAGCTTTGTTAACGACCAGACTGGCAAGGGACAGGGACAGTTTTCAGACTGTAAGTTTATAATGCAAATTAAATCTAACTTGGAGGAGAAAAAAAAATGCTCTTTTTGTTTCTCCATTTGTTCCTTCTGTCTAAAATCACAATGACAATGACGACAATCCTGGTATCTTTTACAATGTAAAATGTAGACAGGGGATTAAGTATGTTTCTCACTTAGGAACATTTGATCACCCTGGACCCATCTCTACACCCAGGACAGAGTTTGGAGGAACTTGTCTCTTCTTCTGAACCTACCTCTCTGGTTTTCCTGGGACATGACCCTCTGCATTTTCCCTGCACTGCACATCACTGGGTGTTATCAGTGTATATAAACTGTCCCAGGGTGCACAAAGGTGCCTTTGACATCGGCAAAGAGGGGGAGTGGGAAGGTAGCAGGCAAAATCCAGACCAGAAATAAGACCTTAAGCACCCAATCACTTAAGGTAGCTTAACCTGCTGCTGGCGGGGGCTGAGCTGGGATCTCTGCACACAGGCACAGCTGCAGGCAGGCACTGTTAAGTCTGCTTATCTCTCAGGGGGCTGTAGCTGGGAGAAGGCTGGGCACTAAATCTCCCTACCTTAAGTCCCCAGAAATTGTTTCTGGGTCTGAGGCCAAAATTGCCTTTTCACAGATGTGCTAATGCCGAGGTCATGCCAGGGATGGTGATAAGGGCTGTGGCTGGTATCACGCTACTTACTTGCAATGGCTTAATTTAACTATCACGAGCAGTATCCAGGACTGAAACATTCCCAACAGCTGTAGTTGGCATCCCTGCATGGTTTCCCACACCAGTCCCTGACCTTCCACTTCCCAGCACCTTGGTGAATCCTATGGAAACACTTCTGCAAAGATGTATGCGTCTTGTGTTGGCAGAGGGAGACAGACACAGGGATAGTCTGGAATGCTGTGAAGAATAAAAGTAATGATATCTGGGTTGGATCTTCCTGGTGTTTTAAGAAAGCCTCCCCCTGCCACCCACCCCCAAAAAAAAGGAAAGCTCCAAGTCACACTGAACTCAAAAAAGGGTTTTACACTAAT
This sequence comes from Pycnonotus jocosus, assembly GCA_013400435.1. NCBI lineage: Eukaryota > Metazoa > Chordata > Aves > Passeriformes > Pycnonotidae > Pycnonotus > Pycnonotus jocosus. The sequence goes on from VWYP01004750.1 coordinate 261,103, forward strand.
TTCAGTTGCCCTTTTCCTCAGGCCCTAAATCAAATATACAGTCCCTGGAGCCTTTCTGTCAGCAGATTTATATATATGTGTGTGTGCGTGTGTGTATATATTTGTATATATATTTCTATCATAAGTATCTACTGGAAGAATGCACATTTAGAGGAAATTGTAAGTAGTAAGAATTAAAAAAGAGTATCCAGTGTTCACATCCACGAGGGAAAAGGCCTTAGGAACTCTTCCCATCACATGCTAAAAAAGACATGATGATTAGGAATTCGAAGGCATTGTAACCCACTGTGTAGACACTGGTTTGGGTTTGGGTTTTTTCCTCCCTGAATTATAAATATAAATTTAACATTAGCAGAGTTACAATAAATAAATAAATAAAGATTGTGAAATGGGTGCTTGTTTTGGAGGCCAGAACAGTTTTATCAACAATACTCCATTTTATAGGCTTTTCCAAGAAAGGCTGGATAATCCCTCTTCCCTTTTCCTCTTAAAAATACAACAGAAGAGCAGGAGCTGTGTTTACAAATACTGGCTTGGCCCAGTGCTGACAGCAGTGGGGGGTTGACCCGTCAGCATTACAGCTCTTGAATTATCCACTCCATAAATGGAAAATCAATTTGCTCCTGGGATTGGGCATGTTTTCGGGGTTGTTAGAGGCTGTGTTCTTGTTTAAACTCACAGCTACATCCAGGCCAGGAAAGCCAAAGTGTTTGGAGCTGTTCTGCAGCACAGAGAGCAGCTGGTGTGGATGGGGCTGTTTTCCTGAGCTCCCTTTCTGACCCTCCAAGGCACAGTGGCAGCATCCTCCCCATCACATCTCCAAGGCTGGGATTCCTGAGTTTTATCCGAGGATACTTCAGAATTTTTCTAGTTAGTGTGAAAACTTCCCTCTGCAATATTAAAGTGAATGCAGGATGATTTCCTGATTTACTGGTGCAAGGAGCCCAAGCAGATGGGGTTAATAAAGCCCTTTGTTATCCAGCCTGACCCACTTGTCAGCCCTTGAGCTCCTATAAATGCATGTGGAGGGCCAGACTTAAAATAAATCTCGAGGCATTTGGCAAACAGCAGCTAATTGAAGGGCACATGCTGCCCATCACATGCTGAGGAGGAGAAACCTGGGGCAAAGCCTTAAAACCGAGGTCTGAGGCTCCTGTTTTCAGAATTAGCTGTGTGAGACTCTGTAAATATTTACACACCACCTCTAAAATCCAAGCTGTTTCCAAGGTGCTGGGTCAAAACCCTTGGAAAAGCGGTTTGGCCTGGGGCAGCTCCTCACAGATCCCCGGGAGGGGAGCCAGCAGCAAAGCTGGGGATGCTGCAGCTGCACTTCCCTCCTGTCTGCATAAACAGCACCTTTGGGTGATGCAGTGAGGGGGGTCCTGCATCACTGCCGTGCACAGAATGAGTTAAAATGATGAGGTTTCATGGTAACAGTTGAAGTTTGCTGACTTTTTGGTGGTCTGAAGCCTGCAGCTGAGCAGTGAATGAGACTTCTCCCTGGTCTTTCACTTGTTCATAAATTGTACATATTCTGACATGGTTTCTTCTCTGATTTTTTGCCTACCTTAAAAAAAACCCAAAACAAACAAAACAAAACAAAGAGTGTTATTTAAGCAATGGCGCTTTGGGACTTTTTATAAACATCTGAAGTTTTATAAACAACGTGTTTTTCTTCCCACAAAACAATGCCTGTCCCACAAAGGCATTCCCACAAAAAAAACTGTGGGATGAAGGGATTCATTTCATGACTTTCAAAAACTTGTTTAAATCAGTGCTGCCAGGCAGTGAACGCCAGGAGGGGGAGGGAGAGCAGCTCTGGGTCCCTCTATACCTCCAAAGCAGCTCAGTGCCTCTCTGCCTAGGTTGGGGTCAAGCTGCTATCACCTACTTTTCCTTTACAGAAAAAAAGAGCAATTTTCCATGTGAGACAAAGGCCTTCTATACTTTGATTTCGCCTGTTTGTCCCAGGGCATACGAGCTGGTTTTGCTTGGCTTTCTCTAATCACAAATCCAACCCCAATCTTTAAGAAATTAGGCTGGCTGGGGAAAGAAGGAAAAAAACACTGATTCATCTTCCTCCCAATCCTGCTCCTCCCTCCTTTGCCGGGTGCTTTGCTGTTCAGCTGCTCTGAGTTATGAATTCTTTGCTGCTGCATATCTTGTGGCTATCAAGGTCAGCCTGAAGGAGGGAGGTGAGTCATTGTCATTCAAATAGCTACAAACTGTAATTCAAATAAGGCCAGAGCAGAAGGCTGATTCAGTACAAAGAGGCTCAATGTCCACAGGTCTATGCTCTTCCCTTTCCAAAGTTTCACCCTCACACTCTTCAGTGTGCAAATACTGGAGCAGAGCTTGGAGCCAGGGCTGCTGTTTCGAGGGCTCTGACCTGATCAGAAGTTCTGGGATGGGGAAGGAAAAGCAGAGAAATTAAGTTGGGAGGAATGGAAAAAAAAAAAAATCTGACTTTTTTTTTTGTTTTTTTTTCTGTGTGTCTCTAGGTTGCAAACCTCTCTCTATGGCTTAAACAGACATAAGAGCTTGCCTCTGATGGAATGTACAAGCCCAGATGATCCAATCCTTCGAGAACTAAATTCCAAGAAGAAGAATACAATTCTTTCTACAACCTGCTTGTTTTAATGTATGGCCTGCTCTCACACACAGAACCTGATTTTTAATTTCTGTACACTGAAAGACAAGGGTCTGTCTTCAGTAAACCCTCATCAGGAGAGGTTAGCAACAGGACACAGAGAGGTGGAAGGAACTTTGAAGCACTGTGAGAAGGTGAAAGGAAATACCCAGTTTGTCCCTTTTTTAAACCCATTTGGGGAAGATGAAGCTTCTCCCTGATGGCTGGAAGTAGTGGAATCAATCTTTTCAGCCTAAGCCTGAGGTGGTGACTGGCAGGCTGCAGCCCCTCCCTCTTGCCTGAAGTAGGACCCTGCATTGTTCTTGGCCAGCAGAGGGGCAGAACCCGAGGGCAAAGATGGTTGTGGTGAGGAGGAGGAATGTGAAAATGTTCACCTTTGTCTTCTTGCTCATCACTGTGACGTCCTTCCTGCTGAATTACACACACCAGGTGACCACAGCCACCTGGGACCCCAGACATCTCGTGGTGCAGTTCTCAGAGCACGTCCAAAAGCTCTTCAAGTCTCAGCCCAGGAGACCCTGCAGCTGTCAGACGTGCATTTCGGAGCTGGGGCATTCCCTCTGGTTCGATCAGAGATTTAACTCAACTATGCAACCTTTCCTGACCTCACAGAATGCCTTGATCCCAGAAGACAGCTACAGGTGGTGGCTGGTAAGTGGGGGGGTGTGGATGCAGCCCTGACTTTGGGTGGTGGTGGTGGTGTCAGGCTTCCAGGGATGCCAAACACATAGAAAGAGATGTTTCCTGCCCAAAGCATTTGCTATCTCAGCTGACAAGGCAGAGTTGGAGGGAGGTGAGTATTTTTGCTGCTGTTTAGCTCAGGGAGGATTGGATTGCACATTCACTTGCTCCAAGCTAGAGAAGTCCCTGACAGAGTTAGGTGGTAGATCCAGAATTTGCAAATATCAATACTGTAATTTTCTCCCTTCTGTTCCAAAGGCCAGGCTTTGTAACCCCTCTGTTTCTGCTTCAGATGGGCTTTTTGCCATTCATCAAGGGGGATAATCAAACTAATTGTGAAATGTGTAATTCCTCCAGGGCTCTCCCTACCATAAGATATGCAAATAATTAGCAGAATTAAATGGGAAATTATTAATTCCATGTGTATGAGAACATTCTTTGCTGTGGCTGATGGTGTAAAAGATCCGGAAAGCTCATGGGTGGCTGTGGGTCACTGGGAAGGAACAGCCTCAAGTGTATCCTTGAGCAGGGTGGTCCAGCTACCCCTTGAAGCCTGATCTAAACATCATGAAAGCAAGTGGATGCCTTGTGCATAAGCACCGAAGGGAAGCAGATGCATCCTGTTGTTTTGCCTAACAAAAAACCTTTTATGTTCTCTAGAAACAAGAAATCCGTTGTTTGGTTTACTCATGGCTGTGCTGCCGAGGTGCTGAAGTGCAGGTTCTGCTGCAGCAACCCCAGTGAAATCACAGTTTCATTGCACTTAGTTTCCCCCTCTTCCAGAAGAATAGTCCCCTGTGCCTTTCTCTGAACACACAACAGCCTGCAGCTTGGTGTCTTGCAGCAAGCACAACCCTTGTTGTTGGATTCTGGGCTTTCAGGCCTTCTCTGGCACCCTGAGGGGGCCTCTCCAACAGGCACTCACTATTGCAGTGAGAACATTTGGGTTTTAGAGAAGTTGTCAAGTGCTGTGGGAATGAGGCTGTATGGGATTTATCACTTCTCACTCCACTGGCTGTTGCATTTAGTGTTGAAAAATAAATGCCACTGAACTCTGCTATCTTTAATTGTTCTGTAAATGGTATCATTGTTTTATGATGAGGTCCTCCTTTTTGCAGTGAGTCTCAAGTACTCCAGGTGCTGGATCTTTTCACCTGCCCCTTGGCTGTGACTTTGATTTCCCATTGCTTGTGGTTTTGGTTGCAGCTTTCAGGCACTTTTCCTTCTGGTCCCCATGTTTGTTGTCTGGACTTTGCTGGAGCCTTGAGAAGGGAAGATGGCAAGCTCAGGTCCTTGCCCTTGCCCTGGCTTGAGGTTTCACCAGGGAGCTGGGCTGATCTAACAGCTGGCAGTTTTCAAAGGACTGGACATAGCCCAGACTGAGCTCAGTAATGAGAGGATGAGGTAACTCATGGACACCATGAGCAAAGCCACTCTGCATTCTGCACTCAGAACTCACTGATGTAAGCATGAGGTTTGAATGCATTCTCTCTTAGGAAAAAAAAATAAAAATAAGAAAAAGCTTGGTGCTCAGTACAGAAGTCTGAATATATAATGCTCCTTCTTGTAGTGAAACAGAAAAAAAATAAAAAGAAGCAGTGTTTCATCGATTTACAGAATCAATTAGGTTGGAAAAGACCTCTGAGATCATTGAGTCCAGCCTGTGACTGAACACCACCTTGTCAACCAGACCAGGGTACCAAGTCCCACATCCAGTCTTTCCTTGAACACCTTCATGGATGGTCACTCCACCACCCTCCTGGGCAGCCCATTCCAGTGTCTAATCACATTTCTGTGAAGAAATTCCGTCTAATGTCCAGCTTAAACCTCCCCAACCATAGTTTTACACTGTGTCCTCTTGCCCTGTTGCCAGTTCCCTGGGAGAAGAGCCTGACCCCCACCTGGCCAGAGCCTCCTTTCAGGTGGTTGTAGAGAGTGACAAGGTCACTCCTGAGCCTCCTTTTCTCCAGGCTGAACACCCCCAGCTCCCTCAGCCTCAGTCACCTCACAGGGACTGTGCTCCAGACCCTTCACCAGCTTTGTTTCCTTCTCTGGGCTTACTCCAGCACCTCAATGTCCTTCTTGAAGTGAGTGGCTCAGAACTGGACACAGCACTCGAGGTGTGGCCTCACCAGTGCGTTAAGACTTCATCTCAACCTGAAACAGATTCTTTCAGAGAAGGTTTATTTCTTTTTCAGCAAAATGAAAAAAACAAGCTTTCAAAACAGCTGAGTCTCCCCACCCCAAACAAAAGCTGTTCATTAATTTTCAGGGCTGTCTAACCATGCTTTAGTGTTTTCATTCTTGTTTTTTTTAATTCAGATCAAGTTCAAAGGGAATACACCACTTCAGAATACAAAATCAAAGCAAATTTTTTTTCAGATGGTAAAAATAAATCTTCTAAGATTCCTAGACTTTTTCAATCTTCAACCAGGATGCGTGAAATATTTTGATGTCCCGCATAACTGCATTGTGTATTGGAAGTTTTTACTTGTGAAAGTCTTTGCCCTAATGTGTAGTAGATGGAGAAAGTGCCTTGACTCCTCTGAAAGATGGTTTTGGGTAAACCCCAGGCATGATATGGCCTCACCTCCTCATTGCAACTGATTCCTTATGTACATGTTGCTTTGGGTAAGCTTTTCCAAGACTGTGTCATTCCTTCAGTAAATAATTCCCAGGTGCATCCTGAGGGCAACTCCCTTTTTGCTGTTCATTTTTAGGCTCATCTTCAAAGCAATTCTGAGAATTCGGCCAGTCTTTAGGAAAACATTGCTCATGGCCATGTTTCACTCTTGTGTGCTTTGCCAACTCAGTAATTTGTGACTTTTTTGCTATATTTGTACATAAAAAGGAGGTATGAGGAAACCTGAGATTGCTCGAACTTCTATCCGGGGTGGGGGAATGACTGTGTGTTCACTCTCAGGAGCTGATTTCAGACAGTGTGGACATTTTGTTGAGCTGTAACTGGGGCTCTGAGATGCACTGGAGCTCTTTGTCACACAGCTGTGGCATCCCTGTCGTGGGGAGACCCGTGTGATGTGCTGCTCTAAAAGCAGGCAGAGCCCTTACCTTTCCACCAGACTCAGTTTGCTCTCCCTCCCCCTTAACCCTGTTGCTGTAGATGTGAGTGAGTGCTGTTCATCCAAATAGTCCTGCAGCATTAGTACCCCTCCTGTACTAATCAGTGAGGACTGATTTCAGAGATTAATGACCAGTATTGGAGACAAAGGGACATTTGAGACTAAAGAATGGGGTGGTTTCCCTTGCTTACAGCTCTTCCCATGGCTGCCAAGATGCTTCATGGTTTATTTGGAGAATATAGAGTTTGAACACTTTCAGCCAGGAGGATGTGACCTTTAGAGGCAAATATTCCTGCTTGCTCTGGATAAAACTATTTGTGTATAGTGGATTTAGGGCTACCACCTGTGCAGGTGGGAAGGGGCAGGGGAGAGAAGTCAGTGCCATCCATCCCTGCAGTGGCTCATCTTGCTGCATGGGGCAGGGCTGCTCCAGAGAGGGCCCCTGAAAATGTACCTGGCTGTTCCTTTGTTCATGGAAACAAGGAGGATGTTGTCAGGACTGCTCCCTGCTTCTCATTTGCTTAAATGTACACAGCTGATAAACTGTCCCTTTGTTATTTTAGTTGGGTAGCAAATAATGGCCCAAATTCTCTTCCCATGTACACCGCTGCAGCTGCTCTGTAATTTTTGTGACTTAAAGTTAAATTGGAATCGTCTACTCTCGAGGAGGATCTGGCATTAATAACACTTCAGGCTGTGAACATTTTGTTAGCAAATCCTTCCTCCCTCCCTTTTCTCCCTCTCACCCTGCCTGTCTCTCTCCTCTGCCTTCCCTCATCTTGTGCTCAGGGACTGTGAGAGTGTTTTTGCAAGGTGGCACCTGGTGTTACGTGATACATTCCTTTCTGTTTATATTTTCTTTCCCACCTCCCTGAGCTGGTTCACCTGCAAGTTTTCCATTGTTTTACCATGACACAAATGCTGTGGATGTTCTCACAAGATGCAGTAATCCGTATATAAAGAAACATGGCAAGAATTACATGCTGTAACAAAGCACAGCATTTATTTATAGTTTTCTTGTTTTGTTCTGAGGGGTGGATGCATTGTTCTTGGTGGTCAGAAAGTATAAAAAATAAGAGATCAGAACCTGCTGTTCTAAACCCAAATGTTGAGGTTGATGGATTGAAGTTGTGATAAGCGAATTTCGGCTCAGAGTTTCCTGGCAATCTTCTCTATAGCACATTTTTCATAACTATCATGTTATAAGAACTTTTATCTCAAGTCTTATGATGTTTGAGGGTTTTGCCTTTTCTTTGGAAGAAAGTTCAGATTTTGGGGCTGTGTTATTAGCATATCTAAAAGAAAATATTAGTTTAAACTCATTATGTTTGTAGGAAAAATGTAATATATGGCTTAAAAATTTGCTTTCAGCCAGTGAACAAAGGGGCATCCCCACCCAGCACGTGCTGGGGAAGTTGGGGCAGCTGCACTGATTTTTAAGGCAGCAGCAGAGATGCTTGGCACCTGAGTCATGCATTTTGAATGCTCTCTGAGGAAAATGTGTCCTAATGCTTTGATCACCAGAAGTTTCCTTTGAAACTGGGATGCTGTCTGTGAAAGCAATTCAGAGGGCTGAGCACTTTGAAGGTAGTGTGCAGCTACCAGATCACTGCAGAAGGTGGTACCAAATCCCAAATCCAGGTTCTGGTCCCAGTGCCTGCCACACACCCACCTGCAGCTGAGCTGCTTGGTTCTAAGTGTGACATTTAGACCAGATTTAGACACAGAGTGAAAAGACCTGACCCTGGGCCATCTCTTGCCTTCATTGGCAGCCCCCATGTTAGTCCAGCTGGGTTGGAGCTGCTCCTCCTGTGGTGAGGACAGATGGATGTGAAGATGGTCCAAGCTCACAGGTCTCTCTCAGCACGAGGGTCAGAGTAGTGTAGAGGTGACCCATACCAACCATGGAAGTCAGAAATTCTACAACTCAGCATATTATTGTGTGTTATTTACAAAATATATATGCACGTATATATTTATGTTTGAGAATGTAAATTTTTTGACTACACAGATCATTAAACAAAGCCCAAACTCTTGGCAGCTCCTCTATTCTTCCCCTTCAACTCTTAGATGCATAGTAATTGAAGGGCATTAAATATAACAAGAATAAAGCCATATTTTCCAGACCAAAGAGGCATTTTTAAAATTGATGATTTCGTTTTAAGCTCTCCATGAGTCTAGAACAGAGATTACCTGGATTTGCCCCACCAGACTGTTGCTAGGATTAATCTTGTAGCTGGAAAGTGTTGCATGAGTGTTAATGCCTTCAAACTGCAGCAGTGAGGCAATTAGTAGCTCTGCAAAAGAGATTCTCATGGAGCTTTTTTCACTCTTTATCTTTTAAAAACAGTTTAAAAAAATTAGAAAAACCAGAAACCCCAGTATTGTTACCCCAGCTTCCCCCAGGCTGCCTGGCTGTGTGTTGGCAGGGCTGCCTCACCAGTGCTGGCTGCTGCCAGACCCACAGCTGTACCTGTCTGCCCACCACAAGGGTTCTGCCTTGGTCCATGTTCTATCTGCACCTACACCACACCAGTGATTGCAGGCTAATCTATTCTACCTGCTAGTAATTTGGGAGTTTGAAGTTGTGCTTAATACGCTGCCCAACTTGGCCATGGGTGCAGGATGCACACCAGGAGATCTTTCCTTTGAGGCTCTCCTGACTCCTTTGAGGCCCCAAGATAGGAAGGACATGGATGTCTTGGAGCAAGTCTAGAGGAGGCCATGAAGATAGCTGGAGCATCTTTCCTGTAAAGACAGAGTGGGAGAATTTGGGTTGTTGAACCTGGAGAAGAGAAAGCTCTGGGGAACTTTATTGCCAGCTTTCAAAATCTAAAGGGGCTAAAAGAGAGCTGGACAGGGACCTGTCACAAGGGCATGTACTGATAGGACAAGGGAGGATGGCTTTAACCTGGAAGAGGGCAGGTTTAAGATGAGTTATTAGGAAGAAATTCTTTAAAGGGTGGTGAGGCCCTGGTACAGGTTCCCCAGAGAAGTGGATGCCCCATCCCTGGTAGTCTACAAGGCCAGGTTGGATGGGGCTTGGAGATACCTGGGATGGTGGGACCTATCCTTGCCCATGGCAGGGGTACTGGAACAAGATGATCTTTAAGGCCTCCTCCAACCCAAACCATTTTGTGATTCCATAACTGTAGCTGTGTCCACCCCACTCCAAGCCATTACCTCTGAGCAGCCTTGGCTGAATTCACACTCTCCCTTTGCAACCCCTTAGCCAAGTTTTGGGTATTGCTGCTTGGTGGTGCTGTCAATGTGATGGTATTGGAGAGCCCAGTGAAGCCTTCTGGGAAGTTGGGAAAAGCAGCAAATCCCTTGTCATCCTTAGTGAGGGTGTGCACAGGCATGAGGAGGGAGCAACAGGCTCTTCCTTGGAGAGCCATTCATGGGTAAAGAAAGGGAGTGCGTCAACTTCGAGGGTTCTTTTTTCTTGCTTGCTTTTTAAGATAAGAAGATGCAAAACTGGCTAGTTCACTTTCTGTATGTGAAAAGGGGAGTTTCTAAGGCACAGAGATGATTTAGGAAACTTCTCAATCTGAACGCCCAAGTACAGTTTTTAACAACTAAGGTGGAGAGTTGACTCTCAAGTGATGCACAAATGTTTTATGGAGTGAAGCTGGACTGTTTAGTGATCCAGTGATAATTTATATGTGGACACAAGATGGGTTAAAATGCTTTATGATCTTGGACAAAAAGTTGAACTGCTTCTTTAGATACACAATATGACTTGAACAGACTTCTGAGAAAAGCAGCCACTTCATTCAAGACATGGGTGAAGTTTTTCAGTGTACTTAAGACCATTGTAGCAGGTATATCCATGCACAAATCCCTGTCACACATCTACAGCTCTTGGAGGGAGGATGCTGTCCTAGCAGAGCCTGCTGTGGCTCTGCCTGGCACAGCATGGACAGACTTCCACTCTGTGCTTTTGTTGCTTTATGGGAAAGGTCAGACTGCTGGGAGCTTGCTAAGGAGGGGGAGAAAAAAAAAAAAAAAAAAAAAAAAAAAAAAAAAAAAAAACCACGGAAAAAAAAAAAAAAAAAAAAAGAAAAGACAACAATACTCAGGAAAAAAATAAGACAAAAATTTGGTGTGGGAAAGTGAACTATAATCGGCTTGTAATTGTAATGCTATTTAAATGGTCTTTTTGCAATAAGCCAAGCAAATATTGTGCAATAAGGAACTGGCTGCATGTTAAGTCTGAAGATTTACAAGGTGGATATGCCTTGGAGTTAACCAGCTTTGTTGCTTCCTCTTCTCTGTTTTGCTGAAACGTCAAAGACTAACCAGTGTTGATAGAAGATTAGGCCTGAAATGTATGGTTCAATCAGATAATCACTGGGAAATCAAAACAGAGCACTTAAAATGGCTTAAGGACAGATGTCTCATTATATGGATGTTCAACACAGTAATAAAGTCATCACCCTATTTGAGGTCCGTGAGAGAATTTCTAACATTTGTAATGGTCTTTCCCATGGAAGCTGTGTGCAACAGAGGGATTGTAGGACAATGGTGTCCTACTTTCATGTTGATGTTGGTTCCCATGTTTCAGCTTGGTTGCAATAGCAGAGAGAAGGATAAAAGAATGGTAGATGCCTGAGCTCTGTAAATGGAGGTGCCTATCAAGGATGTTCCTTACTGTTTTAATGCAGAAAAAATGTATCAATACTTCAGGTCTTTCCCTTTTCTGATGCTGTCAATCTGTATGTGAAGAAAATTTAACTTAAAAAGGCCACCCAGGTACTTGGAATTTTCTGAAAAATTGCCTTCCTGTTCTGAATTTTCTCAGGCAAAATCAGCTCAAGAATAAGATTTTGGTGGGTTTACTTTTCATTTTTTAAAGACAGTTAAGAGTCAGCTCATCTTTACACCGAGAGAGAGTATAAATGTGTGGTTGCAAATGTGTGTTCAAATAACTCAAAATAAGTTCCTTTTTCAAAAAATACTGTATTTTACTGCATTATACACCCAAACTACACTCTGTGGTATTTATGAAGTCTCAAATTATTTTGAAGTCTGAAGGTTTTCTAATGTTGTTTTTCTCATATTCAGAATAAGATGAGGTTAGATTTGATTCATAAAGAACACACAAGAGTTTAAATAAGTGGCCATGTGTTTGTTGCATCACACACCAATTTAGAAGATGACCTTTTTTATTTGTATAATTGAGTCTTGCACTGAATAGTGACATACATGGTCATAATTATAGTGCTTGTCTGGTCATCCTAATTACCTTGCATCCTAATCACCTTGTGCAGTCCATATACAAGTATATAGATTAGGAAGGATTAGTGGGAAGATTAAGTCTGTGTATGCATTTCTTTGTCTTCTTTGTTTCAAGTTCTCAATGTCATCTTCTAGCTCTGAGCTCCAGAGACCTGTTGTTCATTTCAGTGCAAATAAGGTCCTGCAAAAAACAGAGTTTAAACAAAAATTACAGTTCTGCACCTGTTTGTGTGAGAGAGGGAGACAGCAGCACAAATTAACAGCTCCTGGTGCAGTCAAGGGAAACACATTGGAAACTAAAGCCAAGTTAGCTCAGGCCATTCCTGGGAGTCGTGGGAAAAGGTGTTTCTCTTCTCTCCCTCCTTGCCTTTCCATGCCCTGGGCTGTCAGAGCAAGACAGAGCCTTTTTGGCCCATTTTGTACTGGAGCTGTTCTCCTTTTTTGAGCTTGGAAGCAAGTGGCACCATGAGGGTGGGCAATGCTGTTTGTGAGCATGCCAGCACTCCCAACCTCTTCAGTAAATCTCAGAGAGCTGAGCCCCAGAAAGGGAGTGTCTGACCATCACCTGCCCTGCACCGTGCCTGTACCTTCTCAATCCAGCCATTGTTTCCACCATGCACCACAGAGCTGCAACAGAACAGCTTCCATCCATGGCAACAGGCACAATGACCAAGATCCGGGTGGTTTTCTTCATCCTGGAGATTTTTTTTTAGATGATTATACATCTCCAGCAGGGCTAACTCGAGTAGAGTTTCTTATTGCATGAGCAGCTGGTTCCTCCAGAGTTCATTTCCCATTTCTCTCTCCCACTCCTGGCACATGTCAAAATTTGTGGCAGAGATATCAGCCACTTCTGTCTTCCATCAGCTCCCCTGAGACTTTGCCATCATTTGTAGGAGGGTTAAAAGAAATCTTACACATATCCTAACAGGAGATACCTGATCCAGGGTGAGTTTAGGCTTATAGAACATCAGAGATGCATTTATTCTGCTAAGGCCAGCTTCAGGGAAAATGCTTGGTCTGTCATGGCTAGATAGAGACTGAGGAAGTGTGGGAATCTGATGAGAAGGAGGAGAAAAAGGAAGCCAAGTTTAAAAAGGGGTTTTCTACTTTATTGTTTTCACACTTTGGCTCCCAACCCGCGGCCTTGTACTGCGGAAGGCAGTGTCTGTGGGTAGATGCAGGAATGCTCTTTGAGGAGACATTTCCAGCGGTCTCTATCTCACAGAAAATCTGCCTGTGTTGGTGACCTGGAGTGGTTTTTCTCCCTGACAGAAGCTGCAAGGGGAGAAAGCCCCGAGGAGCCTGAATGCCACCCTGACAGAGCTGTTCGGGATCATCCCCGGGGACGGGGACCCTCTGCAGGAGCGCGGCTCCTCCTCCTGCAGGCGCTGCGCTGTCGTCGGCAACTCCGGCAACCTGCGGCAGTCCCAGTACGGCCCGGACATCGACTCCCACGACTTCGTGCTCAGGTGAGAGAAACACCGCAGATACTGATGCCTTTGCTGTCTAAAATTCACTGGTGTTTGGGGGGAACAAGTGAGTAAACAAGGCTTCAGGTTCTGTCTAATGAAACCTGCTACTTAAGTCGAGTCTAAGCTTCAGGGGAATACAACCTAGTGTTTTAGCTTGGACAAAAAGATATTAATAGGTGTTGATACTGTAGCTTGTTCTGCACAATCCATAATTTCCTGTGTTAAAAAATACAGGAGGAAAAAGAATTGCACTTATGAGTAGAAGTTTTTTCTGCAGTGATCTTTTAGACATTTAACTGATCGTATTAGATTTGACTTTCTTTCACTAGTCCATTGTTGGAACCTTTAAGCAGTGGTAGGGTAGGGAAGCCAAAGACACTTTTCAGGGGACAGGATTCACCTCTTTGGCTGCAGGTAATTTGTAAAGGATGGCATTGCCTCTCCCTTTTGAGGCAACAAGTTGACTACTTTGTTCCACTGAAAGGTAAACAGGAACTAGGTAAGCAGAGCTTATCATCCAGAGGGCAGCTAAAATATCTGGACTAGATTCATCTCCAATGTGTCATCTGCCTTTCATAGCACAGCTGCCAGCACAATACAGTTTGGGGAATAATAAAGGGTGGAAGGGGAGGGATTGCTCTTGAAATGCCACATGTGGGATTATTCTCTCAGAAGCAACAAAAGCCTTAGTAAGAAGCTGTACTCTGAAGTCAAGAATAAATCAACAGAAGATCAACACTGTTTGAACTGTTAAGCCACCTTGGCTTCTGATGTGGCTTGAACATGGCATAGAGCCTTCAGGTGACATCTAAATCTTCACAAGTCATGCCAGGAGTTGCTTCCTTCAGTTGCATGTCTTGCTCCCTGCCAGAAGTACCTCCCAAAAAGCAGAGGCACCAACCTGGCCTTCAGATCCATGAAGGGAAAGGGAAAGCACTCAGTATTATTCCTACAGGTTTTAAATGGGGGGCAGCTGCAAATGTGGGAAGCTGTTGTGCATTTATGCTTAACTCTGTCCTTCCATATGGAGACAGCCCCATTCTTGTGTAGACTTTCCTTTACTGCCTGTTCTACATTTCCAGACTCATGCAGAAGAGACTTTGCTAGACTCAAAAGCTGGTGGTAATAACCCAAGAGTAACACAGCCAGGTGCATGTTTCTGCACTGAGACCTTGCCCACCCCATAGCCAGCCATCCCTGGCAAGGGCAAAACTCTCAGTCACTTAGTGAACCTTCCAGTCTCAGATTTATATTTCAGCAATCTTAAGCCAGATCTGAAAGGACTGCAGGAGGTTTTAGGATTCACCATGGGAATTTGTGTGGAGAAGGTGACCCCACTGTGTGTCAAACACAAAATCTCTGGTGACCTGAAATTCACTTCCACGTGCTCTGGCAATGCAGCCAAGTGCAGGGGAGAGCCAAGGTGTCTGAGGGGGCATCTTTCCTTCCAAACAGCGTGTTTCAGACCATTTTTATTTGTCTAACTATTTACTTTTGTGACAGAAGGAAGTTCCTGCTTGGTCCTTCCTGCTGAGACTGACCTGTGGCACCTACAGTCCCACCATGGGTGGTAGGAAAGATACATAGCCCCAAGGGCAGATTGTAATATGACCAACATGCCACCCTTGTCTTTGTCTTGATGGCAAGAAACACCCATATTTTATACCTTTGACTGACTAATCTCAAGGTAAAACACAGAAAGTCCCGTGCCTTCCCAGTATTTCTACACAGTATGGTGTGGATCACTGGCAGGGAAGCGGATAACAGAGACCTCAATAACAAATCCATGGCAGGATATTCTAACTACACTAATAACTCCCTTGAAGGGAGTTAGAAGGAACTTAAGTAATTCACCTGGGGGAGAACTGCAATAACACAGCCTGGCATAGACTTGATAAACAGATTTTGCCTCTCCTCTTATCATTAACCAGGGCAGCATGTTGTCTGGCAATGTATGATCCTCCTCATTACCTTGTCAGCTACATCCTTCCTTGTCCTCCCTGTGCTTCTGCCAGGAGCTGAGCTAATGTTATTGCAGAAAAAAAAAAAAAAAACCAACCCAACAAAACATTTTGCTCAGAGACAACTGAGGGGTTTCTCCATGGTTTTTCACAGCACCATGGATTCATGCAAGTTGCTTCAGGGATCTCTAATGTGCACTGTGCTGCACCACAGAAATATGCAAATCTCTGCCACTGAGGAGCTCAAGCATCAGGGACAGAATTGCTGATGTGTTCCCAGATTGGTTTTCAGAAGTGAACAAAGGCACAGAGGCATCTCTGCACTCCTGAGTTCAGAAATCCCTTGTCTATTCCCTGCATGGGTCACTCATTTAAGAGTTGGACTCGATGATCCTTGTGCATCCCTTCCAGCTCAGAATATCTGATCTTGTCAATCTCTGATACATCCAGCACAAGGCAGCCTAGCCCTGTTTAGCCAACACAACTGAGCCCTGGAGGCCCTGGGCAGATCTCCATGCACTGACCCCAGGATTACCTAAGGCACCCCATGTGTGTGCAGGGACCCTGAGTATCTGTGAACATTAGAGTACATACTACAAAGTAGGGTTTGAGTGAGTGAAGGGTCAGCAACAGGTCTTGTATTTTTCACTGTCTTTGTGTCTATTTGGCACTGACTTTGGTGCCTTTTTGTGGGAGAACCATAAGGAATATTTGCTGCTTCTTGTCATACATAGCATAGCTTATTACCTTGACCCTAAACATTGAAATACACCTGTATGGATAAGGGGGAAATGGAACTGCAAGAAGTCAAGCTGATGTACTTCATGGCAATATTTTTCTCAGCAGCTGGAGGGTGCAGCTTTAGGATGAAGTGAGATGTGTCCTCACAGACTCACCACTCTTTTGATGACTGTAAAGGGAATGCAGGGATGTGCTCAGAGATACACCTGCTTAGTAGACGCTCCTGTTCAGTCCAAGGAATCCCACACTAAAGCTGAGCTTTCATTTACTGTTCAGCCACTTGGGTTCTGATCATTCCAGCTTGCCTGAGGACCCCTTCACCCTGTCAGGGCTGTCTGAAGACCCTGCATATTGCACTCCTCTTAACCATGGGAGCATACTCCTGCACCTCAAGCACATGACTTGGTGAAAACTCACATGTACTTGTATTTACCTAATTCCTCTTCTGTCTCAATTCTTATTTTTGGGCTGCAGAATGAACCGTGCCCCCACTGCTGGCTACGAATCAGATGTTGGGAGCAAGACCACTCACCATTTTGTTTATCCTGAGAGCTACAAAGAGCTGGCAGCAAATGTGAGCATGATCCTGATCCCCTTCAAAACCCTGGACCTGCGCTGGGTTGTCACTGCTCTCACCACAGGCACCATCAACTTGTGAGTAAGGGCAGGTGCAAGGGGTGGGACCTCCATGCTTCATGTTGCTGTAGGAGATGATAGCTTACATGGGGCAAATCCCTGCTTCTGATAAGGCCTAGGGGTGCTTCACAGACCCTCTCGAGTCAGAGTTCATCCCTAAACACTTGATTTGTAGGAAAAGCTTAATGTTATGATGCAGTTGTTGGGGCAAAGATTGAGTTCTTTACATCCCCAGCAATCTCAGAGAAGTAAAGGTTGTCTCCTGTTGCAGCAGCCCTCTTATCAGTGGGTCGAAATGAGGTGAGACACAGACGTCTTGTTTATCACAGCATGAAAAGGGTCCTGATTTGTTCCTCTTTACAGCTCAGCCATCCTGACTCCAACCATTCACTGACTCTGGCTGCAGCAAGCTCCTGCTGTGGGTTTCCCTTGCAGCCTCTGACTGCTGGTTATTTCCTGCTAAACTCTGACTGCAGCTTTTACCCAGCTAGACTGACTGCAGTTCCAACAACAGGTTCTGACTGTAGACCCAGACTACCATCACAGCAGGGATTCTCTGTCCTCAGGATCCTTCTTCTTCGTGATCTCCCATTCATGATGATCTTCCTCTGAACAGCTAAACTATTCCCTTTTATCACAGTTATCTTTATTGGATATAGCCGTGACTCATTGGGGTGAGGCTGAATTGGGTAATTAACACAGCTCTTACTTATCAGGGGCAAGGTCACCTGTATTCCCTTCTCCTGCAGTCTCCTCCTAGATACTTTTATGGCAACACCAGAATTAGAAATGTGATCAAAATGCACGTTTCTTCTGGAAGCCTGCTAGCAGATTCTCTTCCTTCCTTTAAGCTGGCTTTTTCTAATCCAGAGAATGAAATATGTGACATTTGTGCCGTGAGGTTATCTACTGGATGTGAAACCACAGCCTTGTGGGATTGCTTGGTGACACTACAATAGACAGCAGGAGCAGATCAGATTGCTTTACTCCAGAGAGAAATATTTCAAGACATTTCAACTTTTTTTTTTCCAATTTCAAAGTCTCAGGAGATTAAAACTCGAAAAAGTGTGTCTTGGGCATGTTGACTGGGCATAAGACCCACTTTGCAATTTTAAGTAAAACTCTTTGATGGAAAAACAAATGAAGTTTTATTTCTTCTCTTCACTTTCTTTTCTCTCTTTGTATATACATTAGGTTATTTTCATTTCTTATTAAGATTCCCTTAACTTGTATAAATCTGTGTTAGCTTCCTTTTACCTTTTTTATCACCAGCATTTAATACATATAGTCATAAACTGGCTTGGAAAAAGTCCACCTTCAAGATACCCTCATAATTTGCAAAAAATCAGTGCACTCCAGAAAAGTGTACCACTCATTACAAGAAAGTCTTTGAGATGCTGAAGCCTGTCCAGAGAAGGGTCATGGAACTGGGGAAGGGTCTGGAGCACAAATCTGATGAGGAGCAGCTGAGGGAGCTGGGGGTGTTCAGCCTGGAGAAAAGGAGGCTCAGGGGTGACTTTACCAGTCTGTACAACTCTTGAAAGGAGGCTGTAGCCAGGTGGAGATTGGTCTCTTCTCTCAAGTAACAGGAGACAGGAAAAGAGGAACTGCCTCAAGTTTCACCAGGGGAGGTTTAGATTGAATACCAAAACCAATTTTTTCACCAAAAGAGTTGTCCAGCCCTGAAAAAGGATGTGCATGGGAGTGGGGGTGTCACCATCCCTGAAGAGATTTAAAAAATGTATAGGTGTGGCACTTAGGAGCATGGTTTAGTGATGACTTGGCAGTGGTGGGTTAACTGTTGGACTCAATGATCTCAGAGGTCTTTCCAACCTAAATGATTCTATTGTTCTATAATTTAGATGGACACATTTTGCAGGTAGGTCCACTGCATGTCCCTGCCCTAGGAGAAAGCTCTTGGTACTTCCTGGACCCTGAGCCCTGCACTGATTTCAAGTGAGCCCTTAGCCTGTTAAGGAGATAAAACCTAATTGGTTGACCACGATGCAGTCACAGCACATGAAAGGGAAAACACCTTTGCTTAATAAATTACAGGGTATATTATATATTTATAATTAGATTGTATACATGGGCTTGGTAAGCATCTCCTATAAATTAGTGTGTATTTAACCACATGAAAGAAATACCACTATTTTAAAATATTTGCCATACACAAAACAGGGAAATTGCATAATTAATAAGCTGGAATAATAAAAGCAGAAAATCATAAGCATACAAATCATAGCAATATACGTAGCATAATTTTAGCCTTGTAGAATTAACCTTCGAGCATGCATTAAACACACAGTGTCAGATAATGGGTAGAAAGAAATTGTTGAGTGCACATTTTTAGAGGGGAGAAAGCATGAAATAAAAATAAAACACATTTGAAAGTTGGTATTTTAGAAAGGAAGAAGTACTTATCTCCTTACCCCTGTCTGCTTGGGCATTGTTCCATGTGCACAGGCTGCATAGCGTTAGCTGAATTTAGGCTAACAAGAACCCAAGTGTACTCATAGCTAAAAAAGATAAGCATCCTGTATTGGTTAGACTTTCACACAGTGTTTAATTTTCTGTATTTCAGCCAAATGAAAGAATTTCCTAAAACTCAAAACCTGAGAGTTAAACATATTCTTCTCTTAGCGTTAGCATAATTCTTGCAATTTCTTATGATTCAAAACAAAAGCCAAACTTCAGATTGCCTTAATACTTAATTAATAACTGAGTGATTCTCTCAGACATTCTCAGTCTCATTTGACTGATATGTTTCCATCTGAAATCGTCTCTGTAAGACCAAGCATTGTTCCAGAAAAGACTAAGAAATGCCTTTTCTGGGACAGGAAACTTGCAGCCATATATTTACCCTTGTTGCCTTCACTTGCAAGTCTTTTAGGAATCTGTATGGTGAAAAAAATCCACTTAGTTTATCAGAGACGGTTACTGTATTTCTTAAAATGCTACACATCTTGGGTCAAAGGTTCAGTAAATGTTTTGTACAAGGTGGACAGGGACAATGACAGAGTTCACTCAAGCCCTGCAAAGGGACACATGGAAGATGTTTCCTTGGTGATGTGTTACACTGCCTATAGCCACCTTCATCACAGGTGTCACTGTCCCACTCCTGTGTGGTACCTCCTGGGTCCCTCATTCCCTGGCTGCTTGCAGCCCAGGTTTTACATGATCATAAGAGCAGAGGTCTTAATCAGTGTGCCAGTATTTTCTGTGTCATTTTATGAAATTCTGCAACAATGTGTGAGGAAAATTAATCCACAAATGCCAGAGGTTTATGTCAAAAAAGGAGACAGAGGAGTCCTGCTACTTTTTCAAATAAAGGGAGAGGCATGGGGCATTTCCCCTGGGGTCTCTCAAATTTTCGGAGGATGCAACCTCCTTTTTATCCTCATTTCCCAGCCACATTTCCCTCTCTCTTTCCCCATTGGCTGAGGTACCTGAGAGGTACAGACTTCCCAGAGTGCCTAATACCTCAAATTCCCCTTTAATGTATAACCCTCCTTTTAATTTTTAATTCTTATGGAATCTATGGGTTTTCCCCATTGTTTCTTTAATCTTTCAATATCCAGTTTCATTTATCAGCAAACCTACAGTTTGTTTGTAAAGGCAAATATCTTCTTTTCCGTTGATCAATCAGTGGAATCCTTCCCATTGTTTCTTTTCTATTTCAGCGCTAGGTTTTTTTATCTACCAGTAGACCCACTGCTTTTTTTTTTTTTTTTTTAAAGACAAGTCTATCACTCCTCTCAAACGTGATAGCAAGACTTGGGTATTTCTTCTGAAACAATGAAGTAGCCCTTGGTTAAAATGACTTGTGTCAGCTGACAAGAGCTACAGCAGTCTCCTGGTTAGGTCAGAGATGTCCACAAGTACTGTCATGAACACTGCATACTCATCTCTTTGGTCTTCTACTGTATCTATCCATGAAATACAGCCCTCTTGTTTCTTCCACATCACCTTTTTAGAAAAGATTAGTGTTCATTTATATTGTATTAAGGAGATTCTACCAGCAAAGACTACATTGGGATCACCGAGACTACATTTACTGATTTGCTAATCAAGGTCAGGCATGGGCTGCAGCTGCCAGGGCATGTTTGCTGAGACCAGGTTGAGAAGTCTGCATGGGTGTCCCTTTCCCCGTCAGCATCAGCTCTTAGGAGCGTTGGTACCACCCAAAACCTGTCTCACTGCCTCCAGCCCAGAGCATGGATTGCAGGTCAGGAGAACATTGCCAGGTCACCACTGGTTTGGGAAGTTTTAGACTGGGTTTTAAAAGTGATGATGTTCCGTGGTTCAAAGAAAATAAAACCTTAATGACAGGAACCTTGTCACCAAAACCCAAGTGAAAACACTTCAACTGAACTAATGGAAGGCTTTGGTGATTTACCACATCCCATCTAAAAAGTATGCAGGATATATTTTGGGATGTACTCCAATTACAAAGCCAGCTAATTTTTTCACTTTAAACAAACTCAGAATGATATTTTTCTTACAGCACTCGCGATGAGCTGTGCAATGCCAGCACACACTATGCATGAGATACAAGAAATAAAAGGTTTTTTTTCATTTCCAAGGCATGATGTATGATTTCAACCCAGTCATAAGGTGTAACTTGGAAATTTTATGCTGTAAGCTTTCAGCATCATCCTGGGGAGGAGGGAAATAGCTTTCTGTGAGGGGCTGTGTACTGGGAATGCCCGAGTTTAATACAACCACAGAACTGGTGAACTCTGCAGCCGCGGACTCTGAAAATCCCGTGGTAGCTCCGAGTATTAGGAGAGGAAAAGTCTCCCCCTGGTGGCAGAAGGTTTTTCTGCCATGAAATTAAACGGAAAATCTTTCCCATCATCAAAGAGCAAAGCCTGCAAAAATAACGATCCAAGAATTAGAAGTCTCCAGCTCCACATAGTATTGACTCTACAGTGTATTCTCAACTAAATCTTTGGTGTCCTACTGTCCATAATTAAAATATCTTGAATATTTAAGAACATAATAGTTTCCCATAAAATTGCTTTGATGACAGCTCAGTTCTTTTCCTGCTGTGTTACTTAATTGCAGCCTCATTTTACAACAACTTCTTGAATTTACTACTTTTGAATAATTTGAATTTATTACTGGATGTGAAGAATATTCTTTCTTTGGAATGACATGAAAATACTAATAAGTTGGGCTTTTATTTATCATGGTGCTGTCTTTCTTTTTTCTTTAACAGCACATATGTTCCAGTCCCAAGGAAAATCAAAGTCAAAAAAGAGAAGGTGAGCAATGCTGGTTTTTGGATTTGTTCTGCTAATTTATTTGTAGGCCTTTTGCCTCTTTGGGAGACTGCAAGAATCCAAGCAAGCCCCTGACATTCATAAAAAGTTGCAGCCAAAATACAGACACTTTACAAGGCTCAGCTAAGCTAAAGATTTGGCTCCTATGTGTCATTTAGGCTGTAGATCAACCACTAAATAACTGTGGTTGGAAAGAAATTGCTCTTGTGGCTATGCTATTGCCTGAACACTGTTCTGAAGGTTGCATCACTTCCTCTGGTGCTGCTCAGGGACATTAGAAGTGCAGCATTGTCCTCCACAGTAACTGCTCTGTTCCCACCCATTGCAGTCATTTGTATGTAATGATGCTGAGGAGAGACTTCAGAGGTTTTCTTAAATAATTTTAATATTTGAACCCCAAGGATGTTTCTCACTCCCAGGTCAGTTCCTTGTAATCAGGAGCTAAGTGAACTCTGAACAAATAAAGCTGTGTGTTTCCAAGTCAGTGGAGAATTCCTGGTGGTAGGCTCTTAGCCCACAGCTGCAGTAATTACCTGTACCCAATTAAACAACCTTGGAGGCTGAGCTCAGGCCAAGTCCTGGAAGGTTTTGCTCCAGGTGTATTACAGGTCTCACAGGCTGTGTTCAAGCACAGTTTGCATGAGAGCACAGACAGGGACAGCTGGAGGCAGGATTTGCCATGGGACAGGGTGTTAATTCCCATGGAGGAATTTTAGGCACTGTGCAAAGACTTCTCTTGTTGTAGATGCATGGTTTGAGCTGTGTGGGAGAACTTATTCCTTGGAGCTTCCAGAAAAAAATAAGAGTCTCATTCGCTCAGCCTTTGGAGAGACTGATTTTCCAAAGAAGTGCAGGTGTCTAGTCTATCAAGGGCTGTTAAAGTATGAAATTAACTCCAGAACATTGAAATTACAAATTAAAGCACACACATTTCATTCAAGAGGCCAGGTTTTGTCAAAGCTTTCATGTGAGACCCTGAACTAGTATCAGTTTATTTTCCTTTGCTTCAAACCATAGACCTCTAAGGGTGCATTAAATAATCCCTTAGCTCATCCCTACCTGTTGTGAGGTACATGATAACCTCTGCAAAACCCCTGTGAGCAGCACCAGGGCAGGTTGTTAAACTCACATCCCAGCTGGGTGGCAGCAGCCCAGGGTATGGTGATGTGCAGCAGCTTCCTGGGCATGAGAGGAGAAACCTGTGCTTCTTCCCACACTGTGCAATGTAAAACACCCTGTGAGAAGAGATTACAGACACATGCAATATCAGCAATTAACCTCTGACTCTGTAAAAGGAAAAGCCTTGCAGCTGACCAGATAGCACTGAAATGCTGTCACTCTAATTACAAACACAGCATGGAGGGAAAAGCCTGTTTGTCTCACTCAGGGGAGGGGGTTGAAACCAAGGGCTCCTGCCAGGCCTTGGATTTAGTGCACTCTCAGCCCTTATCTTAAGTGCTCTGTCTCTGTGAGATGACCCCTGTGAGATAAAAAAGTGCATTTTATGTCTTGTAAGAAAAAAACACAGCATAGAAAAATGACACGTTTGAAAAGCAGGATAAAAGGAGCATACAGGACCTGATAGGCTTCCTGATAGTTTACATTTAGCCCTTGGTTTCCTTAGATCTGTACCTATAGAGATACCAAGACATGGCTGGCACATTGTGCAGAAGAGGCAGTTGCTCTTAGGTTCCCTCTTCAATTAAAGTTGGATTGACAATCTTAGGGGTCTTTTCCAACCTAAATAATCTGTGGTTCTGTGAAAAGTGTCATGGCATCTCATGCTTGCCTTGTTCAGGACTCCAGCTCCCCAGAGATCACCTGCAGGGTGCTGCAGGGAGAGTTGAATGGCTAATGCCTAATTTCCATCTCACTTGTGCTGTTTCATACCCATTGGTTTCAGTAGGAATCTCCAGGATTTACATTACTACAAGCAGGAAGGATATCAAGACCAAGAAAAAGCTATTGAGATGTAATTGTACATGGGAAATATTCCTAAATGCACTTAATATGGGACTTATTTTTCCCTTTCACCCGCTTTCAAGGAATAATTATTATTCCTTTCTTACCCAGTCCCCTACCCTAATGTCCTTTAGGAATGTTTTTTGCTAATGCTACGATTTTTTTTTCTAGGGTATTTTACTAATGAGTCTTTCTCTCCAATTTTGCCTAGATCCTGGTTTATAATCCAGCTTTTATGAAATACATATATGAAAACTGGCTGGAGCATCATGGAAGATACCCCTCCACAGGCCTTCTGTCTTTGATGTTTGCTCTCCATGTATGCGATGAGGTAAAGTCTGTCTGTGTTTGGATATATGGATGAAAAATCAGGACATTTCACACTGAAGAGCCTGGAACAACCCCTGGCCATTCACTCAGCCTTTGCTTTCCCCTGTCAACCTTCTATGCTATTTACCCCTTCAAACATATGCAGACTCCTCAGAGGCATGCAGACATGCTCAAGTGACAGTGATGGATTTTGTTAATGACATCAAATCTTAGGGTTTACAGTGCACTCCAGGAGAATACAATTAAACATAAACAGAGATTCCAATTCTGGTATCAAAAGACATCTAAACATGAATGGTATCTGTGTCCATCTTGCTAGTGAAAGTTTGAGTTATGTTTTGTATCATATTTTCAAACTCAGGCTTGTGGATTTATAGTGTAGGTTATAGTAAATGCCTTTGCTCCAGCACTACTTGGGGAAATTCCCTGGTGTGATTATGGAGGTGCTCCAAGGTGACTGGAGACTCAGCTAGTTAAGAGTAAGGCCAGGTCAGCTCTACAAAATCCTGCAAACATGGGCTTGTCAGCATGGGGGATAAAAACCACTTTGCTGGTAAATTCTGTTCTGGACACACATCTGCTGATGAGAGTTTTGGTCACCCAAGCCTGTTCTGCTTGGAGAGGTGATGGAAGTACTCCTAAAGATACTGGAAGAAACTCTACCATAGATTTGGGTGGAGCCTGTTTTCTGGTAAGCAGGCAATGAACAGGGCTCTGAGATTACCAAAAACTACTTAAAAATAGCTCATATTTAAATGGGCCTGGGTGTGGTAGTTTAGGGAGCTGCTCTGGGGCTATGACTCATTCAAATCCAGTCAGACATACCACCACTCTCAGTTTAAATAAATCAGTGGTGATGTTTGGACTGTTACCATCAGGGAGGACTGGTATAGCTTTGGGAGAGGAGAAGCTGTGGGTGGGTACACATGCAAAGAACAAAAAATGCATCTGTCTCTAAAGTAACTGCAAATATCATATAACCAAGCATATAAATGTGGTCACCATGGGTCATTATTTGGAAGACCAGGACCAAACCAAATTTTTTTTCACTCTTTGTGGCTTAATTCCCTAAAGAAGAGATTCCCATCCCAAGCCACGGATCTCCTGAAGTCAATGATGCTCACGGGATAGGAATGCATTTTTGTATTGCTAGACAAGAATTTATGGATACAGATCTCCTTTTCCCTCTGAGTTCAGGTCTGGTGGTGTCTCAGCATAGCTTAGGATGTCACGTCCCTTGAGTAGGCCTTGGGCTGTTTCTCTGTGGTCACATCATGCAGCAGAAGAGCTTGGGACCCCACTGAGGACCTCAGGTGCTGCTGCCTGTAAATACACTGAGAATAAAGAGTTTCTTCAGTATTTCAGATGAAGAGCAATTGCTTTCCAGTCCATAACACTAGTTCTCCCTTCCATCCTAGGTGAATGTGTACGGCTTTGGAGCTGACAGCAAAGGACACTGGCATCATTACTGGGAAAACAACACTTCGGGTGGGGCTTTCCGGAAGACAGGCGTCCACGATGGGGATTTTGAGTTCAATATAACTTTGACTCTTGCCTCCATTGAAAAAATAAAGTTTTTCAAGGGCAGATGACCCTGGCCACGGGGACCAGTGGGGGCTGCAATTTCCAGCATGCAGCAGAACAAAGCTCAGTGAAGATGATCTGGGCTCCGGGCAGGTTTGGATGCGTGGGTCTGCAGTGGGTTTGGAGCCTCTCACACTGCAGGGAGTGGGGCCAGGGACCGGCTCCAAGCTGCACACCATTTCCTATCTGTGGAGAGCCAGGAGCTGCCAATCAGTTGTGGGAATAAATTAATCTCTGCTTAGGCTCTACAGCTCCATTCTTGAATTACTGATGAAAGATCTGCCTGTTGCAATCAGAGGAAGCCTGAGCACAGGAACTGCTCTCTGTGTGTCTGTTCTCTCCTCAAGCAAGGCAGGAGATCCTTGAAGACGAGTGAAAATGACTTCTGGGACTTGAGATCCGCTAAGGCAGCTGTGAACATCATAGTAAGGATTACCTCAAAGAAATGAATTCACTTCTGCTGTTGATCTTCTTTTTTGAACCACCTCTTCTCTCTTCTCTTATTACTTCTGTTTTCATGCTGTATTAAGGAAAAACATGATGGAATTGCCCGGAGGAGTAAATATTTCAACCATTGCCTCATTTTGCATTGATAGTGTCTAGAAAGTATGAATCAAATCATCTCATGTATTATTTAATATTGCTTCCTACACAGCCATAATGATGGAGAAAATGATACTGAAAACTCCAGGAAAAAAATGGCCTTTTTAGCCACTTGTCTGTTTCATTTGATTATATGTAATTTTGGGGGTTTTGGTTGGTTTTTTTGTTTGTTTGTTTTTTTCTGGAAAATACTCTGGAATGTTTTTTTAATTTTTTTTTATTTAATCAGTTTAAGATTGGAAAGTGGACTTTCTTCAAGTCGTTTATATGTGCCTTTTATAATTGTGCAGCAAATGTGATTTTTTTTTTAAGATGACAAACCCTAAATTAAACATTTTTATAAAAGGGGGAAAATTAACCAAAGTTTAGCTTCTGTCTGGTATGCTTTTGTAGTCAAAACCAATAATAACAACTCCTATATTATATTTGAACAAACACAAACAAGACAATTTTTACAGGTAGCTTTTACCTTTTTTATGGGAAAATATTCAAAAGTCCCAAGGAAAATTTTCTTCTTAATTTTTTTACAAGTTTAAAAATGTGGTATCTCTTTACAAGGTCTCTATCTAAAATGGAAATAAAATCATGGTTTGGGATATTAACTAGTTATAGAGTAAGAATCTTTTGTTCTGTAGCAGCACCTAAAAAGACACAATCTGCACAAGCTGATTTTAGAGCATGAGACAGACTTCAAAATTATGTACATCTCTGGAAAAATGTGTATATTTGACATCAGTGCCTCCAGGCAGTGAGAGGAGGGAAGTTACAGTGGAGGTTTTATATCCACAGATTATTGCTGGAATCAATGCATTAAAGCTTAAAGGACAGATAAAGTATAAATCCAAGTTCAGGCAGTGAAGAATGGAAAACCGTGGTCTTTTCTTCTCCATATCATGAAAACAGGACTCGTGGATTATGGATCCCCTTTCAGCATTGGTGAAACCAGAGCAGTTCTTGCCACAGACTTCAAGGGATTTTTGGTAAGGCTTGGGAAAAATGGAATATTTAATTTTTAATGTATCACATTGGTTGGAGTTTATGGCAAAAGAAGTCATCATCTGAATGTCCTCTGTCCTACACACCAGTTGTGGCAGAATGTCCAAGCAGATGAGCATTTGAGATCGGTGAAAGCCCTTCAACAGTGATGTGCTTCATCCAAGATTTATCCCCTTGTCTTTCTGCACCAGTTGGTACCAGTGAGGTGCCCTCCAAGGCAGCAGCACATGACACAGTGTCATGGTCAGCTGGAATTTTGGGCCACAGCACCGCTCACCAACATGAATTTCTTTACCCACGTGAATATTGCTGGAGTTGTGGCATATAAAGAGCCCAGGATGCCAAATATCTGAGGGGGAATTGAGCTCCCTCAGCTGATGTGGCCCTTCAGTTCAGCAATGTGGAAAGGCAGGATTTTCAAATCCTCATGATGAGACCTCTTCACCATCCTCATGTCAAGAAGACATTTCCAAGCATGGTGGCCAACAGAATTCACCTGCATGTCACAGGCACAGCGAATTTGATGGCCTTACTGTCTTCTACATGTCCTTTGTACAAGAATGATGCATTACTGCCTGAACCATGTTTGTTTGCTTTAAGCATTCCTGCTTCTTTAAATTGCTGTTAATCAATGTGCCTCTTGTGAGATGCTGCACCAATACAAAGCAAATTTAAAAAGTAAAAGACTACATGTCAGGTACCAGTGATAACTTCCCAGTGTGGGTGGATTTTGGAGCTTCAAATACTTGGGGTTTTTTCCTCATGGATAAATACTAGTAATCCAGAAACACTGACAGCTCTTTCAATCATTTTTAGGAAGACTTGGAAGAAAACTCATGGTGGTTTATCCCCTTGATTTTTTTATTATTTTCTTTTTAATCATAAGGGTCAATTTGGAATCAAAAACAGTGGAAAAAGAGGCCAGCTATATTCTAGTCTGTGTTCTTCTGAAAGTTTCCTTTTGCTGTTCTAATAAAATTTCCATTTTCCCCTGAACATTCTGCCTCTGACAGCACATATAAAACCTCATGGCTCATACATGCAAATAGATTTAGTGTCTTCATCATGGAACAAGCTGCAATTCCCATTTAATTTTGTTGCCAGCAGTAAGCAGTAACTGTGTGCTGCTGACATCCATATTTCAGAGTGTAAGGAGAGCAGAGCGTGGATCTCTCCAGGTGTAGGATGAGGAATAGTCTGTGCCATCACGTTTCTATTCCAGGGGAACTTTTTCTAGAGTCCTTTAGGCAGCTGACTGTTGTGTTAGATTCTTGTCTCAGTTTCTCCACAATTTTGCTGCTCTTTCAATTGCCTTCAGAATCAGGAGATACTGACAGATGGTGCTGAGGAAAGAATTAATTCCCACTGGCATTGTTGAAGACTGTTTTCCTGCTAAAAACTTTTGGGGTTTATTTGGTTTAAAAGAACCAAGGAAAACATTTATCAACATGTCAAGGCTTCAAACTCTTGGACTATATTTGCCACCACTGCAAAATCTCTGAAGCACTCCTTGAGTGTGTGTTATGTTTTTTACCAAAGCTGAATCTCTTGAGCACTTTTTTCCTCCCATGACCAGGTTTTCTTTGTACTTTTCTCTGACTACACAATCAATTATGATTTTTTTCTCTAATGGTGGGGAGTCTCACACAATCACTTGTTGACATTTTATTTATTTAATTTTTCAGTATATGAATCAAAATAAATTTTTTATTGTAATCAAATTAAAGTGTTTCTGTGCACACTTCTTCTCCACAGTATTTTGATTATTTGCTGGAACCTCCTCTGTCACGTAACAGTGTAATGAAGTTTATTTCACTTTCTTACACCCATCTAGTTGGATTAAATGATCTTAGAAGCCTTTTCCAACCTTTATGATTCTGTGATCTCTTGGGTGACATTGGCATGTTTCAGGCTGCTTGTGGTTTTGGCATCACATTGCACACATGGCAGCTGTAGAACTTAATGTGCATGTGGTCTCCTGATGGAACCATGCTCCATTTAAGAGATAAATAAGGGAAATTAATGCAGACTCAGAAATCAGTGATTGAGAAAAGATTCAGCTCATCAGACCTGGCTGAGATGTGAGGATCCAGCCCAGGTGCCTGTGTTCTGGGCCTGCTGTGGTCACACAAGCACTGCAGTCATGGCTGGCTTAGCTGTGCTTTAGAAAATCCCCATCCAGGAGATGGATCCCTTTGGTCAGGTACCACTCCAGCAGGTCACACCTGCATCTCCTTGACCATGGCTCTACACATGGAAACACCACCTTGGCTGTTTCTCATGGACCTCAACTTCTCACTGTCCTTAGCTGTCCTTTCCTCTTCATTGTTTAAGGGACTGAGTAGGGTGGATGATCTGGCAGTGATGTAAGTTGCCCTTTGAAATGCAACCGTCCTGATGGTAGGAATTCAGAGAGTTGTCAGGATGCTCAGGAAGCTCCTGTTCAGACACAGGCAGTGGAAAGTTGGTCACAGTAAGGGCTGCTATCTAGTGTGACCTTCAGAGGAACAGGTTCTCAGAAACTGTTTGACACTTTGCTTTTCAACCCAGGCTCTAGACATGCTGCATCAGTGAGATATTAACCACCATCAATGGATACAGCCCACCAGAATCACACTTGTTGAAAATAAGTGGGAAGTAGAGACACACAGGTCTGAGCAGCTATTCCAGTCAGTTCAGGTGCAGAGGAAATGCAAAGCATTTACTCCTCTGTTGTCCTCAGCAAAGCAAAATAACACCAAGGGAGAGCTTTTTTGTATTTTGCTTCATGTCCACTAACAAGCGGTGCAATGCAATGTGGCTTCCAGGTCTGAAATGATTTTGTCAGGAAAGTAATTTGCATAAAATTAAAATCTGGAAACCACTTGAGACTAGTAAGACATGCAGCAACAACAGCAGCAGCATGCAGACAGATGGATTGACCACAGGACTTGGACAGAGGACTTTGCTTATACCATCAAATGGAGAACAAAAGTACCCACAGGGGAAGTGTATGGCTTCAGTCCATGGCAGGGGTTCCTTGATGGCTCACAGTCAGAATAGCAATTAAACCAAATGAATGAAAAGGCAAAGGAGTCCCTTGTCACCTTAAAAATCTGTTTTCCCTTTGTCTTTTCTATAGAATTTGAGGTAGTTGATCTCATTACATTTATTGTCTTTCAGCCAATATGAAATAAAATAGGGTTCACACAGTGGAAAGTTTTTCATGGTCAGGTACTTATATGCAGAAGTAAATCTCTGTGTTTTCAGTTAAATTTTCTCCAGTAGGAAATGTACCATGTTGGTCTACTCCTTAGTCAGTAGTTTCTAAGGTAACCTTTTGCGGGCAGAATATAAATATATCCATGTGGGAGTTTGTCTGTCCCCATGCAATTAACACTCCCACTAAGACTGGACCTTTTCCATAACAGTTACTGTTTCCACATAACCAGAGACTCCAGAGTTACACAGCAACTACCAGCTGGCCTCCCTATCCACCCAGACACCAGAGCAGTAAGGAAAGCATCCTGACCTGTGCCACAAATGCTGCATCCTGCAGCACCATGGGTTCCCCCAAGGATGCCCCAGATCAAGTGTTACATCAAGGAGCCCCTTATGGCCGTGTATCCCCATGTGCATTTTGTGTTCCTCTCCTTGCTTTACTAGGGCTGGCCCCAAAGAGCTGCCATCATCCAGGGAAGCTGCACACTGCTCCCCCAGCCCCATCCCAAGCCCACAGTCTGGGGCTGGGGGTGTGAATGGACTGGCCATGCTTGAGCTGTGCTCTGAAGCGTGTCCAGTTTGCAGCCACATCCCGTGTTCAGCCTCTGCAAACACCAAAGTGGGTTTCATATGGTAGAAAATAGCAGAATGATTTCACAGTATCAATCACAGAATCATTGTGTCCTGGGTGACTTTATGATGCTGGATTGTGTCCACATTCATCTGTTTAGCCCAGAAATAAGTTTTGTGCCTTTAAAACTACATCCAAGAGCGAAGTGGGGGAGAAAAAGAAGTGGTGGATATTTTCTGCAGCTATAGCTAAAACCAGAGATGGTTGGATAGCATAGTTGGGTCAGAAGGGACCTTCAAAATCACCTAGTTCCAACCCTGCTGCCATGGGCAGGGACACCTTCCACTAGACCGAGGTGCTCTGAGATCCATCCAACCCAGCCTTGAACACATCCAGGGATGGGGCATCAACAGCTCCTCTGGGGAACCTGTGCCTGTGTCTCACTACCCTCACGGTAAATCATTTCTTAATAACATCTAATCTAAATCTCTGGTTTGTTAATTTAATACTGTTCCTCCTTGTACCACCACTATTTCAACTCCTCTTTCTCCTTTAAATGTTGAAGGATTCAGGTATCAGAGGGTTGGTAAATGTGAGCAAGTTCCTCAAGATGCTGATGAGGCACAGAGCTCCTGCCTGCAGTGGTAGAGCCACTGGAAAGAGGCATGGGAGAAACTGATGACTGATGGTTTTCCACTGGGGACACCAAAGAGTTGGCTGGAGGGAGGAATTCTGCAGGCTGACGGGCTCTATCATTTGAGGGTTCGATTTGAATAGGTAAGTAAGGAAATAGAAATAAACAGATTTACAGGTGAAGACAGGATACATAAAAATAAAGCAAATGGATCTTCTGGAGGACCTTTTGAAGAAAAGTAGGGTTTTACCCATTTGTTTGGTTCATCAAAATGATGCTTTTGGAAGGCTGACTGGAACAGAGACTGGACAGAGCTAGAGAATAAAGGAGGTATTTATTAAAAGGCCTTTAAGGATCCACTTTGGGCAGTACAAGAGCCTGGCCAGAGCTACACCCAAGATGGACCCAAAATGGTCACAAAATGGCTGACCACTCATGAGGTCTCACAATTTTATAAGTTTTGGTCCATTTGCATATTGGGGTTAGTTGTCCAATTAAAGCTTCAGATTATGAAGTCCCATCCTTCTTGTTTTCTCTCTTCAGCCCACCGTTGTCTATGCTTTTGGGCCTGAAAACTTCTAATGATTGTCCTTGGTCCTCAGCGGGAAAGGATTTGTTTTGTCTCCTTACTCTGTGAAGAGAGCTTACTAACACTTAATATGAGGCTCAGGGCTACACACCTAGGCACAAACTCTGGAAAACACGAAAACTAAAACTTAAGGCATCAAAAAGCAGGTGGGCCAAGAGTCAATTAGGTTGGTGATGCTTTTTGGCACATATGTTGTGATTTGACCCTAGCCAGTAGCCAAAGTACCCACACAGCCACTCACTCCTCACAGCCACCAATCCAAAGCACAGCACTATATGGGTGCTAGAAATAAAACTAACCCCATTCCAGGCAGATTAAATTAAACTAGATACTTGAGGAATCCTGTGGATTCTGGGAGATCGCTGGAAGTCTACAAACACGTGTTGCCAACAACATCTGAAATAAATCTAGGTCAAATTTACACTTAACTACCTCAATTGCTGGATGCTTCTAATTACACATCCATCCCAGAGATATCTCACTGGGATCAGATGAGATTAATACCACTAGCAGTAAGGACAGGAAACAAGCTGAAAAAACTACGAGCTGCTTCAGGAGGAATTCATCTGTGGCATTGGTGGCTCTTCATTTCTTGTTACTTGTAGGGGCTGGAATAACATTTTAGACCAACAGCCAGGGCAATGAGAAATCACTCTTACGTGTCTGTGGGCACAGTGTTTGCTTCTTTCCTTGAAGGTGGGTGAAATTCCACCTCTCTGTGCTGGCTCCCTGTGGGCCAAGGGAATGTCACTGCTCGTCACCAGTTGCAGGTTTTGCAACGTGGCTTTACAGCTTAGCAGAGAGATCCAGCAGATGCACACAAATGAAGCCAGAATTAAGTTTTTTATTTCCTATAATAAGCAAAGGAATGGGAAACAGCAGCATGCACACAGATTAATGGTCCTTTGAGCAGTGAGATGTGATTAACTCATTTTAGTCAGCGCTGGGGATCTCAGCACCTCATTAGCTTTTTCATTAATGGTTGCAACTAATATCTGATTAGTGTCTGTTTTGCCAGTAATCAGTTCTCCTTCTTAATGGAGACAGTTTTCCACTGTGTGACAGTGAAAGGAAGAGGGAAGGAGCTTGCTAATTACTGTGCTGACGGGGCACTTCGCCACCAAGGTCTGACCCAAGTGTCCTCCCACGCCCCTCTTACAGCCCTGCCACACTGGCACAGGCAAAGGTGCCCTGTGCCAAGTGCACTCAGCCAGGCAGAGGGGGAAGAGCCAATTCTGGGTCCTTCAATGAGCCCAAGCTGTGTGTCAGCAGGTGGGACAGCCTGGGAAGGATTGTCCCCGTGCCTGGGCTCAGGGGTACCGGGGGCAGCAAGTGACAGGAGATGCACAGTGCTGGGAGAAGGAATGCTGGACAGAGACAGGGAGCAACAGCTGCTCTCACATGCAGCATTCAGTGCAGCGATTTGTTTTCGAATAGATTTTTCTAGCAGACTTTGATAATTTCCCCACTAGAGCGTGCTGTTTTCCCGTTCCCATGAGTTCTCCCGTGGCTTCTGGAGCACTCTCACTGCAGCGTGTCCCACCACAGGCTCCGAGCGTGTTCCCTCCTGACACTCCTGTCTTCACAGCTGCAAGGCTTGGGATTTATTTGCTGGATCTATCTATTTTGGCCTCTGGGTAATAACTAAATGCAAGAGCCCACAGGCCATGAGGGAGAACAAGATGGGAGAAGTTCTGCAAGGCTTTGCACCCTAAGGGGCGAAGGGCTGCTTTCTGTGCAGTTTTCCTTTCTAATTGAATGGGGACAGCACTCTCAGATATGTTGTGGATTTTTACTGACCCTTTTGAAATGCTTGTCAGTGGAAAAAAAATTCTTCCCTTGTAACCTAATTTCCTGATAAGGAACAAATATTTGGGACTCCTGGCTATGCTGTAGTGGTACAAATCTTTTATTTGGGGATGTAAAGGGCTTTAGTTATAGCAGATCAAAATGTCCTTTTGTACCATAAAGGTAACTCAGTTATTTCTAAAAGGACTTTTATGTTCTGCTACAAATACCATCAGCTTGTGTAGTTTTGGATTAATTTGTTCTCAGCTGTAGTACCCAAATGTTAAATGAGGCACAGATATACTGTAAAAAACAATCAATGCTGTAAATTAATTATCTGGGTTCAATGAAAACAGGAGGTCTATCTGGCTGCTGGCTGCCAGCACTGTGTGAGCTGTTTTCCCGGTGCTTTCTTCATGACAATGGAAAGCACAGTAAGGCTCATCTACCAGCTCTAGACATCCTTCCAGGAATAGCCAACTATGAATTCCTGTAGAAACATCAGCACAGCTCAGACATAATTTTCTGGAGCTGGTCTCACCTGCAGTGCTGAGGCTGAGTTCTCTCCAGCAGACTGACCATATCTGTTCTGATTAGCAGCTAATCCTTCATCTCTCATAGCCCCAAGTACTGTCCCTGTTACCTAAAATAATGTTATTCCTTAAACTCATATATATTTTGAGTAAAAGCATATGAAATAATGTAAGAGTACTGCAGCAGCACCATCGGAGTGGGATTCCTATGACACAAAGCTGAATGTTTACACTGTGTCCCCAGAGATGGCAGGAAGGGACTGCTGGGCATTGCAAAGGGTGAATTGGCAGCTGGCACTTGAGAGGTGTGTTCTGGGACATGTTAATATATGTAGATATATAAACATAAAGTAACATATAACAAGATAGGTCATATCCCATTCTTGTGACTGAGGGCATGGAGTATGACTGTACAGCTAAACCTCAGTGTCTTAAAAATAGTGGATGGCTTCATCTCTACAGTCTTTGGGAGCAGTTCTTGGCTGATGCTGTGTCCCAGGGTAAGCCTGGGCACAGTCTGTGGGGAGATGAATAGCCATGAGTTAAACAGTGCCAGGAAACTCAATATGGACTAAATAACATTAATGATATCAGGTCCTAGTTAGTCCCTAGCCTAAATGTGTACCCTGAGCCTTCTTTTCTACCATATGGGCAAACAGTGTATTAAAAGGCCAAGAAATACTGTCTGGCTTTGATGTCTTTGCCCTTGTTAAGGGGAGGTGAAGATGGCTGAGACACATTCATTTCTGTACTATCAAAAGGCAGCAGAAACAACAATGGCCACACATTGCAGCTTGGGGGGTTCAGGCTGGACATTAGGCAAGATGCCTTTCTCTCTAGGAGGGTGAGAAGGAAACAGGTCAGCCAGGAGAAGAAAAGGGACCTCTGGTTCTGGAGGACATCAGGACATGGCTAGAAAAAGCCATGGCTGGTCTCATAGAGTACTGTGGATTCCCTCTTGGGTCAGACACCTTCAGAGAGTCCTTTCAGCTCAGGTTTCTAGGCAGCTCTGGTGAACAGTGTTTTTCTGTTGATTTGCAAGGCTGGGGTTACAGGGTTATGGCAGTGAGCTGCTCCAGGAGGGGAATGGCTCTTGTGAACCAGCTGATGTCGCAGGGTTTGGAAAAAAAGACAGAAAAATCCCTTTAAACTCATCAACGAAGAGTCTCTGTCATCCAGGATTTTTGGGAGAGGCTCTGTTTTGCAGGAAGGACAGAGAGATTACTGTGCTTACAGCAACAAATGTTGGCCTCACAACTGCTGCAGAACAGCTTTAGTTCTTTGTGTTTCAAGCATTCACTTCCTTTGATAACAGTGCCCTTCAGACCCTCCTCTTCTGTGCAGTCATACAGCACAGTAACACTTGCCATGTTCTCATGGATCATCTCCTCCCAAAGGTCAAAGCTACATCAATTTACACCAGGCAGTACTATTTTCCATTAGTCCCAGAAAAAATAAAAAAGGGAGGAAAATCCATTTTTGTAATCACCTCCACCCTCTCCTTGAATTTAACTTTCTGGATTGGGATTTATGGAAATGCCACATGGCATTTATAGATATGCCATACTTGGTATCCATTCCATTCAGCTCTTCCAGCTTGTCTTTTGTCAAACTTTTGCCTGGAGCTTAGCACAGGAAGATCTGGGCCTTCACCAGACAGTTCTGATCTGCTCAGCAGCATGAAAAATAAAGCCTGGCAAAGATTGTCTGTCAGTCAAATGTTTTCCTGTACCTCAACAGGTTCCTAAAAATTCTATCACTGAATGGCATGCAGCAGGGCCACAGGTTGTCCCTAAAATGACAGTGACATGGTGAGTCCTTGCTGCTGCAGCAAAAGTGTTCAGTGTCTCCATAACGGTGTCTGTCCTAAGTACCAGATGTACAAACACAGAATAAAAATGATCCCTATTCGCAAATACATAGGCTATGTAAATATTTAATATATTTACTGTGCTACCAAGAATAAGTAAAAAATTGAATTAATGACTACATAATTTTCAAAATTACCTTCTCTTATTTTTATAAAGTGGGTTGTATGGAAATATGCATTTATTTATACAACAAAAGTCTAGCTATTCTCGGAGCCCAAGTTTTATTTTTTTTAACATGTTTTCCGAATTATTTTTTTCTGCCTCCAAATTTTTAGGAGTTACGAAGTAATTTTGAAGGTCAGAGAAAAGAGTAAAAAGCACCTGTGTTTACAATGTGGCCATAAGTTCCAGAAAAAAGTGAAAATTTTCTTTGGAAAAAACTAATAACTTTTGAAGTCCCATTCTGTTTTGAAAGAACCTTAATCTGTGGAGGGAGAGTACACCATGATTGCTTTAAGCATGACGTTAAGAGATTTCACCTACAATAATTTATTCTGTAAGTCAGTCATTAACCATTATCCAGGCCACTATTCTAAAATTTATCCTGACTGGACTTGTCATGCTCACGAATTCCTGGATCTGATGACCAACATCCATCCTGGCTTTGAGGAAGCCCTCATCCCTCCACACCAACCCAGCTGCTGGGAATTCACACTCCACTAACATCAGCCTAAAGCTGCTTAGGCAGTGAGGTTGGTCTGATGCTAGGTTGGCCTGAATTCAGTTTAGGACATGACACAGAGGCTGCTGAAGCCACCAGGATCTTTCCATTGCCTGTAGTGGGTTTGGATGAGGACTCAGGTGATGTCTGTGTCAGAAGTCACAAACCTTTAGCACAGCTCACATCCACCCAGCTGGCTGCATTGAGAGCCATGTTCCAGGTGTTGCCTCATGGGAATGGGCCCCAAAACCAGGCCAGCAAGTGTGCAAACAACCAAGCAGAAAGGGCAGGACAGCTGTGGGACAGGGTTTCATTCTGTGTTTTATTTATCACTATGGACCCAACCTGAGTCAGCTCAAAGCCAGGTCCCACCAATGCACTCCCAAGCAGGAGGAAATGCCACCCTGCCAGGGGCAGGTTGAGCCATCCCCTTGTTCTTTGCCATCTCCATCACTGTTCCTCCCCACTGCCAAGCAGGTGTTGGCCACCCACAGTTGGCTTGGACTCAGAGACCAGGTTTGGCACTTCTCCTTTGCTAGCATGAGAGATGGCAATCAAAGCTCATACGTGTTTTCTTTTCCACTAAGCAGTTGGACTGGAACAATGGAAAGTGATTTATGCTGAAAAAGTGTTGTTCAAAGAAAATGATGCTATGAATGCAGTCCCTACCAAAATGGGAATGGGCAAGGGAAGGGAGTTCACAGCACACAGATCAGCAAAGTAACTTGTGCTGGTTAAAAGGTTAATTGAGTTGGGTCCTGATATTGTGTGAGGGACAGAAATGTCATTCCATGGCTCATTCACTCTTTCCTATGGAAAGAACTACTTCTCTTGGAAAATTGTAAGTTCATTTCATAGCACAGTTATCTGTGGAAAGACATCCTTGAACTGGCCAAGGAAAAGGAGAGAGAGAGGTTAAGTGAGCTGGGTTGGACTAGATGATCTTGGAGGTCCATTCTAACCTAGTGATTCTGTGATTCTGTATGCACTGCCTTCCCCACTTGATAGCAGGGAAACATCTTTAATCACTGTAGGCTGGTCCACAGATCTCACACTTCATCATCACATAAGTGTCCCTGTTCTACCCAACCCCAGTGGAGTCCATGGCTGATACCAGCCTGCTATCAGGAGATCCATCATCCCCTCCCATATATTTTCTTCCCCACCATCACCAGTGCAATCGGCTCAGAGAGGAACAGGAAGCAAGCCCATCAGGGGGTCCTGCTTAGTCAGCCCTCTGTTCTGCCTGATTTTGGGTTATTTCTGACCTTGGTAAAACAGGAGGTAGTGAATTGAAAGCTGGAAAACCTCCTGCTTCATTCCTCATCTCCTGCTCCATACAGTAGCCTCAGGAAAGGCTCTGGCTCATCAGTTTGTTATTGATCCATGTCACAGCAGTTGTAATTGCAGAGATGGCAATAACAATTAAAGCAGTGGAAACAGTGTAAGCTGTGGGGATTTCCAGAGGAGGAGCCTCTCTCACGCAGGAGTGGGCAGAGGTGCTCCAGAGACTGCATGGTCAGGTGTGGTGGTGCATTTTAACTTTTATATGTTTTGTTAGTTATGTTTTTAGTTTAGTGAATGGTTTTGCCCTCTGTATTCCCCTTTGTAAACTTGCCTTTGGTCCCTTCCCAAAGTGGTATGTATCAATCACTATAAACCCCCCTCCCCTGGGGTGCTGCCATCCACCTTGGACATCTCCCTTCTTCTAGAAGTTTCAGAGAGTCCTGCGGGGTGATTGGCCTCATCCCAGACCCCCTCCCCTGTCCTCTATTCCCAATGGTGATAGTTATTGTCTGTCCAGTTTGTATTTTCCCTTGAATTTTGTTATTGGAGCATCCCTTATCTTTTGGAACTCCCACTATAAATCTCCAGGACAAGCCCTGGAGCTTTGCTCTGCTGCGAGACCCCAACCAGGCCAGGACCTCCCAGCTTGGCTGCTTCTCTCTAAGAACAATAAAACCTATGTAACGCAGGCAGCAGGGTCATCTCTCTCTAAACCTCACCTCTACTGTCTCTGGGGAACATCTCTAGCCAGAGAAGAGCCCACGAGGAGTCCCGGGTGACAGCGTGGTCACAGAGGGGACCTCCTTTCGCAGCTGGTGCCAGGGCTGGCCGGCCAGCGGAGGAAAAGGCATGAAAAGCGACAGTCAGGAGCAGCACACTTGGTCTCTGATTCTCACTTTTCAAAACCAGATGGCAGTCACCCCATTTTCCTCAACCCACACCTGATCACATGTGCATCCACCTCATTTCTCCTGGCCTGAAGACAAATAGACCTCTTGAACCCTTGAAGGTTGTTTAAAATCCTGGAGGGCAGAACTGAACCTCTCTGATGGGCACATAACACTTGGGCAAGGGGACCCCACTCATGCAAGAAGACATACAGCACATTTCACTAACCTTGAGATGATCTGCACAGTCCATGTATCCTGCTGCTCTGTGCTGGATAACAGAGCTCAGCATCCTAACATCCACTCTTTTAAGGGAAATATTAAGTAGATTTTAAGCCAGAACAGTATCACAGAACAAGAATAGACTAGGATCCCCACTGTTTAGAGCTAAAAAATCAGGATTTAATACAGTAGTCTTACTGGGAAAAAAAAAAAGTTTTACAGAAGCTGGTAGGGCTCTAGCCCCACTGATACTTATTCTTCCTCTTCTAATCCAAGCTACAGCTTGTGCAAGAGCCCAAGACTGCACTGGTGCAACTTTGGGGAGGAAAGGAGAGAAGTAAAAAGAGGGAGTGAGACTTGTCCCTTCCAGCAGCCAGGAGATGCCAGACTGGCTCTCCCATTTTGTGTTACAAAGAAGAGGCTGTGCAGATGTACAACCACATCACTGGGCACAAGGACAAACAGCAGCAGCCACTGCTCATGGGGAGGAGCCCCTATCTGCTTTTATTGTCTCCCCTGGTAAATCCATACTGATGTGTGAGCTGCTCTGGAATGACTGTCCCACACAGCTATAGGAACCAGCAATAACCAATAAACACAATTAACAGATTAGATCATCCAGCTTCTGGCTGAAAAACCTCCCCAGTTCTTTATGATCTTTCACTCTAAGGGTAAACAAGGACACATGATGTATGTACAGATTCATTTATTGTGTTTCTGGTCTGCATTTTAGTCCTGATTCTAGTCTCTTCTTTGCTGACAGCTAATGAAATCCCAAAGTGGGCTTTTTCTGATTTTTCCCACCCCTCCCATCACTCCCATTTCTGATTTCTGAGATGTTCTGAAAATAATTCTGTTAGCAGGAAAATAAACAGGACATTACTCTCGATGGCATTCAATTGTATTTTCTCTTTCCCTGATGTCAGGCCCTGGCAGAGGGGGGTAAAGAGGAACTCAGGGCCATCAGAAAAGCTTTTCTGGCTCAGACGAGAAACCTGCATGCTGCCAAACCCTTTGCTATTGTTCAGTGTGCACCCTGCTGTTTGGGACCTGGAAAATAGAGCCTTACTGTGAAATTTTAAGTGAAAAATATTAAAGCTGAGCATTGCAAAGGCAGGTCAAGCAGCAGAATGAAGTGGTCCAGCAAATGGGTATTTTTTGCCTTCTGTGACAGCTAATGATGAAAAACAAGAGTTTGGATTTTTTAATGGCTATTGTTTTTGGCTTATAGATGAGGAGTTTTAAAAGAGACTGAGCAGAAGTAAGGAAAAACACAAACCAGACTTGGATCTTTTTGGACTCCATTCACAAGGCATCTTTTATCCCCAGAGAAACAGCCAGGCCCTCCTTGGCTCAGCTCACCCTTGTCTAGCACTCACTTTCAGCCTGATGGGCCTCTGACATCCTGCTCATTCAGCAAGCCTGTGTCCATCTCTACTGAAGGTGCTGAGTGCTTCTGTTTATTTCTTCACATTTCTCACCTCAGAGTGAAGCACAGATTGGGATGTTGCAGGATCAATTCCTTGCCAGAGCAACTTTGCTTAATCACAAGCTGTGTTAGTTAAACTGCAGTTATTAAACTTTGGAAGGACTTCCTCTGCACCACATGGCAAAGCTGCCCCTCTTCAGGGACTCACATCTTCCGGAGTTTCCTCAGATCCCTGCAAGACCTCAGGATGCTCTAGTCAGGCAGCAAAAGGAAGAGCCAGCAGCTGAGGAGGCTCAGCTGAGCCCCTGATGGCAGTGAGTGCTGCCACCTCACTTCTCACTCACCTCCAGATGGCAAACAGCATGAGCTCACTCAAACCCGAGTGACAGGCTGCAGCAACAAGTGACAACATCAAAACTGACAGCGAGGGAGAGAGATTGCTTGCGGCAACACTCCAGACTGAATGCAGCTGGTTGGGTGCAGGAGGGAAAACAAGAGGCTCCAGGTGGAAGAAGGCATCTGAAATCACCCTTTTTTTTCCCCCACAGATGAGCATCAGCCTGTTCTCCATCCTGCCAAGCATGTTGCACTCCTTTCACTGTGATTGCTCCTGAAATGTCTCAGTCTCCACTTTCCCTTCCAGCCTTGACATTTCCCTGAGAGCATGAGCCTGGCCACAGAGTCACAGACCAAAGGCTCAGCTGCCCCAGCATCCCATCTGCAATGGATATCCTGAAACAGATGCCTGAGGATGTGTACACTCAGCAAGTCAATTATTCCTTCTCTTCCCTCAAAACTTCTGGCATTTGACACCCCAAAGAAGAGGTTATGCTTCAATCCACCCTGTCCTAGATGGATTTCTCTGGCTGTTTTGACTCACATTGAAAAGCACTGCAGGTGTTGAAAGGGATCTGAACTCTTCCCATCAAGAGAGGGCAGTGCTGTCCTCACTGTCACAGCCCAGGGACACCTGTGCCAAGGAGAGATAAAGTGCATTATAAGGTATTGAAGTGGCACAGCTCTGTGTTTTGGTCTGCCAGTTGAAGAATTCTGGGGGTTACAAAAGCCAGGAGTTAATCAGTAACTCAGACGTTTATCATCTGCATGTTTAACTATTTTTTTTTTCTCCCTTGCAATACCTGCTGGTCTGGGTTACTTTGCCTTCTTTTAATAAGTAACTACTGGGAAGGGGATTAAATACACCTGTTCTCTCAACATATTATGATTTTTAGTGGTGCCCATTTTGACTGTAAGCAGATGTTTCCCACAGTCATTAACTCATATAAAGGAAAATTTAAAGGCTTCTAGTGAAAAAAATAAAAGAACTCAGCCCCTTCAGTACACACCACATCTAGTCTGACATGTTCCCAGTCTAGTGCTGCTCTTCAGGCACCTCCATGCACACCCCAGTATGACTTTTACCCTTATATGCTCTCTCAGCATCTCCTGCCGTCCTTTCCTTTCCACCTGTTCACTCAGAACCACAGAAACCTTTGGAGAAATGAAATCTCTGAAAGTTTTGTGTCCCACATATCTCCCCTCTGCTCTCTGCCTGTGCTTTCTGAGAGAGGAGCAAGGAGGTGAAGAATTTTTGATTGTACAGTGAATTTTGGATTAGGTGCTTTCTCTAGTTTTGCCATTGCTACCTGTGTAGATGAAGGAAGCCAACAGCTCTGCCTGCTCTCGTGTGGCCTGGGGCAATGTGGTCCATGAGCACTGCAATGCTAAACCAGCTGAGCATGAAGGCTTTTGACATCTATAAAAGTATGTAAAGGCAGCATTTAGCATTACTATGCACTTTGAAAGTAATTCTTCCTCTACAAAGGATGGGCTGATCTCTCTTTTCCCCTTCCCACTCTATTCCTCTGATTCCTTTTCGCATTTCATTTCTCCCCAGGTCTTCACTGTGTTTGGTTGCTTTTCTCTCTCTCTTTCTTCAAAATACTTTCAAGTATTAAAAGTAAATATATAAAAGCTTTTAAAGCAACTGTTAAAAAGTTCACGATGTCAAAGCTCTGCTCATGGTCATAATCCACTCTTCTCACTACTGATAACAGCATGCAATAATCCAAGTTTAACTCCTCTCTGCCCACCAGAAGTGCTACAGCTGCTCTCCTTATCTCCAGCTTCCTGGTGGGGCTGTCTGTCCCAGAGCCTCTGCTCACCCACACAACCTCCAGCAGAGAAATAGGCTGTGAACATGAGCCTGAAATCACCCAAGATAAAAGCCAGGGGCATGTAATTAAATGAAGGCACAATGCTTCTGCAGCACACACTCCTGGTGATGTTGGCACAGCCTGAAAGCACACTGCTGGATGCCAACAGCCCAGGCAGCATTTAAAGGAGTGGCACTGAGAAAGGAAGGATGGATTGATGGACATATTCTTCCTCTAAACTGGAAAAGTCTAACCACAGAAAGCCAGAAACAACAAATTCAGAACAGTGTGGGGCAAATTTCATGGTTGCTTTCGAGAGGAGAAACTCTCTTGAGCTGGAAATGATGTTACTTGCTTCCTAGCATTGACTCTGAAATCCCCTTTTCTCTTCCCAGCCTACATTAAACACTAATTAAAGCCACCTATTGCAAAAACAGCCCTAGGTTCATAGTACTATTTATTAAGCTGCCTGAAAAGTCCCAGCTCCCCAGAGAGATAAGAGAGAACAATATTTTTGTGTTACCAACTTGTTATTAACTGTTTCAGTTATATGCAGTGAGAAGAGAGAGGCAAAAGAAAGGAGAAAGCAAGAGGTAGAGATCTCACCAAAAAGGGGGTCAGTAATTTTCCATTTTCCTTTTGCTGGAGGTAGAGTAGTAGTTTGGTCATAAAGAACAGAACAATATAAAGCAAGCAGAGGTCCATGCTCTGCATCATGAAGAGAGATCAGCCTCCACAGAACATGCCAAGAAAACCTGTGACCACAGAGAGAGGTTAATAGTGTTGCATAATTGGTTTTCCATAGCAGGTCTCCTGTTGAACACAAAAATGCCATACAAAGTCATTGGTCAGGCTGAGCTTTGGTCTTATAAAATACATGCTTCACAAGAAAGCCAGAGCCATCCCCAGATACAATGGGTTTTGCCATTTTCCATAAGGCTCCAGGCCATCAGGGGAGTCATCCTTCTGCAGTGGAGGGGACTGTAAATTACTGTATTTCCTGCCAAGGCATTGTCCAGGTGTCAAATGCAGTATGGGCTCTCAAAGTGTTAAACCTTAAAATCTGTGCTGCCCCCATTTCACATAGTTACCTACAAATCTGAATTTATGATGGTGAGAGACAGCAGTGAGTGGATACACATTTACCTCAAGTGCAGTATTTCACATGCCCCTGAGAGCCCCCCAGAGCTCCTTACACAGCTCAAATGTGTTTGCTAATTACACACCCATGGGGAACCTTCCCCAGCTGAGACATCCAGCCTTGAATTGGTCAGGGGCTGAACAACCACCATATTGCCCTTTTCAGTGATTGTTAACAAGGAAGCAAGAACCTTTTACATTTCTATCTACATTCAGCCACTCCTTGTGCAACCAATTTATCTTTTCTGCCCAGTTGCTGATGCACCATCATTTCTGGTGGGTCCCCTCAGTAAAGTGGCTGCAGGTGAGGGAAGCACACAGGGCTGTGTGCTGGCAGTGGAGGAGGAGAAGGGTTGGATGGCTGCAGCAGAAAAGGGGCAAGACAGC
Source organism: Pycnonotus jocosus (assembly GCA_013400435.1). NCBI lineage: Eukaryota > Metazoa > Chordata > Aves > Passeriformes > Pycnonotidae > Pycnonotus > Pycnonotus jocosus. The sequence goes on from VWYP01004750.1 coordinate 305,687, forward strand.
AAATTTCCAGAGTTGCCCACTGATTTCCCACTAAGTTTTCCAGAGTAGATGTCCTTACACTGTAACCTCTTCTGAAATCTTCTGATGAACAGTGTTCATGGCAGAACCAGGTGTTATAGGCATCTATGACCTGTGAACCAGGAAAGGCAATTTTCTCTGTTTGGAAAGCTTTTCTGCAGTTTGCCTTGCCTTAGGACAGCCACTCTTTATCTGCAATGCAAGAAAAGGCCTTATCTTTCAGAAACATATCAATATCTTCACATAGAAACAAATCACACCCAGACCTGTAGTCAACGGATATGAGCAGAAGCACTGTTTACAACTACAGATCTTAATTCTCAAAGATAATTAAGGGAAGAAGGAGGATGAAAGAGAATAGCTCATCAGAGGCAATGACATGCTCAGAGCACACACAGGTCAAAACATGCCAGGCAGCACTGTTCTTCTTTTAGCACTGAACTCAGGAACATCACTTGGAATGTGTATGTCCCAGGAAAAGGCATCACTCACTCCTCTGAGACGTGATGGACGTGCTTGCAGGGCTGTGATGTTAAAGAATTGGTTGCTGATTCACCACTGGGATTTTTGTCTGAGTTAAAATGTTACTTTACTTTCCCAACACTACATGGTCCAGCCTGGAACTCACCAAACCTAACAAAGTTTATAATCTGCTAAACTTCAGCTTTGACTGCAGCTTTCTCCTTCCTTCCTCTCCTGTGTTATTAATTATTGCTTTGTTTCTTGAAAGTGGAAGCCAGACGTGGGGAAAAGTGACCAATCAAGCAATAATATTCCAGTTCTGGCCAATGCCAGACAGAACTTCCTAACAGTGTGCTTACATGTACAAGGATTTGGAGTCCAAGAGCAGGAGACTGGAGATGGTTCCTTATAACCACCTTGAAGGTATTTCTCTGTCCAGTTTTCTTCCTCTCCCCCATATCAGATACTCAAAAGATCCAAAAGATTGCCACGGACTTAGTTTCATTTAAGCCAGAGTGGATTCTCAGAGGAAATTCAGCATCAGTCTTGTCTTGGACTCTGGGCACACCTGGAAATGTCCAACACAATCTCAGCATTTGTACCCACAGCTCCTGTGGCAAGGCAGGAGCTCTCAGACTGACCTGCACATTCAGTGCAGTTTTCACCACCATTGCCATTCTGGGAGTTGCACAAGGGGATTTGCAGCACACAAACACACCCAGGCACACACAACAGCACTCAGGAGTTTCACAGGAGGTTTCTGAGGTCATTGTTTCTCTTCAGGTATCAGTAAAACCACAGAGACCCAAAGGAAATTAAAACTGGGGGTCTCCGAGTCATGTCTTCCATGACAGGTCTCCATATTCTCAGGTGCCTTTCACCTTCTCTGATATTGATTCTTTGTCTTGATAAAACAATGCCTATCTCTTCCCACTGCTGCTAAGTGGTTTCAATGAATCTTGGCAGTCCTTCCTTTTTTAAAACACTCTGTGTTTCCCTGAGCTTGCGGGAAATATTTCAGCCTCCAAAATACCTTCCAGCACACCAAGAAAGGAAGGAAAAGAGGTGAACTTCACCCTGCCTTGTGCTGTGGGGAGAATGAAGTCATCAGATTTGATGACTCACCTTGTTCCTCTATGCAAGGTGAGACATTGTTTTGTCATCAAGGGTGGCTACAAAGAAAAATTTTGATTTACACATCAGCTTCCTCATACCAGAACCATGCCTGTGTTCTGTGTTGTGCCCATGTGCTGATACTCAAACAGCACAGAATGCCCCATCTCAGAGCTAAAAGATTAAGAGAGTCAGGATTATTCAAGAGATAAATTCTTTTAAAGTCACTTCTGAAAATCCTGTCCTTGAAGTCTGCATGCTTGGGATCAGGAGAGAAAAAATCAGTCTAAGCATATGACAAAGAGGAACAGAGGTGATGACCTTAAGGAAATGAGTGTGGACCAGGATATAAGTCTCTTAGTCACACACAGATTGAACAGATGCCAAGAGCATCACCCTTCACACACAGACATAGCAGCACCTTCTCCTTTTTGCTGCCATTTATAGTATCAAAAAAAAAACAAAACCCAAGCAATCAATCAACCAACTGAAAACAAACAAACAAAAAACCAAACGAAACCCAAACCAAACCAAACAAAGCAAAACCGCACCTTACATTTGATGGTCTGAACACTCCTGCTAATAGAAGCCAAGATTGGACCTGCCCAGGATTTGAATGGGAAATCCCTGCTGTGGGTTCACAACAAAGAATGAGGGTTGATCAGTTGGTAGAAAAACTGTTGTTACCACTTGTCTGGCATTAAAAATCTTTTTGTACTGAAAAGCAGAGATCCTGTGTGAGGATCCCTGAGTTGGGATGGGACCAGATTAGCTGAGTGACTGGATGTTAATGCAACAAAAAAATGTCAATATAAAACTGAATGGCAGGCAGTGGAGTTCTGGCTGAAACTTAACTTTTCTCTTTGCTCTAAAAGTGCTCAAGGACATAATGGAAGCACCAACTCAAAGAACTGCTAAACTCAGTAAAGCCCAGGATGAATCATATCCATTCAGATATTGGCACAAAACTTTGGTTTCAGCAACTGATTTCTGAGAAGCTCATCAGTTGTTAAGTGTTTTCTTTCCTTTTGTTTCTTCACTTAAGGACTGCAGGGCCGAGCTCAGACCATCTTTCCCCTGGCCAGACAAACACTGCCAAAGCTGAAAACCAGCAGGTGTGCTGGAAAGTGGTGGCAGGAATGTCACTGTTACACAACAGTGAGATTGCTTTAAAATATGCAAGTGGTTCCAGGGTAAATTATGCCTGAAAAAGGTTTGCTAGAGAGGAAAATACTTAGCCAGGTTCTGGAGAGCATGTTATTATTCTGGAGACCATTGCTCTGTGTCAGCACTGCCAGCACTGTTTCTGGATGCCAGATTTTCCCAAGACTGCTGCAGTCTCAATGCCACCCAGCTCCCCACAAAGTACTGTACTCCCACCCTGTCCTCCAAAAAGTCCTTTCAAGAGGAGAGAGCTTGGAGGATCTTTCAGAGGATATCTAGCTGAGGTGTCTTCAATATATTCCCTGTTTCACTGCCATGTATTTGAGAAATACACCCTTAATCTATGGCAGAAATCAGGAAATATTAGGATGAAATGTTCTACACATGTAGATTGTGGTCCTTTAAAGAATTTTTGAATATGCAGGAACAGATGCTTCAGGGAATTACCATGTGAATTCACAGCATGCACAATGCCATACAAAAATGCTGTTTATGGTGGTTATGTCATTTTTGGGAAAACAAAATGTGCAGCAAACAGGCTAGGATAGCACTATTCAAATATTTCCAAAATGCAAAGTTTCCTTAGTTGTAATTGTTAGAAACCTGATCTTTCTGCAATGTAAATACTCCCTGGGAGGATAGAAGTTATAAAATACGGTTCCAAGTCTCTCAATTTGCACTGAGTCCAATCTAGGATTGAGTAGTGCACCTGTAAATTGAATTTCAGGGACAGACAGAGAAACGTTTAACCTTCAGTGTAAGGCAGGCTGCAAGTTACCTGCACTAGATATTATCTAGTAAATAAATCTAGCCTACAGCATGCTTTCTCACAAGCTTTCTGGCAGCCATCCTCTTTCCGTCCTTCCTAAGAGCTCCACCCAAAGAAATTGAAAAGTCATGTGAGGAGAAGCAGAAATCCTCTTTTCCCACCCTCTTTGCAGGTTTGCCTTCCACCCAGGCACTTGGAAGTCCCCCACAGCTCAGTCCCACTCTGCACCAGCAGGTAGGTGCTGCCACAGCTTCTGGTCTGGAGCATCTTGCTGAGCCCAGCTGTGACAGAACAAGGCACTGCTGTGGACACCATGCAGTGCACTGAAAGTGATTGTCTGCTACACACCCGCGGGGGGCTTGCCACCCCTGTCAAAACTCCAAGAAACTTCAAAAGCACTTAGCTCCCTGCAGTGAGGCAAGAATGTAATACCTTACCCAGATTTTTATAAAATATGCAGCATAAAGGTAAATTCCTAGAAGACATTTCAAATATTCCCTGCAGGTGTTTAATTTTCTACCAGGCCCTATAGAATTTATTTGCCAAGAGCAAGTCTTTTCAATTCAGTATAATGTTCTCTTCAGGCTCCAGCTCCTTGGCCTCCTACCCAGGGAACCCTGTCTCACGAATTTTCCCACTAAAGGTAGGTTGGGCCTCACCTGCTGCGGGCTGGGCTGCTCCCCGCAGGATCCCAAGTGCATTCCTGAAATAGTTGTTGGGTGGAAACTTATCCTGGGGTCCATCCTGCTTGAATATGTAAAGGATTCCAGTGTTATCTGCAGGTTTCCTGCAGGGTACTGCCCTGTGCTCTCCTCTCTTACCTTATTTGGGGTCTCCTATTCTTTGAGAGCAGCCAGGAAGGTGCTGGTGGTGCCTATTTCCTACAGCAATGCCTCTCTCCAATGGGTTCTCCCCATGGATCCCATTGCAGTGGGATGTGTCCCTTGCACGCACTTCTATTCCAGCCACAAACAGTCCACACAGGGTTTTTTAAGTCTACTCCCATCCTCGTGAAGACACGACATTAAATACTAATTATTGATAATAAATCATATATTAGTATATATTTATGTATTTACTTATTATTAATTATTCATTTTTTTGTGGTTTATAGGAGAAATTTGGTGGGACAGGTGTGAGTGTGTGAGTGTGCATGTGTAGGAATTCTGCATATATTCTGCTTTTGCAGCACACCTCAGGTACTGTGTGGTTGTGATTACAGACTGCTGGTAATCTTCTGAGAAATCTCCATCTTTCATGGAAAAATGCAGATGCAAATAAAATGTATCCTAGGAATAGGTGATTAAAGAATTCATCATTTCAGATAGAAGTGTCAAGAAAAAAAAAATAACCTACCCAATCAACACCTCAAGTGGAAAAATCTATTCTTTTCCAGTGAAAAAATCAGGGTTCCAAGTCATAAATGGGCTTTTCTTTCATAATTTAGAGTTGCTTGGTGGAGCTGGGGTTGCTTTGTGCAACACCTGGGTAGGAAGAAGTCTTCAGCTGGTTTGTTTGCTTCCCGCATTCTGTTTTTATTTCTTTTTCTTTTTAAACTCAGAATTAACATCAAAGTGGCAGAGGTGTACTTTAAAACACAAAGCATCCCGTGCCTTTGTGGGAAACAAGTGGCAAACACGGCAAAAAAGAGCAAGTCAGTGACTCAGTGTGGAGTCATCCCCCTGCCATCAGTGCAAGTGACAAATCCTGATTTGGAGGAATACAAAACTTGAAAGATGGCTGTGGCTGCAGCTTTGCTGTTCCTGATTTAGGGATGTTTTTAAGAGGCAATCAAACAATCCGTCTAGTTAGTAAAACTTGTGACTGGCTTTCTCCCACTCACACACCCCAGAGCCAGCACAGGGTACAATAATGCCCATTGTTTTGATTACAAGTAATGTGGGGGAAGTAAAACTTCCCTTTAACCAAGGCAGTCTGAGGCAGCATTTTAAAGAATGCTGAATCGTGGTACAGGACATTTCATCTTCTGAGAAATGCAGTGCAAGGTCTGGATAAATGCATATCTGCTCCCAACAGTAAAGGTCAGTGGGCAGACTGAGTAGCTGTCTGAGGTTTCAAAACACTGGTGTCCTTCAGGAAGAGTTATCTTTGGCCAGGCCCTGCCAGGTTGGACAGGACAGTGCAGCTTTGGAGGCAGCACAGCCCCAGTCCATGGTGCAGCTCTGCAGTTTGGCTGGGGAGAGGTGCAGGTTTCGGATACAGGCTGGGATTTGTTTGTGTGGAGCAGGGACAGTGACTGATGTGAACCCAGCTTCTGCTCACACCGGAGTCCCTCTGACCTTGTTTCCTCTCTCATCCTTTCCCTGCTTGAGTGCCAGGTTGAAGATGCCACAGCAGCAGCTAAGCTGTGGCAGTTCTATTGAGAAAGTTTTATTTTTCTGCCATCTTGTTCATCCCTCTCAGGACTGCAGTTGCACAGCCCGGTGTGTTTCAGTGCTGAAGAACATTCTCCCTGCAATAAGATGGGTGGTTACTATTATGGCCACTATTAAAACATAAAACAGAGATAAAGTCGTGTTTCAAAAGTGACAAAAGGACAGAAAGGCAGATGTGCACAAACGGCTGAGCAGTTAACACGTATTTCTGGATAAATCTTATCTGAAGTCAGGATTTCATGTTTACATTTTAAACTCTCATAAATGTCTCCTGAGCAGAAAGCAAAGTACAATAAAGCAGTACTTCATCTCAGGATGGTATTGACCAAGCTTTACCACAGTCCCCAGCAAATCCTGTCGAGTGTGCTGAGAGCTTCCTCAGGACAGTAATCTATTACAAATGAGAACGAGAATTTAATCAATAACTGATATTCAGGGGGTTTTCAGCAGACATCACAAAACAACACTGATCTTTGCTCAAGCACATGACTGGTCTGAATGAACACATGCAGGAAAGTGAGTGCAAGTGTACTGGTAAATAGGGCCTCCAGAACAGTAGCAGGAGCAGTAGTTTATCTCCTGGTTGGTATCAAGGTGGCAGCTCTCATTTTAGAGGTGTGCAAGGTGAAATCAGCAGACCCTGATCCCAAAAGGAGGAGGCTCAAGTCTGTAATTAGCACTGTGTCTTCCGCAGGTCCTTCAGTGGTCTCAATTAACTCCTATCCCTTTGGCACAGGCCCTTTGAGTTATGGCTACAAACACACATTTTGTGAAAGAGAAGGTTTCCTCCCTTAGATACACAGAGGGTACATTTGGGGTCCATCAGACCTGTTGATTTCCATCACTGATGAAGTTTCGTTTTCCTTGTGTGGTGTTGTTTCTATGGCTGATGACTCTTCCCAGGGTGCTGTTCCAAGCTGTGATCACTGTGAACAGGTAACATTCAATCTGTCCCAATTTTCATCATCATGCAGTGGAAAGGGCACCAGGCTGGGGTCAGAGAGGCACAGGAAGCTGCTGGAAGAAGCTTGGGGCTGTACCCATAAGCAGAAGCCCCAGCTCCTGTCACTGCTTGCAAAGAGGGGCTGTGGATTTGCAATGGTTGAGTGGGGCAACCAGAAAGGAGTGGAGAGATTCTGGAAAGCCCTCTCTGCAGAGTGTGAGTTTCTGAGCTCTACGAGTATGAAAATAACTGACATCAAGTAAAAAAAGTGTTAATTTTACAAAACCGAAAAGGAACCTTAAATATAAGTGATATTCCCCTCCTCCTCCCCAAAAAAATGTATTTCCGTAATGCTAAAGTGATTTCTTCATTTCTTTATCTAGCATTTAAAAACCAGGCAAGTTTTGAGTAAAACACCTTTTGCATAAACTCCAGTGATTCACCATCTTGGTGAAGATCACATTCCCAAGTTCCAGCCTCCAACACCAAAAACTTAGTAAATTGAATAAGATAATTTACAGCAGTACCTTGCTCCATCATTCAAAACATCTCTTGCATAACTAACTCTTTTGATGGCATCTTTACCTTGGCAAAGCAAACAGATGTATACATATATTCTGTTGAGAAGGTGTAACATGTTGCTACTGGCTTTACCAGACAAGTTTGGAGAAATGGAGGATGTGCTCTGTGACATCCATGGGGGAACAAGATCCTGCTCAGAGGTGATCCTATTCCTTCCAGAGGTGATCAAAGTAAGAGCAGTCAGAAAAGAAGGGGTGCAGATCTGTGCTTGCCTTTCAGCCCCAGCACTGCCAGAAGGATCTGTCTCCTGCACTTTCTTTGAGCCACTCTGTTTGGAGCTGTAGATACCCTTCTGTTTCGTCTTGTCCAGCCCTTTTATTTTTTTTTTTCCGCATATAGCAGAACCAGGAGAACACATGAGCACCTTTTCTCATGTGCTACATCCTTTCCAGATATGCAGATGGTCCACCTCAGTCATGTGGCTCTCATAGAACTGCCCCATCCTGAACCACAAATCCACAGGGAAGGGGGTCATCTCTCAGGCTGCTGGGAGAAAATCGTCTGCATGATCAAGGCTGGTTTCCAAAGCTTTATCTTACAGCTAATAGTTTTGGCCTTGAAAGGTCACTGGGAATGGCTCTGATATGGCCTTGAGGGCTGGGGAAGGAGCTTCCCACTCACTCTCCTGTAGGAGTGCAACCACTTCTGTTATCTTGAATGAGCATTGCCCAGCCCTTAACACTGCACATTATCTGACAATATTGGGCAAATCTTGCTCAATGCAAACACTCAGCATAACTCCTGATGTGAGCAGGAGCCCCCCATCAGCATTGAGGTCATTACTGAAGCTATTTAAACACTCCCCACTCCCCTCCTTCCTCCTTCTCCCTCTGCCCACTTCTCCACACTCCAAACCAAACAATTTCCCCTTTCTGTGCTATATTAAGATAATATGCAGAAAATCCAGTACATTATCCTCAGGATTAAGTGGCATCAGCAGAGCGAATTCACACGTTGCTGCTGTGCTTATATCAGGGGCACATTTATTCTCAGCAGGCACTAAATGTTCCCAGCTATTCCCTGGGCAGGGAAGGTGGGTAGCATACCAAAGCCATGCATTTAGAGGCTGTGGAACAGTTTAACTACAGATATATTAAGGAATTTGCCTCAGGAATGTAAACAGATCCAGAAGGTTTTGTGTGCCAAGGCAATTAATTTTAAGAGTTCCCTTGCATGCACACACGAGTATGCACACGTACCTGCTACACCCTTCTGCCTGTACCATACATAAATATGCAACAAAAGCAACATTTCAGAGGCACTAATAATAGCAAATGCTCTTGCCACAGAGATAAAAACTTCATACTTATTTGGGGTAAAGTTGGAGGTCATTCACTGGTCACACAAGGAGTTGTCCATTCATGATACAATATTAAAGGATGACTTGGGCTTAGCTGAAGTGCATGGAGAGTGTACATAAAATACATCTTTGAGGAGGTGAATGTGGTTAAATAAATTTACTGGAGCAAAGAACAGCTTGACCTCAGGAAAAAAAATACCAAATTTAATCTTGTCAGGCATTTATTGCAGCCGTGGGTCATCTTAATCCTTCAGTGCAAATTGTTTACTCCCTGTGTTTTTGTGCAGCTCTCAGACACCAAAATGAAATGATTTTACATGCTCTGGTCAGTCAATTCTAGGTTTAATCGCTGTCATACTCTTCTTTTAGGTATGAACTGCTTCAAAGATACACTCAAAACACTGCACCTAAAATCTTTCATGATCCTTTGGCATAAAGGAATCAAGACATTAAACAGGACTTCAGCATGGATGTTCAATAACACTCAGTCACCATCCAATTAATGAGTGTACTGATCACCTTCTGCACATGCACTCAGCTGCCCTGTCCAAGCCATCAGGGACCTATTCCCCATCTCCACAACTCTCTGAAAGGAGGTTGTAGTGAGCTGGGGGTCAGTTTCTTCTCACAGGTAATAAGTGACATTTTCTGACATAAATGATTCTATCATTTTATGATCCTAAACACAAATTTTCTTCAGTCTAAGTGCTTGGGATATAAGAGTCCTTCAAATATATTTAGATCAAGGAATTAAAATTTCAGAATATTTTCTCTGAGGCTTCTATGTTGAAATAAAGTGTCAAAATATTTACAGCTCATGTCCACCTTTAATTTTAATATGGCTGTTTGAATTCTTACCATGCTTGAATTTTCCTGGGGCTTTTTTGGGGTTTTTTTTTCTGTTTGCTTGTTTATTTGTTTGGGGTTTTTTTTGATTTTTGGGGTTTTTTTTGGCCTGTGGACTTGAGAATTCAATGTTTAATATACTTTAAATGAAACAAAATAAATATTAAAACAAAATATATTTAAGCAACTAAATATATTGTCAAAAATTCTGCTAACAATTGTTTGGAGATTATTCCCAAAACATTGCACATCACAAATTACCAAACCACTATTCTTTCTTGTTCAATTTTTTTCATCTCATTAAAATTGTTTAAAAAATCCTTCTTTCCAACTTCAGATAAGATATAGAATTTTATCTACTATAGACTATAGGTCTTAGCCTGATTTTATCCAAGTGAAAGCTTACCTTTTTTTCTCTTTTTTAACTTTTATTGAGTTTATAGATACTGTTGGGTGATTTTTTAATACAGGCAACATCTAATAAAACCCTTATCTGAAGCATCCATGCAAATACCATAGAGTGGGAGTGGGAGGAGAAGGGAATTCTGTGCTCCCTGCAAAAGGGAGGGACATAAAAATTCTTCTGAAGGACTCTGAACAGCCTAATTCTACTCAGTATGACCATGGTAGGAGGTTTCCCTAATAAATCCTTCCAGGAGGAGCTGCACCACACTCTTGGCAGCCCTTCACACACAGGTTCTGTGGGACACTGACCCCACAGAGCTCAGGGGACACCTGAGGTGGCACTTGGAGGAAGGTGCTGGTGTGAGCTGATGCTGCACCTCCAGCACCTCCAGGGCATCCCAATGGAGACACATCCCCTGCTCAGGACACAGAACTCTTCTGCTGCTTCCTGAGGGCAACCACTGCACCTACAAGGGCAACTGAAACAAGCTGGGGCTTTCTGAGAGTGAAGTTGAGCTTTATGGAGGACACAAAAAAATCCACACACCTCCCTGATGCACAACAAAGAACAGTCCAAGTGCTGGCAGCCTCATTCAAAACCCTCAGACTGTTCTTTCTTGGCAGCAGCAATACAGGCACAAACAAACATTAACATGATCACTGTGGCTTTTCTTTATTTTTTGCATTTTAGTAAAGAGATGCTTCATTGCTTTACAAGATACTTGGAACTTACGACTAATTGAATCCTGATTTTTAATTAGTTCTCAGGTCATGCCTAGCAGTCCCAGCCACAGCCTCTCAATCTGTCATTCCCAACAGTGACAAAAATGCTGGGGGATGGCACCCTTTGGCTGGCACAGTGCAGCTCTTCCCTGTGGACATGCAGAGTGGGATGTGGTTGGCTCCACTCAGTTCTCACCAAGTGGGATGCTTGGACTTTTTAAGCAAGAGCAGGGAAAGGCTTTCCACAATCCTCTAATAAACTCTTATAAGCCAGGTGTGAGGTCTCACTATAATATCTGCTCTCACAAAAGGGGCTCAGATTATCTCTTCCTCTTGTTCTTAAAAGCAGTTTCAAGTATGAGGTTGTCTAATTTTGTCCACCAAAACTTGTGATAGGTAATGCAAACTGATCTTGTACTCTCCCTCTGGAGAAAATAAACACATGGGAGAACAATCCACCCCCTATTAGACACTTCCTTTGGGGATGGGAGGGATGATCTTGCCTAGGCTTCTGCATTGCCTACAAATGGCTGCTGTGCCTTTTAGTAGAGGAGAATTCCACTTTTAAATCACACTAGGGACAAAAAAAAAGAGACAATGTCCACCTACTCTGGCTTTTCCCAGCTCTGCATTAAAACTCAGCTGTCTCAGCAGTAAATGTAAAAAACATCTGACTCTGTCAATTGTCAGCACCACAACTTGCCCACTGCCTAAGCCTTTATGTGATTTTTTTCTATGTCTATTTATAGCTGTTTTTCATTGAATAGGCTCACCTGACCAGAGGGCTGTCACATCACCTCACTCTTGACACTGTTTTAAAGGGAAGGTTTATAGTAACTTACAGTAAAATCCTGTCTTCAGCATTATGTAGCCAAATATTAGGGTGGCTACAGGTATTTTTTTAAATATTAAAGGTTCTTCTCATGTACTGGTGATAAGGATGAGGGGAAGAACAGTCCAAGAGCCAAGAGAAGCACCAAAATCATTTGGTTGCATCTGAAGTCACAAAGAAGTTCTGGCACTTTGAGCTTTTCATGGATATAACATTTAAATGCTGTCCCATTTAAAGTTCTGCTCAGAAGCAGCGCAATGTAATTTGAAATCCAAAATTCATCTAGGCTTACACTGAGAAAGCACTCCTTGCTTTTCTCAGTGGTGGGAGTTGGCTGCGCAGGAGACACCCAGAAGTCAGTTTCATTGAGACCTGCCAGACCAGTGTCCTTGGTGTCTCCACAGCTCATCCTTTCTTCACTCTGTTTTCCTAAAAAAAAAAAACCAAAAACAAAACAAAAGACAAACCACTATTAAAAAAAAAAAAAA